>CP125976.1:103449854-103881039 GCA_030063025.1 Avena longiglumis | reverse complement strand
ATTTAAATATTGTTTTAGCATGGCAAAATAAGTTGCAGGTTAAGCTACACAAATTTAAATAAGGCCAATATGAGACTAGATTTGCCCGCATATATGGGCCCCATATTTAATTATGTAGTGAATCGGCATAAGGCCCCCAAAACACACAAATATGCATGCATCGATTTAATATGCAACAAGTTTATTATATTATAAAATAGGGTTCGGAAGGATTCACACATTAGGGTCTCAGCGAACTTGGGGTTCCGGGTTCGGGGTTCGGGGTTTGTCGGGTCCGGGTTCGTGAGGCAGTCTCGGCGGTTCTCGGATGCGAGTAGATCTTAAGCGGCGTCAAGGTGCGGGACTTGGTCGGTGTCGGCGCGCCAGTTCTTCCGGGTCGATGCCGTTCTTGTCGTCGCGAAGGTCTTGTCGGGTCCCACGGGGTCTTCTTGCCGTTGAGGGTCTTGTCGGGCCCGCCATCAATCGATGTTAGCGTTGGGGGCGTTCTCGTGGCAATCTTGGCGTCCGATTCGGAGAACTTGAGATCCGTGAAGGAGCCTTGATGCTTCGGTCTGATGTCGACCTCTGGTACCGGGGTTTCTCGACGAGGTCCCCTCGGGTTCAAGCGCCAGGGGTCTTGCGGTCCGTGAGGGAGTACTTGTTGTTCCAAGGCGTCGAACTTGTGTTGTGAAGGAGATATTCGATTCGATGGCGATCTTGTTGACGATGAAGAACTTGTCAATGGGTTGGCCGTCAAAGGAGACCTTAGCGAATCTTGTCGGCTTTTCTCCTTATAGCTGTTCATTGACGCATGATCTAAGCGAGATTGCATGGCAGCAGCAAACAACTTGACTGAAGCGAGGGTGCTCGCATCAGACCGCGTGGCCCTGAGCGAGTAGAGTCCGGGGCGGACGGGCGAAGCGGAGAAGCGGGCTTCATGGCGGCGGCAGGCAAATGAGGGAGGAAGCGGAAGCGGCTCGGGCCGTCGCGAGCAGCTGGGCAGCGAGGCAGCGTGAAAGTGGAAGGCAGCGGCCTTGAGCGTGGCGGCGGGCGTGAGGCCTTGGCGGCGGCCGAGGCAGCGGAGGAGGAAGGTCAGCGGAGGAGGCGGCTCAGCTGCGGAGGCCGCCGAGGGAAAAAGGCGGCGGGCGGACGAGTCAGGTCGAGGTGGGGTCGTGGCGGCCTTGAGGAGGTGGTTCTTGGCGAGGCGGGCGAGCGGCAGCAGTGGGGAAGCTTCCGCGTGGGCGAGAAAGCAGGAGTGGCGAGGTGGAGCGGCGGTGGAGCGGCGGAGCGGCTCCAGGGAGGCAGCAGGGGGAGGTGGTCGGTGGCGAGAGGCGGAGACGGGGCCGAGGAGAGGCGGCGCGGCCGAGCTGGCGGCCGTGAGGAGAGTGGCGCGGGCCAGTGGCGTAGGTCGGTGCGGGAGGTCAGGAGGAGGAGGAGGTCGGGGCACGGTGACGGAGGCGGGCGGCGGCGCTATGAGGCGGTGGCGCGGCGACCCACGGGCGGCAGGGCAGGGCCGGCGTGAGGCGGGGGGAAGAGATGAAGGAGGCGGGGGCGTCGCGTGCGTGGGGGGCTGGGACGCGTGGTTGGGGGAGGCCGGTAGTGGTGGGCCAGGTGGGGGTGAGGAGAGTGGGGCCGGGTGGGGCTGGTGTGGGTCGGTGTGTGTGGGTGTGTGTGTTGTGTGGGGGGCAGGGTTGAGAGGAGAGAGAGGGCAGGTGGTGGCATGTGGGAGAGAGGGGCTGCTGAGGTGGCGGCCTGGGGTTGGGTAAGGGAGAGGGTGGAGTGAGGTGTACGAGGGAGTGGTCGGGGTGATGTGGAGGAGGGGTGGGTAGAATAGGACTGGGTAGAAAAGGGTTTGGGGTGGACCGATTTAATTCCTGGGGGTGGTCGTTCGGGTCGAATCGGCCCGTTCGACTGCCCCCACTAAAATAATTAAATATTTTATTTGTTTCAAACACGGCGTTTGCAAACCGATAGCAGACAAAACAAACAATCCGGAGACCCGGGGTTTGCGTGTTGAACAAAGGCGGGGCGTTTAGAAGACAAAACTAGGTTTTTCCGAAATAGTTTTATGCAGGCAAATGCAAGATGATGACGATGCTCAAATGCAATGTGGCATGATGACATGAGCATGCGGTCATGATGATGCAATGCACAAAAACAACGCGATTTTCTAGTAGTGGTTTTGCGGGATGCCACAATTCGACACCACTAACAATGGATCTCGCCCTCGAGATCCGCCTCATGGTACCGGAAGGAAGGTCGGCGATCCGCATCTTCTCGCTTCGTGTAGATCCTCGCGACACCACTAACAAGAGGTCGTTGTCCGTGACCAGCGAGAGAACACTCCAGAACAAAAGGCGAAGGTAGAAATATCAACAAATAAAGCCACCCCTAATTTCCGTGGACGGAGTAAAATTGCTACATCCACTGATTCGATGTACAAGAGCGAATGATAAGAGTAGTCGGATGGTGATCAGTCCATCGCACCCAAACCATTACTCGTCACGAATAGGCGGATTATGCAACCAACTCTCGGAATTAGACTGAAGATCTCGACAAGCGAGGTTCGGAAACAAAGGAGGGATGCAGACTCTGCATCGGATCTGGCATAGAGGATGTCGTCGCGTCGGAAAAGACTGGAAGGCACAAACAAGGAACAAAGAATGGTACCACAGACGAAGGATTAATCGGATAGCATGAAGACCAGATGTAGCAACACCGTCACCTAAGGAGGAAGCGAAACCCTAAAGATACGACGGAAAACCCAACCACGAGAAGTCCTGGACTCGAAGAAAGAGAAAAGAGCGGATTCAAAATCGTAGAGGTAACAGGAGTACAGCAGAGGGGTAAGGAGTAAAAGCAGACCTAATCAGAACTATCCAACCGATTTTGCAAAAATAGTTTTGACACTCTACTTCGGCCGTTAGCTAGGTTATCCTACAAAATTTGGAGTTGTGGGTATCGCAGCTGAGCTCGATACCACTCTGTAACACCCTCGAATCGGACCTATGCAAGTTTTAGCGCTTCCCGCTAAACCCGCATAGAAAGCGATTCAAAGGTGCCACCGAGCACTTTCGTGCGGGTGGAAAGCAGTAATAACATTACACAACAGTCCTCGATGGGACCCACATGAGATATATATATAACGGCGACTCAATGAGTCAAGAATACAGATATAATATACAAAGATCCAAATCACCTTGAAAATGTTGGGCGTCCACTACGGACAAGATGCAAATGGGGCTAAGAGCCACGAAGAATAACCAATGGCGTCCATAACCCTGCCGAGGCCAAGCGGAAGGGTAACCACCTTAACGACGTCGATCTCAAAACCTGCTCAAACAAAAGGGGTGCCGACCAAGGGTAAAGGAAAAAGAGGCGTCGATCTTGAGGCCGATTACAGCGAGACTAGAATTGATCCTCGCTACATAGGTATGGTGGACTGAAGCGGCAGCGGCAGCATGCACTAAACAACCTATAGAGACTCGATACAACTGGCGGCAATCAAAGAGGGGTGAGAAAGACCTATCCGGAACCAGCCTGATACTACCATCAAACAAATCCATCCTGGCGTTTCCCCTCGAGACCAAACGAGGAAGTCAACCGAGGAACTCACACAGTTGGCAATTTTATTTATTTGGTTATCGTTGCAGCAATTACTAGTCAGGTATAGGTTGTCATTCTTGTAAAATAAGCAGTGGGCACTTTTAGTTAACCATTCCGTTATAGTTGCGACACTTACTAGTCAAATACCATTAGCATGAGATAACCCAAAAACCCAGCAGTTGTTGGTACTTTTATTTAGCCATTCCGTTGTAGTTGCAATACTTACTAGTCAGGTACAATGGTCGCAAGCGACAGCTCAAACAAGCAATTGTGGGCAGTATTATTTAGACATTCCATTATAGTGAAGCTGATTACTAGTTATTATAAAGTCAAATTTATATCACTACTTTAGTTATGCTTGTCTATGGTCGAGATACTGTGCTCCAAGTCGTCCATATCCGCGGACACGGCTTTCAGAAAGTTTACCGGCGGGGTGCACCAATAGCAACACGCTCGATCAACCTCGGAAAAACCAAATCAAAACCCAACGAGGCCTTCGACAAAGCAATCACGATTCAGAAATATTTCAGGGCCACCCCATTGAGTAGACCATAGCGAAGCGGTGACTCGAGACGGACTCAAGGTTTGCGACAATGGTACATGATTGGGAACCGAAAGTGTGGCTGGGCTTGTCGATACCGCGAAAACATTCCGCTTACCTAAGCGATTACAGTGTGCTCCTCGCTGTCGTAAATAAAACAGTAGCATGGCATAAGTACAGGATAGTAAATAAAACCTCAAACTAGTTTGTGGCCCCAAGAAATAAAGACTGAATCAAGCTACGGCTCGGGGGTCCCATAATCCTCCCGGATGTGGATAGAGCGATAAATCAAACAGGTATCAAGTACTCGGGGTCCTGGGACACAAGTGGGCGTTTCGAAACCAAATATTATCTATCACCCACGATGCCTCTCGCTTACTTCAATTTTAGTTGTTAAGCAGAAATTAAAGTGAGCGATAAGTAAATCCATGATCATCTCCAACATCCACATGCGGCAATACATCAACAAGCGTGGCCTTTGGACGACCGCAACAACACTTGAGCAAGCGACTCTGACAGCATAAGTCCAACTATCTACCAAACAACAGGTAATAGGGTGTGTCCAAGGCAATATAGGCTGCAAGGGATATCACGAATGCGAAAAACTAGAAACAGCAACACAGATAGCAATAGATCAACAGAGGAATAAATACTATAAAAGTAAGATAGGTAGAAAGGGGAGATGCTGCTTTGAAAACATTGCGAAGGTTCATCCGAAGATCGAAGCTCACATCAACTCAACGGCCTTATCCATGAAGAAGCAAAACACTAGAATAAACACCGGATGCAATATTTAATACCACGGCAGAAGATCGGCATGATGCATGACATGGCAAGGGTGCAATGCGATTAGGTCATATTAAGCGGAACCGGGGTCCCGACAATTAATAAGGCTGTTCATGTTGTTTAGCTACCCCGCAATTTAAATGTTGTTTTAGCATGGCAAAATAAGTTACCGGTTCGCTACACAAATTTAAATAAGGCCAATATGAGACTAGATTTGCCCGCATATGGGCCCCATATTTAATTATGTAGTGAATCGGCATAAGGCCCCCAAAACACACAAATATGCATGCATGATCGATTTAATATGCAACAAGTTTATTATATTATAAAATAGGGTTTCGGGAAGGGATTCACACATTAGAGGGTCTCGACGAACTTGGGGTTCCGGGGTTCGGGGTTCGGGGTTTGTCAGGGTCCGGGGTTCGACGGAGACGGTCTCGGCGGTTCTCGGATGCAGAGTAGATCTTGGCGTCCGGGTGCGAGGACTTGGGTCGGTGTCGGGCGCCAGTTCTTCCGGTCGATGCCGTTCTTGTCGTCGCGAAGGTCTTGTCGGTCCCACGTCGGTCTTGCCGTTCAGGGTCTTGTCGGGCCAGCGCCATCGAGTCGGTGTTAGCGTTCGGGCGTTCTCGTGGCAATCTTGGCGTCCGATCGGAGAACTTGAGATCCGTGAAGAGCCTTGATGCTTGATGCGATGTCGACCTGTACGGGTTTCGACGAGGTCCCTCGGGTTCAAGCGCCGGGGTCTTGCGGTCCGTGAGGAGTACTTGTTGTTCCAAGGCGTCGAACTTGTGTTCGGTAAGGAGATATTCGATTCTGATGGCGATCTTGTTGACGATGAAGAACTTGTCAATGGGTTAGCCCGTCAAAGGAGACCTTGCGAATCTTGTCGGCTTTTCTCCTTATAGCTGTTCATTGACATGATCTAAGCAAGATTGCATGGCGTGACAAACAACTTGAAGCTGAAGCGAGGGTGCTCGCGGCGAGCGCCCGTGAGCCCGAGCAGTAGAGAGGCAGGACGGGCAGAAGCGGAGGAAAGCGCGAGCTTCGGCCCGGCAGCGGCACGGAGGCAGGGAGCGAGAAGGCGGCTCGGGCGTGTGGCAGCAGCGAGGTGAAGCGCAGCGTCAGGTGGAGGGCAGCGACGGGCGTGGCAGGCCGAGGTCGGCCGGAGGCCTTGGCAGCGGCGGCAGGTGTGGCCGGGCGAGGCGGCTCAGTGGCGGAAGGAGGCCGGAGGAAGGGAGGCCGGGCGAGTCAGTGGGAGTCGTGGCGGCAGGCGGCGCGGGGAGGTGGTTCTTGGCGGGAGGCGGGGTGGCGTGGTGGGAAGCTCCGTCTTGGCAGAGGTGGCAGCGTGGTGGGGAAGCTCTGGCCAGCGGGCAGGGGCAGTGGCGAGGTGGGCGGCGGTGGGCGGCCGGGCGGAGGGGAGGGCAGGAGGTGGTCGGTGGCGGGGAGGGCGGAGGGCCGCGGAGGAGAGAGGCGGCGGAGCTGGCGGCAAGAGAGCCAGTGGTGACCTTGGCCTTCGGGCCGGGTGGCGTCGGTGCGGGAGGTCCGGAGGAGGAGGAGGTCGGGAGGGCAGTGGCGGAGGCGGTGGCGGCTCATGGCGACCATGCAGGGCAGGGGTGGCGGGAAGAGATGAAGGAGGCGTCGCGTGCGTGGGGGGCTGGGACGCGTGGTTGGGGGAGGCCGGTAGTGGTGGGCCAGGTGGGGGTGAGGAGAGTGGGGCCGGGTGGGGCTGGTGTGGGTCGGTGTGTGTGCGTGTGTGTGTTGTGTGGGGGGCAGGGTTGAGAGGAGAGAGAGGGCAGGTGGTGGCGTGTGGGAGAGAGGGGCTGCTGAGGTGGCGGCCTAGGGTTGGGTAAGGGAGAGGGTGGAGTGAGGTGGCACGAGGGGAGTGGTCGGGGTGAGGTGGCCGGAGGGTGTGGGTAGATAGGTTGGTAGAAAAGGGTTTGGGGTGGACCGTTTAAATTCCTGGGGGTGGTCGTTCGGGTCGAATCGGCCCGTTCGACTGCCCCCACTAAAATAATTAAATATTTTATTTGTTTCAAACACGGCATTTGCAAACCGATAGCAGACAAAACAAACAATCCGGAGACCCGGGGTTTGCGTGTTGAACAAAGGCGGGGCGTTTAGAAGACAAAACTAGATTTTTCCGAAATAGTTTTATGCAGGCAAATGCAAGATGATGACGATGCTCAAATGCAATGTGGCATGATGACATGAGCATGCGGTCATGATGATGCAATGCACAAAAACAACGCGATTTTCTAGTAGTGGTTTTGCGGGATGCCACAGCGTAGCCCCCGAGTGTTCTGCTTCTTCGCGTGATCCCTTGGGGAATTTCCGCTTGATGGATGGCACGCAGATCTGTTCGAGGAACACACCTGGTGGCACCTTTGCGCAAGTGGAGCCGATGTTGGCGAGTCTATCGGCCTCCTCGTTGCTCTCTCTTCCAACGTAATGAAGCTTCGTGGCCGTCGAATTCTCCTTGAGTCGTTGTATATGGCCTTGTGATGCAATCATGTTTTCGGCGTGTCGTCGCACTCATTCATCGTCTGTGCGACAAGGTTGGAGTCGCCGTAGATAACCAGGCGTTGCGCGCATATTTTGCCATCTTCATGCCATGGATGAGGTCTTATTCGCCTCGTTGTTGGAGGCTCGAATTTCATCCGGAGGGCGTACTTCATCTTGTCACCTTGCGGGGAGGTCGGTATGACTCACTGCCCGCTCGGCAGCGTTTGGAGCTGTCAAAATGCATTGTCGAGCTGCGACATGTAGGTGTCGAGCAGCTGCAGTTCCATCCAGTGTACCAGGAAGTCCGGAAGGACTTGAGACTTGATTGCTTGTCGCTTCTCGTAGACGATGTCCAAGGGTGATGGTTCGATGCCCCACAGGGCCACGCGTCCTGTGGCTTCTGGATTATTCAGGATGTTGTTCAGGGGCGCCTCGTTGACGACCATCACCTGATGCTCCTGGAAGTAGTGGCTCGATCGAGCTGTCATGAACACGCCATAGGCTAACCACGGTAGTGCGGTACCGCTGTTTTGTTGGTGAGAACCTCGCGAGGTAGTAAATTGGGCGTTGTACCCGTGGGTCTTGCCTTCTTGGTCGTTCGACCACAGTCTTGTTGACCACTGGTGTGTGGCTGCTATGTATATGAGGGCTCGCGCTCTTTTGGCGTGACCAAAGCAGGCGAGGTGGAGAGGAGCCGCAGGGCTTTCGAATCGTCGTTGGCCGATATCCACTCGAACTTATGCGCCTTGCGTAGCAGTGGTAGAATGGTAGGGTCTTCGCCCATGCGGTGATGAACACTTAGTGCCGCTACTCGCCTGCGAGCTCTTTGAAACGCCCTTGAGGTTTTAGGCTTCTCCATTGTCATGATAGCTTTGATTTTCTTGGGTTCGCCCGGTCCCTCGTTGAGAGATGAAGTATCCGAGCAGGTGACCGAGGGATGCGCACTTTTCTGGATTGAGCTTGATCTGTGGCGATCAAGGTTGTCGAGCGATCTCGCGGAGATCGTCGATAAGTGTTCTTGCCTCCACGGTTTTATGACTATGTCGTCGACATAGACTTGGGCGTTCGACCGATCTGGTCCTTGAGGCGAGGCCTGCATGCATCAACTGATGCGTGGCGCCCACGTTCTTTAGCTGAAAGGCATTGTGTTATGTGATATACTCGAATGGTGTGATGAGCGCCGTTTTCTCTTGATCTTGACCTTGAGTCGAATCTGGTTATAACTTTGAGTAGGCGTCGAGGAAGGAGAGTTTATCACAACCTGCAGTCGAATCGATGATCTGCTCGATCCGAGGAAGAGGGAAGTGGTCCTTAGGGCAGTGTTTATTTAGTGACGTGAAGTCCACGCACATCCGCAGGATGTCCGTGTCCTTCTTCGGGACCATCACCGTATTTGCCAGCCACTCGATTTCCTTGATTTCCCGGATGAAGTCTGCTGCGAGTAATCTGTTGATCTCTTTGCCATTAGCTTCGGCTCGTGGCTCCGACAATCTTCGGATAGACTGCTTGACCGGCTTGGTGTCTGGGAAGACATTGAGTGCGTGCTCGGCGAATTCCCTGGGAACTCCTGGCATGTCCGCAGGACACCAGGCGAATATTTCCCAGTGCTCACGGAGGAATTGACGGCGCCTTCTATCTTGATCTTTGAGGTCGTTGGCGATCAGCCGTCTTGGAGGCGTCTGTCGGATGGACCTGCACTTTCTTGGTGTTGGTGGAGTCGAAGGACATGTCGGTGCGTCTTGCCTTGTGAGGTAGCCTATTGTCTCTCCTCGGAGCCTTACGAGCTCGTCTTGCATGCGAAAGGCGGGAGATTTTGTTGAAATCCCTGTCGCATTGGTCCAATCGGGTGAAGCTCCCGTGGATTGTGATGACGCCCCTTGGTCTTGGCATCTTGAGTAGTAGGTATGCGTAGTGTGGGACGGCCAGGAACCTTGCGAATGCTACACGTCCCAGGATGGCATGGTATTGCGACGGCCAGTCCACCACTTTGAATTCTAGGCGTTCCTGCCGAAAGTTGTCCGGCTTCCCGAAGATGACGTCGAGCCCTATTTTCCCTAGGGGGAAAATGCCCTTCCCTGGGACAATGCCGCGGAACGTTGTGTCTGATTGTTCCAGGCTACATTATGGGATCCGCATAGCTGCTAGAGTACTTGCGAACATTAGGTTGATGCCACTGCCTCCGTCCATGAAGACGCGACTCATCTCGAAGCCTCCGATCTGCGCCTCCAGCACCAGGGCAGCATGACCTGGGCGAGGGATCTGGCAAGGGTGATCCGCGCGAGTGAATGTGATGCAGGACTCCGATCCGCTGAGGTACTCAGGGATTGCAGGCGGAGTTGCTACGACCAAGTTGATTTGTCGGGTGATTTTCTTCTGCACCCTGTTTGTTGGGCGTCCCTTCTGGATCATGTTTAGTGCTCCTTTTGATGGGGGGTATGGGACCCCGGCGTTGTTTTGTGCTGGTGCGACTGGTTGATTTTGGCCTCCAATAGGTGGCGGTGGAGGAGCTCCGTGTGCTATTTCACCTGGCGCAGGTGCGTTTCCGAACGCAGGGATTGGACCTTGTTGCCTCATCTGCATCATGCCTTGTTGAGTTTACGGAACTCATGGCGGTCCTTGAGCATGTGGCTGGCTTTCTTTTTGCCATCCTGTTTGTCGATGTAGAAGTGAATGGTGCATGGACCCGAAAGTTTGTCGAATGCCGAGGGTCTGTCGTGATGCGGTGTCGTGATGTGGCGTTATACCTGCGTTGGTCGTCCGTGTCGCGAAAGTTTCGCTGCGGTATCCTCCTTGTTTCTTGTTGTCGTTGCGGCGTGGTAGCGTATAGCGACCATGTCGGTCCGTCGCGGTCCTCGTGACGCGATCTCCTCTTCTGCGGCGTTCGCGTCTTCGCCGTAGTCGTCCTCATCGATTGTGGTATTGGATGCAATCTTCGCCGTCTGCTTAACTGTTGGCGATTTCCATGAGGTGGTCGAGTGTCTTGGGCTTTGCCCAAGTTCCTCCTTGAAGTCTGGCGTTTGGCGCGTCCACTGAAAGCATCGATGGCCCTCTCTTCGGAGATGTGTGCTGCGGAGTTCTTGGTCGTAGACCAGCGTAGTATGTATGAGCGAATAGATTCACCCGTTCTTTGAGTGCAGGCTCGCAATTCTTCGATTGAGGCAGGCCTCTTGCTGGTGCCTTTGAAATTTCGGATGAAGCTGTAGGCGAGCTCCTCCCAGCTTCGGATGGATCCTGATGATAGACTGCTGAGCCAGACCCGCGCCGCGCCTGTCAGCTGCAGCTGAAGGCATTGCATTGCATGGCTGTTGCCTCCATGAAGCTTGACGGATGACAGGTGGTCACTGAGCCAGGAGTTTGGATCTTGTGTGTCGTTGAACTTCGGAGTATCCGAAGGAAGCTTGAAGTTGCGTGGCATCTGTGTTCGCCGAACAGATCTGCTGAAGCATCGGGCTCCGCAGAGTTCTCCTTCGTCTTCATCCATCTCAGATTCAGACGAGCATGCGCGTTTGCGTGCGTCTTGTCGATCTTCGCGCTGTAAGCTTGTCTCTAGCGTCGTAGTCGCGTTGTGGCGGTTGGAGCTCTTCTTCCTTCGAGGAAGATCGTGCTCCTCTTCCTCTTCGGATGAGGTGTGGGGCTCGGTGGCGCTGGCCGAGCTTTTCTTTGGCTCCGAGGCGTCCTCGTGGGCGCAGCTCCGATTAGTCTAGTCCGGTGAGTGCGGACTTATGCATGGCCTTTGGGTCCCCCTCCGGAGGTGGGTGAGCCGCGAGATACGCAGTGGCTGCCATGACCGCTGCTTGTGGCATCTTCGGGGTGATGTTGCCGTCAGCGTCCATGTCCATGAACGATGTATGGAGAGTTCGGGTCATGTCACGTCGTTCCTTCGGGTCCATGTTTTCCACCCGAGAACAGTTCTTGTTCCCCTGGTTTCTGTTTGTGCTAGAGCCGGGTTCCATGGCGGAGAGCGCAGCTCGTCGCCTTGGACTCGGCTGCTTCTGCGTTTGTCGGCGTCTTACGCATCTCGACTTGTTTCTTGTGCTCCTCGATGAGGAGGTAGTGGTATGCTCTCAGCAGATCACGTGGGGAGTCCAGAGGTAGGACTATTTCGCCAGCGACGACGCGGCGTGCTTCGACCCATCCTTCTTTGCTAAGTTGTATGAGGACGCCGCCGTTTTCCCTGTTATCACCGTTTTCGCCGTTTCTGTCCTGCGGGTTGGGGTTGGGCGGCGAGTTAGGCGTTTCCTCGTTGGTTTGGATGACTGCGGCGCACAGATAGCGCCTGCAGATTGGTTGGCTGCTGCCGCAGCTTTCGGATCCGGAACCGTAGGTCCTTCATCCGAAGGTGGATCGCCTGATCGGAGTTGCGGTGTCTTTCTGTAGAACTCATCTGTTGATGGTGATGTGCGTACGGGGTGTGGAGCCTGAGCGGGCCTGATTGACACGGGCACCCTTCGAGGCGGAGGGTACGGTTGTCCCACAGGCGAAGCTCGAACAAAATCTCGAGTCCGTCGCCACGGGCTCGAAATCCTTCATGGTGGCGGTGAGTGGGCGGTGAAGTCGAAGCGCCGAAGAGGTGATTCTCCGTCGCAAAGTTGTAGATCGATCGGGTCGGAACCGTCCGACCGCTGTCAGCAGCCCCAATTCCTGAGCGGCGCCAATTGGCGAGGTTTAATCTCGTCAATGCCCATTATTATGGACTTGGGTTTTGGAGAAGATGGGGATCTGGAGATCGTGGCACGGTTAATGACAAGCAACCGGGGACACAAGATTTACCCAGTTCAGGCCCGGAAAAACCCTACTCTGCTTATGCGCTCTTTGATTACGGCGGAACCGAAGGTTCTGAGGTCTTGGATTCGATCTTGCGTGGATGCGTGTCGAAAGTATGAGTCGAGGCTGGTTGAGTTGCCCTAGGACGTACCCTCCTGGCCTTTATATAGACTTAGGCAGGTCCCGGGTATAGTCCTAGTCGGTTACAAGTTCTAGGGCGTTTGCCCTTTTGAGTTTCCTATCTAAACTAGTCTTGTTCTCCAAGGATCCGAAGACGTCATGGGCCTTGGCCACCCAAAAATCTCCTTGGGCTGGACTAGGTATGCTGAAGTTACGTACCCGTAGGGTATAACCATGTCACTGCGCTTGTTCATTCTTTCGGCATGAAACATTTGCTCCAATTGGATGTCGGTGTCTCTTAAGTGTGTCACCCTACGGTTCGTGAATAATGCGGACATGATCGAGACCCCTCTCGGATCAATAATCAGAAGAGGGATCTAGAGACCCATACTGACTCCCACACATTCAACGATGACTTTCTTGTGATCGTCGGAACCTTTTACGCTAGTATCTTAATCCCTTTGTTTCACGATATATTACATGTCCGAGATTCGATCATCGGTATCTCCATACCTAGTTTGATCTAGTTCGACATGCACTCTTTTCTTGTTCTGTGATATAACATTCTAGTGATCAAATCACTTGCTTGCAAGCTAATCAATGTGATATCACCGAGAGGGCCTGTAGTATATCTATCCGTCATCGGGATGAACAAATTCCACTCTCGATCCATGAGCCTCAACATAACACTTTATTAGTTCTCAATCCATCTTTATAATCACCACATTACGGTGTGACGTTTGATGTTATCAAGAAACTCTTAGGTGTTAGTGATTGACATGATCTCATGGTCTAAGGATTAGGATCACTTCGTAAGTTGTTATAGCAATATAAACTCAATGACTTTGATCGTAATGCTATACTTGATGAATGTTCATCACACCATTACACTAATGTTGTGATCCGTTATTAACAACATCCAATGTCCATGATGGAAACCTTGATCATATTGTTAATCAACGAGCTAGTTTATGAGAGAGGCATAACTAGGAACTTCTGTTTGTTTATTAAACACACATGTATTAACGTTTGTATTAATACAATTATAGCATGCAAAATAAACATCTATCATATACTTGGAATACACATAATAAACACTTTGTTATTGCCTCTCGGGCATATTCCTTCAAATGTAACCCTAAGACATGCTCGACGATTTAATCGGGGTTCCGAGGGGTGAAAACCCTTACTCGGGGAAACTCCGGAACATATGAGAGGGGTGCATTTGTTCTTCTAATTATACTTGTCATTTAAGTTGTTGAACAATGCATGATTATAGCTTAGATAGCTAGGTTTCATTTTTCTGAACATTTTTATATATTATTCATATTTTTCTGACTTATAGATTGAAAGTTATTGAATTTATAAGATTATAATTATTTCTGAAATTATTAAAATTTGGTTAAACCTTTTTCACTCAGTGGGCTAGCTGAGAGGCGACACTGGGCGAGGCCACATAGGCAAGCCATGCAAGCCACTTGGTGGCGAGGTTTGACCTGTGGCCTCAGCCTGGTCACCTCTCGCTAGCCCCACTGAAGTCTGTGGCCTTGACACGTAGTGACGTCAGGATGACATCACGCGGGTGGTGTCTTGCAGGACGGTGACGGGGAACAGCGTTAGGGGCGATCTAGGGAGCGTGCGTGCGCGCGTTAGAGAGAGGAGGTTGAGGCGAGCCAAAAGAGTAGCGGTGCCGCCTCGAAAAGGTCACTAGAGAGGGGAGCACGACGACGGTGAGCGGCGGTGGTGGCAGGTGCTCGACGGGGAAGAGGAACCAGAGCGAGAGGGGGCGAGAGAGAGGGTCCACGAGGACCAGCAGCTCACCAGGTGTGCGGAGGTGGTGACAGGAAGGCGAGGCAAGGTCGGGAGCCGGCGAATCATGCAGCCGGCGATCGTCGAGCTCGAGGAGATGGCGGCGGGCGGCGATTAGTGGCGGGGCGATTCCTTCGGGAGAAGCCTCGGGCGACGAGGCAGCTTCTGCGCTTTCTTTGGGCGAAGCGTGAGGCAGCCTAACGGCGTCATGCGCGAGATTGTGAGATGGGGAAGAAGAAGAGGAGGGGCACCCAGTTATAACCAAAGGACCTTTTGTCCCGGTTAGTGGCTCCAACCGGGACTAAAGGGTCATACGTCCCGGTTGGTGGCACCAACCGGGACGTATACTCCACTTTTTTTAGCAGACCAAGGGTTGGCGCGCGCAGGGTCTTTAGTCTCGGTTGGTGGCTCCAACCGGGACATATGACCCTGTTTTCAAAAAAAATTCAGGAATTTTCTCTGTGTCCCCGCCTTATTTTTTATTTTGGGGTTTAAATTTGCAATGTTTTTTAAATGATAATTACTTTGGAATTTAGAAAAACTTTAAACATAAAAAGTGTTTGAATTTTAATAACTAATTCAAAACCATTTTCTGTTTTTAAAAATAATTAATGTAACCATTTAAACTATGAACCATTTAAAATTAAAAATGATTTAACTTATATTTTTTGAATATTAATTTGGAATTTAGAAAAACTTTAAACATAAAAAGTGTTTGAATTTGAATAACTAATTCAAAACCATTTTCTATTTAAAATAATAATTAATGTAACCATTTAAACTATGAACGATTTAAAATTAAAAAATTTAACTTATATTTTTTGAATATTAATTTGGAATTTAGAAAAACTTTAAACATAAAAAGTGTTTGAATTTGAATAACTAATTCAAAAACATTTTCTGTTTTTAAAAAATAATTAATGTAACCATTTAAACTATGAACCATTTAAAATTAAAAATGAATTAACTTATATTTTTTGAATATTAATTTGGAATTTAGAAAAACTTTAAACATAAAAAGTGTTTGAATTTGAATAACTAATTCAAAACCATTTTCTATTTAAAATAATAATTAAAGTAAACATTTAAACTATGAACGATTTAAAATTAAAAATGTTAACTTATATTTTTTGAATATTAATTTGGAATTTAGAAAAACTTTAAACATAAAAAGTGTTTGAATTTGAATAACTAATTCAAAAACATTTTCTGTTTTTAAAAAATAATTAATGTAACCATTTAAACTATGAACCATTTAAAATTAAAAATGAATTAACTTATATTTTTTGAATATTAATTTGGAATTTAGAAAAACTTTAAACATAAAAAGTGTTTGGATTTGAATAACTAATTCAAAACCATTTTCTATTTTTAAAAATAATTAATGTAACCATTAAAAATATGAACCATTTAAAATTAAAAATGAATTAACTTATATTTTTTGAATATTAATTTGGAATTTAGAAAAACTTTAAACATAAAAAGTGTTTGGATTTGAATAAATAATTCAAAACCATTTTCTGTTTTAAAAAATAATTAATGTAACCATTTAAAATATGAACCATTTACAATAAATATTGAATTAACTTATATTTTTTGAATATTAATTTGGAATTTACAAAAACTTTAAACATAAAAAGTGTTTCGATTTGAATAACTAATTCAAAACCATTTTCTGTTTTTAATTTGGATTTGAATTAACTTATATTTTTTATATATTAATGGGCGGGGAAAAAGGATGGGAAATAATGGGCGGAAAGAAAATTTTATTATGATAGAACTGGAATTAAAGTACATAACGCAACTAACACAAAGTTACATAGAAGAACTGAAAATTAAGATACATGGCTATATTAAGCCACAATCGGCCGAACTTGTTTTGCAATGTTGGAGTGATTCAGTCATGCTCACCTACTGTAATACTACCAGCATAATTAAATCGTACTTGCCGTCGTCATTGCTGCCATCGTAGTAGTTGAACCTTGAAGAAATTTGAGTCACAGTGGGCTGGACTTGAGGTAGCCTTGTGAGGCTAGATCGTCGTGTCGTGAGCCATGACGCTCGGAGAGTCAGCGCCACCACGGTGACGGCCGGCCTCGTTGAAGTTCGGAGGAGGTGGGCCGTCCTCCTCGTGTCTAGCGAGCGCCCTCTCACAGCGATCCACAAAGAAGGCTTCCCAAGTCGGGAAATAGTCGGGATGCCATCTGGGATTCCTCCGCTGCTCCGGCGTGAGCTCGAAGTAGTAGTGGTTCGTGATGGCCATCCGTAGCCACACCTAGAGACGGGAGGAACCCAGACGCCTCCGGTGCTCAACATCCGTAAGCGGGGACACGAGTGGCAGCGTGCAGGGGTAGTTCGAGGCGCAAAGCGCCTTCGCCTCCCTGGGAGTTAGTGCTACGGTGGAAGTCATGGGAAAGAGTGATGAGGTTGCAGATATGAGTCTAGAGATGTGCAATGACAATGGAGGCTGTAACACCCTCAGAATCAGACCTATGCAAGTTTTAGCGAAACTCGACAAACCCGCATAGAAACGATTCAAAGGTGCCCACCAGGCACTTTCGTGCGGGTGGAAAACGAAGTAATAACATTACACAACAGTCCTCGATGGGACCCACAGAACAGATATATATGACAGCGACTCCATGAGTCAAGAATACGAGATACTCTGACAAAGGTCCAAATCACCTTGAGAACGATATAGCGTCCGCCACGGACCAGGCATGCAAATGGGGCTAAGAGCCACGAAGAATAACCAATGGCGTCCATAACCCCCAGGCCAAGCCGGAAGGTAACCCTGCTAACGACGTCGATCTCAAAACCTGCTTAAACAAAGGGTGCCGACAAAGGGCAAAGGAAAAGAAGGAGCGTCGATCGAGGCCAAGACACGGCGAGGCTAGAATTGGCGGTCCTCGCCTACATAGGTATGGTGGATGGCGGCGTGACATGCACTAAACAACCTATAGAGACTCGATACAATGGCGGCAATCGAGAGGGAAGAAAGACCTATCCGGAACTGATACTTCCATCAAACAAAACCCATCCTGGCGTTTCCCCCTCGAGACCAATCGAGGAAGTCAACCGAGGAACTCACACAGTTGGCAGTTTTATTTATTCAGTTATCGTTGCAGCAATTACTAGTCCGGTTTAGATAATCATCCTGATAAAATAAGCAGTGGGCACTTTTAGTTAATCATTCCGATATAGTCGCAACAATTACTAATCAGATACAGATAGCATGAGATAAACCCAAAACCCAGCAGTTGTTGGTACTTTTATTCAGCCATTCCGTTGTAGTTGCAATACTTACTAGTCAGGTACAATGATCGCAAGCGACACTCCAAACAAGCAATTGTGGGCAGTAATATTTAGCCATTCCGTTATAGTGAAGCTGATTACTAGTCATTATAAAGTCAAATTTATAGCAATAAACTTTAGTTATGCTTGTCTATGATCGAGATCTGCTCCAAGTCGTCCATATCCGCGGACACGGCTTTGAAAGTTTTACCGGCGGGGTGCACCAATAGCAACACACGCTCGATCGACCTCGGAAAAACCAAATCAAAACCCAACGAGGCTTTCACATGAACAATCGCAGATTGAAATATTTCAGGGGCCACCCTTAAGTAGATCCATAGCGGTTAGCTGACTCAGACGGCCTCAAGGTTTGGGTGGACGGCGATGGCATTTGGGAACCCGAAAGTGTGGCTGGGCTTGTCGATACCGCGTAAACGTGTCCCGATCCTAAACAGTACAGTGTGCTCCTCGCACAAATTTAAATACAAAAGTAGCATGGCATAAGTACAGGATAGTAAATAAAACCTCAAACTAGTTTGTGGCCCCAAGAAATAAGACAATCAAGCTCGCTCGGGGGTCCCATATACCTCCGGATGTGGATAGCGATAAATCAAGGAACAGTATCAAGTACTCGGGGTCCCGGGACACAAGTGGGCGTTCAGAAACCAAATATTCTCTATCACCCACCGATGCCTCTGCTTACTTCAATTTTAGTTGTTAAACAGGAATTAAAGTGAGCGATAAGTAAAACTATGATCTTCTCCAACATCAACATGCGGCAATACATCAACAATGTGGCAATAATCACATAGCAGCACTTGGGCAAGCGACTACGACGCTAAAGTCCAACTATCTACCAAACAACGGTAATAGGATGTGTCCAAGGCAATATATGGCTGCAAGGGATATCAAGGGTACGGAATCTAGAGCATCGCAACACGTATAGCAATAGATCAACAGGAGGAATAAATACTATAAAAGTAAGATAGGCGTAAAGGGGAGATGCTGCTTTGAAAACATTGTCGAAGGTTCAACCGAAGGTCGGGTCGAAGCTCACATCAACTCAACGGCCTTATCCGCGAAGAAGCAAAACACTAGAAGAAACACCGGATGCGCTATTTAATACAACGGCAGAAGATCGGCATGATGCATGTATGATGTATGACATGGTAAAGGTGCGATGCACTTAGGTCATATTAAGCGGAACCGGGGTCCCGACAATTAGTTAGATGGTTCAAGTTATTTAGAACCCCCGCAATTTAAATGTTGTTATAACAAGGCAAGATAAGATACCGGTTCGCTACACAAGTTTAAATGAGGCCAATACAAGGCTAGATTTGCCCGCATATGGGCCCCACATTTAATTATAAGGTGAATCGGCATAAGGCCCCCAAACCACATGATAAGATGCATGCGAGTATGACAATTTAATATGCGACAATGTTATATTTCATTTATAAAATAGGGTTGGCGGGAAGGGGTTCACACATTAGGGGCCTCGACGATCTTGGGGTTCCGGTTCCGGGTTCGACAGTCCGAGTCGGTCTCAGGGTCCAGGGTTCGACGGGTCCGTTCTCAGCGGGATCATTCTCGGTAGCGGGGTAGATCTTGTCGCATCCGGGGTCTTCGGGTCATGTCGACGGTCATGGTGTTCGGGATGAAGCACTAGTCGCACCGGGGTCTCGGTGTCCGGGGTCGGTTTTCGGGATCGGGTCCGGGAAGAAGACCTTGGCATCGGATGGTCCTTGTCGGAGTTCTTGTCGCGTCTACCGTCTTCGGGTTTGCTTCACCCGGGCCCATGACGAAGTACTTGTCGTTCCCTGTTGATGTGGTGCACCGGCAACCTGTTCACTTGTCAAACTTGGAAGGTACTGGGCCTCTGTCTTCGGCAGCGGGGCGGCCAAGGCGTCACTGAAACACCGGGCGGTGGCGTTCTTGACAGGCGGCTACCGGAGGTGAGGCGGTGGCGCGCGATGGTCCGGCGAGAGGATGCGGAGGTCGGGTTGCACGGCTACGGACGCGCCGGGAGAGGAAGCCGGGACGAGGGGTGCTCGAGGCGGCGCCGAGGGAGCCACCGGAGGAGGGTCGGCACTGGCGGGCCTTGGCGTGTGGCGGGCGGCGGCAGCCGGGCCGACGGACAGTGACGCGGGCGCTGGGATCTGGCGGGCCTCCGGCGTCGTGGCGCGTGGGGAGGCAGGATCGGGGAGGTCGAGGTTGGGGAGGCGGCGGGCGATGGGCTGAGCGGGCGGCCTGGTGACTGGCCGGGCGGCGTGAGAGGTAGCCGGAGCCGGGAGAAGGGCGTCGTGGGGCCAGCGGCGGAGGTCGTCATGGCTGGGTCGCTGGCGGGCGGGCGACGTGGAAAGGCGGAGGTCGTCGCGCCGCGCAGGCGGTCGGCGTGGGCGGATGGTGGTGGTGGCGAGGGAGGTCATGGAGGGCCGCCGGACAGGAAGGTTGGGCGGGTTGGTGGTTTCGGCGCTATGGGCAGACGTCTGCGAGGGGCTGCCATGGTTGGTGGGATGAGTGGGAGGCAGGCGGGGGGGGCTGGGGCGGGCAGTTAGAGAGGGGGTAGCTGGAAGGTAGTGGGGCGCGGGTCCAGGGTGGCAGGGAGAGTGGGGGGTTGGGTCGGCTGGCTGAGGGTGAGAAAAGAAGGGCTGCGGTTTAGGTGGAGGGGAGAGGGGTGCTGGGGGTGAGGTGGCAGGGTTTAATTGGGGGGGAAGAGAGGGGAGCTGAGGTGGCGAGCTGCTACTGGTTGGGGTGAGGTGGAGAGGAGGGCTGGGTAGAAAGGTTGGGTGAACTTAGGATTTAGAGGGGCTGGTTGGCTGAGCCGATTTAGTTCCGGGGGTGGTCGTTCGGGTCGTTCGGCCCGTTCGACTGCCCCACTAAAATAACTTAATATTTTATTTACTTTAATTGGACCGTTTGCAAACCGATAGCAACAAAACAAAATAATCCGGAGACCCGGGGTTTTGCGTTTGCAAACAAGACGGGGCGTTTTAGAAAACAAAACATGCTTTGCGAGAATAGTTGTATGCAAACAATGCATGATGATGACGATGCAATGCACAAATTCAACGCGATTTTCTAGTAGTGGTTTTTGCGGGATGCCACAGAGGCCAACCCTACATATATATAGTGAGAAATGGCAGAAAGATAATTGGAGGGAAGAACTGGCGGGAAGAACTGGCAGGAAAAACTGGCGGTAAGAAATGGCGGGAAGAACTGGCGGGAAAAAATGGCGGGAAGAAAAATGGCGGGAAGAAATGGCGGGAAGAAAAATGGCTCATTTAGAACTTGCATTGGATATCTTAAGAAACCACATATTGCAAGTCTAAAAATGAATTTTTCAAAAAATCACGGGCGATAGATCATGTACCTGTAGTACAAACCGGACCCACTTCCTACCGATTCGGCAGAGATTTGTCCTTTTTACCCGGGATGGACGAAAAGGTTTGAGATGTCCTGGTTGGGATATAGTCCATGTAAGGTGGTATAGTATTTTAGGAAAATGGGACGGTAGCATTCTGAAACAGCATTTTGGTGGTTACTTCACAAAACGACCCGTTTTTTGCGCTCGGAAAATGGAAAAGGGCTTTTCCATGCGACAAAAAGGAAAACTTCCTCATGCAACATTGTTCTCCATACCAATGTCCACATGCATGCATAATATGGGCACAACATCACAAACTATGCCGTGATTCAGCACATAACATCTGTCATTTGGACCGAAAGCCATGAAACCTCGAACATGATAGGTCATTTTGTGAAGGTTTTTTCGAGACATGATCAATATACCAAGTCTGGTATTTTTCCTTTCAACTATGTCACATAATTTGACACCACGCAAAGGATTTTCATTGTTCAGATTTTTTTTGAATTTCTTATGCCCGTTTTGAATTTTTTGAATTTCTAACTATGGTCGAACCGGCGTGCATGAAGATAGGGGACGAGCATCGTTAAACTTGCATTGGATCTCTGAAGAAACCACATATTGCGAATCTAAAAATTATTTTTTTCAAAAAATCACGGGCGATAGATCATGTACCTGTAGTACAAACCAAACCCACTTCCTACCGATTCGGCAGACATTTGTCCTTTTAGCCGGGATGGACGAAAAGGTTTGAGATGTCCCGGTTGGGCGATAGTCCATGTAAGGTGGTCCAGTATTTTAGGAAAATGAGACGGTAGCATTCTGAAACAGCATTTTGGTGGTTACTTCACAAAACGACCCGTTTTTTGCGCTCGGAAAATGGAAAAGGGCTTTTCCGTGCGACAAAAAGGAAAACTTCCTCCTGCAACATTATTCTCCATACCAATTTCCACATGCATGCATAATATGGGCACAACATCACAAACTATGCCGTGATTCAGCACATAACATCGGTCATTTGGACCGAAAGCCATGAAACCTTGAACATGATAGGTCATTTTATGAAGGTTTTTTCGAGACATGATCAATATACCAAGTCTGGTATTTTTCCTTTCAACTATGTCACATAATATGACACCATGCGAAGGATTTTCATTGTTCGGATTTTCAATATACTAAAGGTTCATCTTTAGTCCCGGTTGGAGGGATTTCAGCAGGCTGGGCCAGGCAGCACTAATGATAGGGGTGAGTGTCGACATTATGTCGTGCGGCGTGTACCTTGTCCCGGATGGTGTCACCAACCGGGACTAAAGATGAACCTTTAGTCCCGGTTGGAGACACCAACCGGGACAAAACACGAGTCAGCACTAATAATAGGGGTGAGTGTCGACATTATGTCGTAAGTGTCGACACTATGCCGAGCTGCTTGTACTATAAATAGGCATCCTTGTGAGTCCAGTCCTCCAGCCAGATTGAGGCATCTCCAATATTGTTTTCGAGCGAGGATACCACTCGACCAGTTTCGGAGATGCCGCGGATCGATCCTCCGGCATCTCCAAGAAACTGGTCATAGAGGCACTCCCTAATATGTGAAATTAGTTAGCTCCCAGGTGTATTGATCTAGTTAGAGAAGTTACAAGCTGCAAGATGGTTTTGGATGACACCACTACGACCAGTTTCAGGGAGATGCCGCCGGATCCTAGTCCTCCGGTATCTCCAAGAAACTGGTCATAGAGACACTCCCTAATATGTTAAATTAGTTAGCTCGGTGTATTGATCTAGTTAGAAGTTACAAGCTGCAAGATGGTTTTGAGCGAGGACACCACTCGACCATTCGAGAATCTGTGGGATCGATCCTCGGCATCTCCAAGAAACTGGTCATAGAGGCACTCCTAATATGTGACCGCTGCGTTTGGATCAGATCTTAATGGTAAGTACGAATGGGACAACTTCTTCATAGTCCCGGTCCAGCCACAAAACAGGACTAACACTCAAGACATTTATTAATATTAAAAGCGAGACTAAAAACCGGGACTAAAGGCCACAAGTGAAAGATATCCTTGTCAAGCCACAAACCGAAAGACATGAACGAGAGTTACATAATATGAGCATGAACTTCTTGGCATATGTCATTCCTTATGACCGCTTCAGACGTAACCATGGAGCATCTTCTTTACTTAACGGAATGCTTGGGTCAGTTTTCCTTTGTGAAGGGCGAATTTCATCAAACTTATTATAATCTTGACATGTCTGTCTTGTCCTCGATTCCCACGATGTTTCTTTTCCTGAAAGAACTATGTGACGCTTTGGCTCATCATATGATGTATTCGTTTGCATATTTTTTCTTTTTTGATGCGGAGGACATGTCCTTCACATAGAAAACCCGAGACACATCATTGGCTAGGACGAATGGTTCATCTCTATAACCAAGATTGTTGAGATCCAATGTTGTCATTCCGTACAACTGGTCTATCTTTACCCCTACCCCATTCAAGTTGACCCATTTGCAGTGAAACAAAGGGACCTTAAAAGAGACTCCATAGTCTAGTTCCCATATCTCCTCTATGTAACCATAGTATGTGTCCTTTTGTCCATTCTCGTCTATTGCATCAAAGCGGACACCACTATTTTGGTTGGTGCTCTTTTTTATCTTGGGTGATCGTGTAGAATGTATTCCCATTTATTTCGTACCCTTGGAAATTCAATATAGTAGAAGATGGTGACGCGGCCAACAAGTATAGCTAATCTCCAACAGTGGTGTCATTCAAGAGATGTGTCCGCATCCAACCACCGAAATACTTCATGTGTTCATCTGTAATCCATGATTCAGGCCTCCCCGGGTTTTTGGAGTGTACAATATTCTTGTGTTCCTCGATATAAGGAGCTGCCAAGGTGGAATTATGTAGAACTGTGTAGTGTTCTTTAGTGAAAGAATCCCTGTCCCTACATATCATTGCTTTCTTTCCCAGAGTGCCTTTTCCACTTAGTCTCCCCTCATGCCGCGAGTCAGAAACACCAATCGGCTTAAGGTCAGGAATAAAGTCAACACAAAACTCAATGAGCTCCTCTGTTCCATATCCCTTGGAGATGCTTCCTACGGTCTATACGGTTATGAACATATTTCTTTAAGACTCCCATGAACCTCTCAAAGGGGAACATATTGTGCAGAAATACCGGACCGAGAATGGCAATCTCTTCCACTAGGTGAACCAGGAGATGCGTCATAATATTGAAGAAGGATGGTGGGAACACCAACTCAAAACTAACAAGACATTGTACCACATCCTTCGGTAACCTTGGCAGAATATCTGGATTGATTACCTTCTGAGATATTGCATTGAGGAATGCACACAACTTCACAATGGGTACTCGAAAATTTTCCGGCAGAAGCCCCCTCAATGCAATCGGAAGCAACTGCGTCATAATCATGTGACAGTCATGAGACTTCAGGTTTTGGAACTTTTTCTCTGCCATATTTATTATCCCCTTTATATTAGATGAGAAGCCAGACGGCACCTTGATATTGTAAAGGACTTCAAAAAATATTTCCTTCTCTGCTTTGGTAAGAGCATAGCTGGCATGACTTAAGTGACGCCCTTTATCCGTCTTGTTCTGTGTATGCATGTTCTTTGGGTCTTTCATAATTTGTTGGTCCTCCCATGCTTCTGGTGTATCTTTTGTCTTCACATACACACCTAGGAATCCTAGCAGGTTCACGCAAAGATTCTTCGTCAGGTGCATCACGTCGATTGAAGAGCGGACACGCAGGACTTTCCAATATGGCAGCTCCCAAAATATAGATTTCTTCTTCCACATGGGTGCGTGTCCTGTAGCGACGTCGTTCGGAACTGATTGACCGTCGGGACCCTTTCCAAAGATTACTTCTATGTCCTTGACCATACCAAATACATCATCACCAGGAGGGAGTTTGCTTCTTCCAGTGATCTGCCTCACCTTTGAAATGCTTGCCTTTCTTTCTTACGGGATGATTGGTCGGAAGAAATCATCGATTCGGCATGTACACAACCTTCTTGCATTTATGCAAATATGTACGTTCAGTCTTATCTAAACAGTGTATGCATGCCTTATATCTCTTGTTTGTCTGTCCTGAAAGGTTACTAAGAGCAGGCCAATCATTGATGGTTTGGAAAAGCAACCCAAATGGCTCCTGTTTGTTCTCATCCCACGCATGTACACCTGGTTTGCCCCACAGTTGTAAGAGTTCTTCACCTAATGGCCTAAGGTACACATCAATGTCGTTGCCCGGTTGCTTCGGGCCTTGGATGAGCACTGGCATCATAATGAACTTACGATTCATGCACAACCAAGGAGGCAGGTTGTAGATACATAGAGTCACGAGCCGGGTGCTGTGACTGCAGCTCTGCTCCCCAAAAGGATTCATGCCATCCGTAATTAGACCAAACCATAAGTTTCTTGTGTCACCTGCAAAGTCTGGGAAGTCTCTCTCGATTTTTCTCCTTGTGACCCATCGAGGTGTCTCAACTTCCGTATTTCTTACGGTCTTCTTTGTGCCATCGCAACAACTGGCATGCTCTTTGTTTGAACATGCATTTCAACCTTGGTATTATAGGAGCATACCACATAACCTTAGCAGAACCCTCTTCCGGAGGGGCTCCCTCAATATCACCAGGTCATCTCGTCGATCAGATACCGCAATGCATTGCATACCGGCATTTATCTAAATTCTCATACTCCTTACATGATGAGGATGCAGTCATTAATGCATGCATGTATCTTCTGCACATCTAATCCTAGAGGACAGAGAGTCTTCTTTGCTTCGTAGGTACTCTCGGGAAGTTCTTTATGTTTTAGAAACTTCGGCTTCATTATTTTCAGCATATTTTCAAATGAGGAGTCAGTTAGACCACACTCTGCCTTCCATCGCAACAATTCTAGTGTGGTACCGAGCTTTGTGCTGCCATCTTCACAATTTGGGTACACCAATTTCTTGTGATCTTCTAACATTCCCTCTAACTTCAACTTCTCATTTTCTCATTTCCGGTCTCGCTTTGCATCGAAATGACCCTACCAAGTTCATCATCCTCATCCGATGCTCCTTCTTCACCTCCTTCCTCTCCATTGTCTTCCATTGCGGTATCCTATTCAGGAAACATATGATGGTAGTTGTTATCATCATCTTCTTCTTCACCATCTTCCATCATAACCCTCTTTCCCGTGCTTGGTCCAGCAATTATAGTTGGGCATGAAACCTTTCATAATCGGTGGCCGAATGATTTTCGAGGAAGATTACTCCTTGTTGTTCCGACATTGAACACATGGACAACGTATAAAACCATTCTCTTTGTTTGTCGTAGCCACATCGATAAATTTATCCACGCCTTTCATATACCCGGGTACACGCCGGTCACCGTACATCCATTCCCGACCATTCATCTGCATCATATAAGTAAGTTTATCAAAAACAGGACATCATAAATAGTGAAATGACTAATTCACATCGACACATGCATTGTATCAATGACAAAGAAAAGATAAGATTGCTAACCTCGATCGAGGGAAATAAAGAGGAGAAAGCTCAAGTGCGTCTCGGACACCTTCTATATTTTTGTTCTATGAGAAATTGAACGGGATCATTCACTCAAACATTTCATCAAACACCTTGAATGCATGCATAGGGGAAAAAAACTAGCACACCCCTCACACCTTCCACTAAGAAAAACAGTGGAGGCAGAGGGTCGTGCATTTATAGAGGGCGGGAGCATACATCCCGGTTTGTAACACAAACCGGGACTAAAGGTGTGTGCCACGCCACGTGGCTGACGCCCAACCTTTAGTCCCGGTTTGTGTTACAAACCGGGACATATGCTCCCCTACCAACCGGGACGCATGCCTCCCGGCCCCGTGCCCGCTCGAACCGGGACGCGTGCCAGATAGCCTTTTTTCTACTAGTGTGGACTGCTGCATTAGTTGTAAATGGTTCATAGGTGGCGACAGCGGCGAGCTCAGCTTTTGCTATTAATGCTCTAACTTCAAATTTTTGTGCCAATCATCGAAGCTAAAAGAATCTATTTGGGTTAAGCCAGAAAGTGGAACAGTTAAGATGAATATTGACGTATCATTTCATGTAGATGGATCAGGTGCTGCGGGTGTGGTACTTCGAAACTCTCGTGGAGAAGCAATTGTAGGGATGGCTTGCCCAATGGAAAACTTAAGTGATGCGACTACGGCTAAAGCTATGGCTCTCCTAAAGGGTTTGGAATTTCTTGAGAAACTGGGATGTGAAAAGGTGACTATTGAGTCAGATTCTCTTGAACTCATCCAAGCTTGCAATGGAATTGACGAAATTTGGAGTCCTTATGCTGCAATCATGGCAGAGTGTTTCTTAAAAGTTAGATTTATGAAGGAGATAGTTTTTAAGCATTTCCCAAGGAAGTTTAATAAAGTGGATCATAATTTAGCTAGGTATTCTTATGAAAACAAGTCTAATTTGTATTGGGATGATGATACCCCTAGCTTCATCCTTAGCTCTCTCCTGAATGATGTAACAATTGTTTGGTTTGGAGGCTGCAAGTTTTAGTCGACGCACTCTTTTTCCTTACTAGAATACCTAAGGGGGCTGAAAGGTTTTAATGAGGAGGCTTGCAGACCTAATATATTTTGATTAAAAAAAAAAGACTTGAACTGCCGCTACTCTAGCCGCACAACTTCACACGGTATCCGCATGTGAGGGAACGACCTGTTTACCAATGCAACCAGCCAGGTCAGTATAGGGTTCGCAGCATAGAAAACAAAATTTTTACTATGATGTGAACTATGTACCAAGATCTATCTATTAGATACAAACAACGGGCAGATGTATATCCGTAGAGAACATACCCTTGAAGACCGACAAAGCTTAACAAGTTTAACTCGTGGTTGATGTAGACGATCTCTTGTCGATCTCAAGATCGAGAGGAAGTCCTAGCGCCGCAAATCAGCAGCACATCCGTGCTCACACACACGTTCGAGGCACCGAGCAACCTCCGCCTACTCGCTCCAGCGATGCAGCGGAAGCACAACTCTTTCTTCCCGAATAGCCACCGGGAACATGTATCTCGCTAGTCCGAGACCATGGGGGATAAATTCTAGAGGGGGAGAGAGATCCTTCACGAGGAGGTGTGAGAGACAAGTGAGAGGAGGGGCTCCTTTTATAGGAGGAGGGGGAACCCAAGGGGTTGGCCGCCGGCCATGGGGGCTGCCCCCTCCCCTCCTTCATTCATGTGGGTGGACACTCCACTCACAAAATGGCCCTTCAATTTTCTCCACTAAAAAATCCACTCAAATTCCCATTAAATTTCCACCAAATTTAATGCAAACTCTCATTAAATAAAACTCTTTTATTTTATTCAGAATTTTGTCAATTACTTTAATGACAAACATTCACAAATAACCCCTTGCTAGAATTCTATTTCACATGCATAACCACTTTATGCAATTTCACCCAAAAACCTGTTTCGGTATCTAGTGAAAAAAATTCTTGAGCTTGTTCATTCTTTAGGCATGAAACTTTTGCTCCAATTGGATGTCGGTGTCTCTTAAGTGTGTCACCCTACGGTTCGTGAATAATGCGGACATGATCGAGACCCCTCTCGGATCAATAATCAGAAGCGGGATCTGGAGACCCATCGACTCCCACATTCAACGATGACTTTATTGTGATCGTCGGAACCTTTTACGCTAGTATCTTAATCCCTTTGTTTCACGATATATTACATGTCCGAGATTCGATCATCGGTATCTCCATACCTAGTTTGATCTCAAGCATCGACATGCACTCTTTTCTCGTTCCCGTGATATAACATTCTAGTGATCAAATCACTTGCTTACAAGCTAATCAATGTGATATCACCGAGAGGGCCCAGAGTATATCTATCCGTCATCGGGATGAACAAGTTCCACTCTCGATCCATGAGCCTCAACATAACACTTTATTAGTTCTGAATCCAACTTTATAATCACCCTGTTACGGTGTGACGTTTGATGTTATCAAGAAACTCTTCCGGTGTTAGTGATTGACATGATCTCATGGTCTAAGGATTAGGATCACTTCGTAAGTTGTTATAGCAATATAAACTCAATGACTTTGATCGTAATGCTATACTTCGGATGAATATTCATCACACCATTACACTAATGTTGTGATCCCGTTATTAACAACATCCAATGTTCATGATCAGGAAACCTTGATCATCTTGTTAATCAACGAGCTAGTTTATGAGAGAGGCATAACTAGGAACTTTCTGTTTGTTTATTAAACACACATGTATTAATTTTTCCGTATTAATACAATTATAGCATGCAAAATAAGCATCTATCATATACTTGGAATACACATAATAAACACTTTATTATTGCCTCTCAGGGCATATTCCCTCCAGTCTCCCACTTGCACTAGAGACAATAATCTAGTTACATAGTGATAAATCTAACACCCATTGAGTTCTGGTGTTGATCATGTTTTGCTCTAGGGAGAGTTTTAGTCAACGGATCTGCTACATTGAGATCCGTATGTACTTTAAAAATCTTTATATCTCCATCCTTGACATGCTCGTGGATGGAGTGAAACCGGCGCTTAATATGCTTGGAATGCTTGTGAGACCTTGGCTCTTTGGCATTGGCAATGACACCATTGTTGTCACAATAGATCACCATTGGGTCCAACGCGTTTGCAACCACTCCTAGTTCGGATATGAACTCCTTCATCCAAACTGCTTCCTAAGCCGCTTCTGAAGCAGCAACATATTCGGCCTCCATTGTTGATCCCGCTACCACAGGTTGTTTGGAGCTCCTCCAACTAACTGCTCCGCCATTCATGAGAAATACGTATCCGGATTGAGAATTAGAGTCATCCGGATCGGTGTCAAAGCTAGCGTCAACATAACACTTAGCGACGAGCTCTTCTTCACCTCCGTATACAAGAAACATATCCTTAGTTCTTCGTAAGTACTTA
The DNA here is from genome assembly GCA_030063025.1 of Avena longiglumis. Classification (NCBI taxonomy): domain Eukaryota; kingdom Viridiplantae; phylum Streptophyta; class Magnoliopsida; order Poales; family Poaceae; genus Avena; species Avena longiglumis. Next base: position 103,851,300 of record CP125976.1, on the reverse strand, counting down.
AGGATATTCTTGACCGCTATCCAGTGTTCCAAACCTAGATCCGATTGGTACCTACTAGTCAAACTAATAGCATGTGCCACATCCGGTCTTGTACATAGCATGGTGTACATTATAGATCCTATGGTGAAGCATAGGGACTTTGTCCATTATCTCTCTTTCTTCCGAAGCGAATTTGAGTCTTACTCAATGTCTTGCCTTGCAACATAGGTAAGAACCCCTTCTTACTTCCGTCCATTTTAAACTTCTTTAAAATCTTATCAAGGTATGTACTTTGCGATAGCCCTATTAGGCGCCTTGATCTATCTCTATAGATCTTTATGCCTAATATGTATTACGCTCACCTAGGTCCTTCATTGAAAATTTCTTTGTTTAGATAACTTTTAACACTATTTAAAAGATCTATATCATTTCCGATAAATAATATGTCATCCACATATAATATCAGAAATGCCACATTGCTCCCACTCACTTTCTTGTAAATACAAGCTTCTCCATAAGTTTGGACAAATCCAAACTCTTTAATCACCTCATCAAAGTGGAGATTCCAACTTCGTGATGCTTGCTTCAATCCATATATGGATCGCTGAAGCTTGCACACCTTGTTAGCATCCTTAGGATTGACAAAACCCTTTGGTTGTATCATATACAACTCTTCTTCAATATTACCATTGAGAAACGCGGTTTTGACATCCATCTGCCATATCTCATAATCGAAATATGCAGCAATTGCTAACATAATCCTAACTGACTTTAGCATCGCCACGGGAGAGAATGTCTCATCGTAGTCAACTCCTTGAATTTGTCGAAACCCCTTTGCGACAAGTCAAGCTTTATAGACGGTCACATTACCATCAGCATCAGTTTTCCTTTTGAAAATCCATTTGTTCTCCATGGCCTTTCGGTCGTGAGGTAATTCCACCAAGTTCCAAACTTGATTTTCATACATGGATTCCATCTCGGATTTCATGGCTTCTAACCATTTGTTGGAATCCGGGCTCATCATCGCTTCTTCATACGTCGTAGGGTCATCATTTTCATTACCATGAAATTCATGACAGGATTTCCATACAGCTCGGGAGCTGCACGCGTCCTGCTTGACCTGCGAGGTTCGGTAGTACTCTCTTTCGGAGTTTCATGATCATTATCATTAGTTCCCTCTTCAATAGGTGGAGCCAACTCCGAAACAACTTCCGGCGCTGCGCTACTCGCCATACTTTGAAGAGAAGGTTCAATAAACTCTTCGAGTTCTACCTTCCGACTGCTCACACCTTTCGCGAGAAACTCTTTCTCTAGAAAGGATCCATTCTTGGAAACAAAAACCTTGCCCTCGGATCTGTAATAGAAGGAATACCCAATAGTTTCCTTAGGGTATCCTATGAAGACGCATTTTTCCGCTTTGGGTTCGAGTTTATCCGGTTGAAGTTTCTTCGCATAAACATCGCATCCCCAAACTTTAAGAAATGACAGCTTAGGTTTGTTTCCAAACCACAATTCATACGGTGTCTTTTCAACGGATTTATATGGTGCCCAATTTAAAGTGAATGCAACAGTTTCTAGTGCATAACCCCAAAATGACAACGGCAAGTCCGTCAGAGACATCATAGATCGAACCATATCTAATAAAGTACGATTACGACGTTCCGACACACCATTTCGCTGTGGTGTTCCGGCAGGCGTGAGTTGTGAAACAATTCCACACTATTTCATGTGAGTGCTAAACTCGTAACTTAGATACTCACCTCCATGGTTAGACCGTAGAAATTTGATCTTTCTATTACGATGATTTTCCACTTCATTCTGAAATTCCTTGAACTTTTCAAAGGTTTCAGACTTGTGTTTCATCAATTAGATATAACCGTATCTACTCAAATCATCCGTGAAAGTAACAAAATAACGATATCCACCTCGCGCCGATACACTCATTGGACCACATACATCAGAATGTATGATTTCCAATAATTGCCGCCTGCTCCATTGAACCGTAAAACGTTCTAGTCATCTTGCCCATAAGGCATGGCTCACATGTATCAAATGATTCAAAATCAAGTGATTCCAAAAGTCCATCCGAATGGAGCTTGTTCATGCGTTTAACGCCAATATGACCTAGACGGCAGTGCCACATATATTCGGATATATCATCATTTAGTTTAATCCTTTTAGCATCAACATTATGAATATGTGTAACATTATCATCGAGATCTAATAGAAATAAACCATTCATCATCGGTGCATGACCATAAAAGATTTCATTCATATAAATGGAACAACCATTGTTCTCGGATTTAAATGAATAACCACTTCGCATTAAAAACGATCCAGATACAATGTTCATGCTCAGTGTAGGCACCAGATAACAATTATTCAAGTTTATAACTAATCTCGACGGCAAGTGGAGAGGCAGCGTTCCGACGGCGATCGCATCAACGCTTGATCCATTGCCGACACGCATCTTGACCTCACCCCTTGCTAGCGGTCGCTTGTTCCGCAGCCCCTGATTCGAGTTACAAATATTAGCAACTAAACCGGTATCAAATACTCGGGTGCTACTGCGAGCACTAGTCAAGTACACATCAATAACATGTATATCATATATACCTTTGTTTGCCTTGCCGGCCTTCTTGTCTGCCAAATACTTGGGGCAGGCTCAAAGGCCGATGTGATCCCTTACAATAGTAGCACTTCGGATCGACTTAGGTCCAACTCGGGTTTCTTTTAGGCACGGCAATGTGCTTGACGCCCTTACTTCCTTCCGCTTTTCCCTTCTTGTCTTTCTTGAAACCAGTGTTCCTATTTATCATCAACACTTGATGTTCCTTTTGATCTCCACTGCAGCTTTTAAGCATTGTGAAGCTCGGGAGAGACTTCTTCATGCCTTGCATATTATAGTTCATCACAAATCTCTTATAGCTAGGTGTAGACTGAACACGATGGATGCCTAAGTCAATGGGAATCGTTATTCCCAAGGACACAAGCTTATCGGCGAACCCGACATCTTGAGTACATGCTCACTAACGGAGTTGTGCTCTTCCATCATGCGCTAAAGAACTTTTACGGCGTTGTAGCTCTCTACAGCAGCATGTGTGTCGAAAATCATTTTCAGCTCACCCATTGTATCAAATGCATTGCCGTTTTCGAAACGCTTTCAAAGTTCCGGCTCTAGGCCATACAATATGCCGCAATGAACTAAGTTGTGGTCCTCCTGACGAGTCTGATAGACATTCTTCTCCTCGTCAGGGGCATCCTCAAAAGGTGGGGGGCCTAGTGGCGCTTCTAGCACGTATTGATTTTGTGCAGTAGAGAGGAGAATCCTCAAATTCATAGCCCATTCGGTAAAGCTGCTACCGTTCGTTGCTAGTTTCTCTTTCTCCATGAACACATTGAAATTAAAAGCAGGTGGTGCCATCTACAACAGAATTTGTAAAGTTTAGACTAAGTGTATGATAGATTGAGTTCAACTAATCCATATTACGAATGAACTCCCACTCAAAAACGACATCCCTTGTGCCTTTTTGGTGATTACATGAACCAAATCCACTATACCAAGTCCGATCATCACGTGAGTCGGTATAGCTTCAAAGGCGAGCATCAAATGGGCGTCATATCAACTATATGACTCATGCTTAACCTTTCGGTCCGTGTTCCGAGGCCATGTCTGTACATGCTAGGCTCGCCAAGTTAGAACCTTAGTATACGCGTCTGTAACTATTTTACACCCGAAATATGGTCGTGGATCCAAGAACACCCGATCATCACGTGATGTCTTGGAGCGACGAAACATAATCGGTGCATACTAAAGGAAGAACACATTCTTATATTGATATTTAAATGAGGGATCATCTTATTATGCTAACAAAGCGCTAAACAAGTGTAACACCCTCAGAATCGGCCCTATGCAAGTTTTAGCGAAAACTCGCCAAACCCGCATAGAAACGATTCGAAGGTGCCCACCAGGCACTTTCGTGCGGGTGGAAAACAAAGTAATAACATTACACAACAGTCCTCGATGGGACCCACAGAACAGATATATATATACAACAGCGACTCAAAGAGTCAAGAATACAAATATACGGTACAAAGATCCAAATCACCTTGAAAACGATAGAGCGTCCATCTACGGACAAGATGCAAATGGGGCTAAGAGCGCTGAAGAATAACCAATGGCGTCCATAACCGCCTGGCCAAGCGGAAGGTAACCCCGCTAACGCGTCGATCTCAAAACCGCTTAAAACAAAAGGTGTCGAGCGAAGGGCAAAGGAAAAGAAGGAGCGTCGATCGAGGCCGACACGGCGAGGCTAGAATTCGGCGGTCCTCGCCTACATAGGTATGGTGGATCACGGCGCAAAGGCATGCACTAAACAACCTATAGAGACTCGATACAACTGGCGGCTATCAGAGAGGGGTAAGATAGACCTAACCGGAGCCAACCTGAAGCTATCACCAATCAAACCCATCCTGGTGTTTCCCCCTCGAGACCAAACGAGGAAGTCATCCGAGGAACTCACACAGTTGGTAGTTTTACTTGTTCAGTTGTCGTTGCAGCAATTACTAGTCAGGTTTAGATAATCGTCCTGATAAAGTAAGCAGTGGGCATTTTTAGTTAATCATTCCGTTATAGTGGCATCACTTACTAGTCAGATACATTTAGCATGAGATAAACCCAAAACCCAGCAGTTGTTGGTACTTTTACTTAGCCATTCCGTTGTAGTGAAGCTGATTACTAATCATATCGGAAACAAGTCATTTTAAAACAGTAAACTTTAGTTATAGTTGTCTATGATCAGACACTGTGCTCCAAGTCGTCCATAACCATGACACGGCTTCCGAAAAGATTTAACCGCAGGGTGCACCAAAGTATCCACAGGAACTTGACCCTTTTGCCGATCGGTTAACATACACCCATCGGTATGTCGGGGCCTAAGTCACGACGTTCCTGCACAAAGCAAGCACGGGGCCACCCCACCGAGTCGACACCGCAACGGAGTCGGCCGGTCTCGACGGACTCGGGGTTTCGGATGGCGATGTAACAGAGGTCCCCAAACGGGAATGTCCATACCGTAATCACTCGCTTCCTAACAAGACAAGGTGCTCCTCGCACAAACGTAAATAAAGCGATAAACATGGCATAAGTACAGAATAGTAAAACACCTCAAACTAGTTGTGGCCCCAAAGACAATACTTTGAAATCAGGTAATTATCAATGGGGGCCCATATCTCCCCACCGTGGTTAGCGCTCGATCTCTAACAGTGTCAAGAACTCGGTCCCACGGACACAAGTGGGCGATCGAAACCAAAACTTACCTATCACCCACCGATGCCTCGCTTAATTCAATTTTAGTTGTTAAACAGGATTTAAAGTGAAACAAAGAATTAAAGCCATGATCATCTCCAACGCCAACATGCGGCAATTCTCCAACAATTGTGGTACTTGACGACGAGCAAAACACTTGAGCAAGTTTATCACGACACGCGGGTCCAACTATCTACCAAGCAACAGGTAATAGGATGTGTCCAAGGCTATATCTGGCTGCAAGGGATATCACGGGTACGAAATCTAGAGCATCGCAACACAGATAGCAAAGATCAACAGGAGGGAAGTAAATACTAGCAAAATAAGATAGGTAGAAAGGGGAGATGCTCGCCTGAAAACATTGCCGAAGGTTCAACCGAAGATCGGGGCGAAGCTCACATCAACTCAACGGCCTTATCCGCGAAGAACCAAAACACTAGAAGAAACACCGGATGCAATATTTAATACACGGCAGAAGATCGGCATGATGCATGTATGATGCATGGCATGGCAAAGTGCGATGCAATTAGGTCAAATTAAGCGGAACCGGGGTTCCGACAATATTAGATGGTTCAAGTTATTTAGAACCCCCGCAATTTAATTGTTGTATAAGCAGGCAGAAGATAGTACCGGGTTCGCTACACAAATTTAAATGAGGCCAATATGAGACTAGATTTGCCCGCATATGGGCCCCATATTTAATTATTAGATGAATCGGCATAAGGCCCCCAAACCACAGATATGCATGCGAGATGAGTGACAATTCAATATGCAACAAGTTGTTATTATGTTATAAAATAGGGTTCGAGGAAAAGGGGTCACACATTAGGGGGGGCTCGACGATCTTGGGTTCCGGGTTCGGGTCGGTCTGTGGTTCCGGTCTCGGGATCGGTTCGACGGAAGCGTTCTGTTACGGGCAGATCTTGTCGACGGGGTCTCGATGTCCGGGCAGAACTTGGGTCGATGTCGGGCGATCGGCTTCTTCCGGTCGGTGCCGTTCGCCATCGCGAAGGTCTTGCGGTCCCACGGGTCGCCTCTGCTGCGAGGTCTTGTCGGGCCCGCGCCATCGAGGCGGTCTTGGCGAGGGAAGAAGCACTTGGCGTTCTGCATCGATGTTCTTATCGTCCGGGTTCTCGGGCATCGCATCCGAGAGGGAGTACTTGTCGCGTCTGCGGTCTCCGGGTCCAGGTAGAAGAGCTCGTCGCTCCCGGAGAAGTCCTTGGGTTCCGGTCTTGGTCGTTGGCCGCGAACTTGTTCCTTGAAGGTACCGCCTTCTTGTCCGAGAGAGTCTTGGAGGTTTCCATGTAGAAGATCTTGGCGCACAGTATGATGTTGTTTCCCCAGGTACCACGGGTTCTCGATGACGTTGGAGATCTCGTCTAACTTGCAGAACACTCGGGCGGCCACCTGCTAGGCAGATCCTCCCAGAACGGCTCAAGCGATATGGATAGCACACGCCGGGCGCATCGAGGCGAGGCAGGCATGGCTCGACGCCGGTGGCAGCCGGCAGCGCGACGGAGGCGGCAGCGGCGGTTGCGGGCGGGAGGAGGGCACCGCTCGGCGGACGGGCGACCACGGTCTGGCGGAGGCGGCATGAGACCCAGCGCGGAGGACGCGCCGAGGCGGCTGGATGCGGGCAGCGGCGACGGGTGCTGCAGCGGCAGGTCGGGCGACGGGCGCGGTCGTGGCGACGGGCGAAGGAGAGGCGGCCTGAGGCGGCCGGAGGGAGAGGCGACGGAGGAGAGACGGCCCGGCGACTGGCAGCGGCGGCTCGGGGAGAGGAGAGCGGGTCGGGCAGCGGAGAGGGCCGCGAGGTAGGCGGAGGCGGGAGGTCGCGCGGCGGTGGCGCGAGGCGGCAGGCGAGGCGCGCCAGCGGCGGCAGCATGGCGCGGGCTGGCTGTGGACGCGGCGAGGTGGCGCAGCGGGCCGGAGTGGGGTCACAGACGCTGCAGGGGAGGCCCGAGGGAGGTGGGGCGGCGCAGCGGGGAGGTGGCGAGGAGGGTTGGCGACGCGGGTTGACGGAGGGGAGGGAGGTGGCCGGGCCGGAGCGGTTGGTGGGGGTGGGAGACGAGGGGGAGGAGGAAGAACCCGAGGAGGAAGACGAGCAGGGGGGCACGCGTGCATGCTTTCATGGCGTCTGGCCTGTGGGGCCCAGGCGGGTCCAGGGGGAGGGATGGCGCGTGGGGCATGGCCTGGGTGGCGGGCCCACAGGGCAGGGAAGGGGTACCGCGCGGGTGGAGGCTGGGTGGTGTGCGTGTGTCTGCGTCGTGTGCTGAGGATGGGAGAGAGAGAGGAGAGAGATTAGGTGGGGGGAGGCTCAGCCTAGGTGGCAGCCTAGGAATGGGTGGAGGGAAGAGAGAGGGTGAGGTGGCAAGCAGCTATTGGGTGGGGTGAGGTGGCCAGGGGGTGTGGGTAGACTAGTTGGTGGGCTAAGGATTTAGAAGGGCAGGTGTAGGGTGGACCGATTTGTTTAATACGGGGGTGGTCGTTCGGGTCGGGTTGGCCCGTTCGACTGCCCCCACTAAAAATAATATAATTTTTATTTGTTTAATTGGACAGTTTGCAAACCGCTCGCGGCCAAAACAAAATAATCCGGCGACCCGGGTTTTGCTGTTTGAATAAAGAGGGCGTTTAGAAAACAACACGGGCTTGCGAAATAGTTTTAATGCAAACAATGCATGATGATGACGATGCAATGCACAAATTCAACGCGATTTTCTAGTAGTGGTTTTTGCGGGATGCCACAATTCGACACCACTAACAATGGATCTCGCCCTCGAGATCCGCCTCATGGTACCGGAAGGAAGGTCGGCGGTCTGAACCTTCGCGCTTCGTGTAGATCCTCGCGACACCACTAACAAGAGGTCGTTGACCCTGTTCGTCAAGAGAACACTCCGGATAAACAACGGACGAAGTTAAAGGTAAGGCCACCTCTAACTTCCATGGAAGGAGTAGAATTGCATCGATCCACGATTCAATATACAGAGCAAATGATAAGAGTAGTGGTATGGTCGCGACTCCATCCCGCACTCAAAGCATTACTCTGTACACGAACAGATAGATTATGCAACCAACCCTCAGGATTCAGACTGAAGATCTCGACAAGCGAGGTCCGGAAACAAAGGAGTGATGCAGACTCTGCATCGGATCTGGCGTAGACGAGGTCGTCGCGTCGGAAAACACCGGAAGGCGCAAACAAGGAATAAAGAATGGTACCACGGAAGACGGATTCCTCCGATAGCATGAAGACCGGATGTAGCAACACCGTTACCAAAGGAGGAAGCGAAACCCTAAAGGTACGACGGAAAACCCAACCACGAGAATTCCTGGACTCGAAGAGAGAGAAGAGAGCGGATTCAAAACACGTCGAGGTAAGAGGAGAATAGCAGAGGGGTAAGAAGTAAAATCAGACCTAACCAGAACTATCCAACCGATTTTACAAAAATAGTTTTGACACTCTACTTCGGCCGTTAGCTAGGTTATCCTACAGGCTGGACTTGTGGGGTATCGCAACTGCTGAGCTCTGATACCACTCTGTAACACCCTCAGAATCGGCCCTATGCAAGTTTTAGCGAAAACTCGCCAAACCCGCATAGAAACGATTCGAAGGTGCCCACCAGGCACTTTCGTGCGGGTGGAAAACAAAGTAATAACATTACACAACAGTCCTCGATGGGACCCACAGAACAGATATATATATATATACAACAGCGACTCAAAGAGTCAAGAATACAAATATACGGTACAAAGATCCAAATCACCTTGAAAACGATAGAGCGTCCAGCTACGGACAAGATGCAAATGGGGCTAAGAGCCCTGAAGAATAACCAATGGCGTCCATAACCCTGCCAAGCCGAAGGGTAACCACGCTAACGGCCGATCTCAAAACCTGCTTAAACAAAAAGGGTGCCGGCGAAGGGCAAAGGAAAAGAAGGAGTGTCGATCGAGGCCAAGACACGGCGAGGCTAGAATTGCCGGTCCTCGCCTACATAGGTATGGTGGATCAAGCGGCGGCAAGATGCACTAAACAACCTATAGAGACTCGATACAACTGGCGGCTATCAGAGAGGGGTAAGATAGACCTAACCGGATCCAACCTGAAGCTATCACCAATCAAACCCATCCTGGTGTTTCCCCCTCGAGACCAAACGAGGAAGTCATCCGAGGAACTCACACAGTTGGTAGTTTTACTTGTTCAGTTGTCGTTGCAGCAATTACTAGTCAGGTTTAGATAATCGTCCTGATAAAGTAAGCAGTGGGCATTTTTAGTTAATCATTCCGTTATAGTGGCATCACTTACTAGTCAGATACATTTAGCATGAGATAAACCCAAAACCCAGCAGCTGTTGGTACTTTTACTTAGCCATTCCGTTGTAGTGAAGCGATTACTAATCATATCGGAAACAAGTCATTTTAAAACAAGAACTTTAGTTATAGTTGTCTATGATCGGACAATCGTGCTCCAAGTCGTCCATAACCGCGGACACGGCTTCTCGAAAAGATTTAACCTGCAGGGTGCACCAAAGTATCCACAGCACTTGACCCTTTTGCGGATCGTTAACATACACCCATCGATGTCGTGGGGGCCTAAGTCACGACGTTCCTGACCCAAAGCAAGCACGGGGCCACCCCGAGTCGACACCCGCAACGGAGCCGGTCTCGACGGACTCGGGGTTTGCGGCGGTGGCAAGATGCAACAGGTCCCCAAACGGGATCGTCCATACCAGTAATCACTGCTTCCTAACAACAAAGGTGCTCCTCGCACAAACGTAAATAAAGCGATAAACATGGCATAAGTACAGAATAGTAAAACACCTCAAACTAGTTGTGGCCCCCAGTACAATACTTTGAAATCAGGTAATTATCAATGGGGGGCCCATATCTCCCCACCTGTGGTTAGCGCGCTCGATCTCGGAACAGGTGTCAAGAACTCGGGTCCTACGGGACACAAGTGGGCGGTCGGAAACCAAAACTTACCTATCACCCACCGATGCCTCTGCTTAATTCAATTTTAGTTGTTAAACAGGATTTAAAGTGAAACAGTAATTAAAGCCATGATCATCTCCAACGTCAACATGCGGCAATTCTCCAACAATTGTGGTACTTGACGACGAGCAAAACACTTGAGCAAGCGACTACGACACGCGGGTCCAACTAGCTACCAATCAACAGGTAATGGGATGTGTCCAAGGCTATATATGGCTGCAAGGGATATCACGGGTACGAAATCTAGAGCATCGCAACACAGATAGCAAAGATCAACAGGAGGGAAGTAAATACTAGCAAAAATAAGATAGGTAGAAAGGGGGAGATGCTCGCCTGAAAACATTGCCGAAGGTTCAACCGAAGATCGGGCGAAGCTCACATCAACTCAACGGCCTTATCCGCGAAGAACCAAAACACTAGAAGAAACACCGGATGCAATATTTAATACACGGCAGAAGATCGGCATGATGCATGTATGATGCATGGCATGGCAAAGTGCGATGCAATTAGGTCAAATTAAGCGGAACCGGGGTTCCGACAATATTAGATGGTTCAAGTTATTTAGAACCCCCGCAATTTAATTGTTGTATAAGCAGGCAGAAGATAGTACCGGGTTCGCTACACAAATTTAAATGAGGCCAATATGAGACTAGATTTGCCCGCATATGGGCCCCATATTTAATTATTAGATGAATCGGCATAAGGCCCCCAAACCACAGATATGCATGCGAGATGAGTGACAATTCAATATGCAACAAGTTGTTATTATGTTATAAAATAGGGTTCGAGGAAAAGGGGTCACACATTAGGGGGGGCTCGACGATCTTGGGTTCCGGGGTTCGGGGTCGGTCTCAGGGTTCCGGTCTCGGGATCCAGGGTTCGACGGAAGCGTTCTCGGTTACGGGGCAGATCTTGTCGCATCGGGGTCTCGATGTCCGGGGGCAGAACTTGGGTCAGTGTCGGGGCGCATCGGCTTCTTCCGGGTCGGTGCCGTTCTCGTCATCGCGAAGGTCTTGCCGGTCCCACGGGGTCGGTCTTGCTGCCGTTCGAGGGTCTTGTCGCCCCGCGCCATCGAGGCGGTCTTGGCGAGGAAGAAGCACTTGCTCGTGATCGATGTTCTTATCGTCCGGGTTCTCGGGCATCGCATCCGAGAGGGAGTACTTGTCGCATCTGCGGTCTCCGGGTCCAGGTAGAAGAGCTCGTCCCTCCCGGAGAAGTCCTTGGGTTCCGGTCTTGGTCGTTGGCCGCGAACTTGTTCCGCGAAGGTACTGTCTTCGGGTCCGAGAGGGAGTACTGGAGGTTTCCATGTAGAAGATCTTGGCGCACAGTATGATGTTGTTTCCCCAGGTACCACGGGTTCTCGATGACGTTGGAGATCTCGTCTAACTTGCAGAACACTCGGGCGGCCACCTGCTAGGCAGATCCTCCCAGAACGGCTCAAGCGATATGGATAGCACACACGCGGGGCAGACCGAGGCGAGGCAGGCTCGACGCTGGTGGCAGCCTGGCAGCGACGGAGGCGAGCGGCTGCGCGGCTTGCGCGGGAGAGGAGGCACCGCTCGGCGGACGGGCGGCCACGGTCAGGAGCGCCGGCGCATGGGACCCAGGCGGGGGGCGAGGACGCGGGCGAGGCGGCTGGAGGGGCGGCCGGTGCGCAGCGGCGAGGTCAGAGGGCGCGGCGCTGGGCGACGGCGAAGGAGAGGCCTGGCGCGGGCGGCGGAGGGAGGCGACGGAGGAGGACGGCTCGGCGACTGGCCAGCGGCTCGGGAGAGGAGAGGCGGGGTCGGGCGGAGAGGGCCGGGCGAGGGAGGCGGGCGGCGGCGGGTGGTGAGGGAGGCGGGCAGGAGGCGGCGCGCTGGCGGCGAGGCAGCCAGCGGCGGCTGGGCAAGGGACGCGGGCGAGGCGCAGTGGGCCGGAGGGTCGCGCTGCAGTGAGGAGGAGGTGGGGCGCGGCGGGAGGTGGCGAGGAGGGTTGGCAGCGGGTTGACGGAGGGGAGGAGGTGGGGCCGGAGGCGGTTGGTGGGAGACGAGGAGGAGGAAGAACCCGAGGAGGAAGAGGGGGGCAGCGTGCATGCTTTCATGGCGAGTGGGGGGCCCAGGCGGTTCAGTGGGTCGGGGAGGGATGGCGCGTGGGGCATGGCCTGGGTGGCGGGCCCACAGGGCAGGGAAGGGGTACCGCGCGGGTGGAGGCTGGGTGGTGTGCGTGTGTCTGCGTCGTGTGCTGAGGATGGGAGAGAGAGAGGAGAGAGATTAGGTGGGGGGAGGCTCAGCCTAGGTGGCAGCCTAGGAATGGGTGGAGGGAAGAGAGAGGGTGAGGTGGCAAGCAGCTATTGGGTGGGGTGAGGTGGCCAGGGGGTGTGGGTAGACTAGTTGGTGGGCTAAGGATTTAGAAGGGCAGGTGTAGGGTGGACCGATTTGTTTAATACGGGGGTGGTCGTTCGGGTCGGGTTGGCCCGTTCGACTGCCCCCACTAAAAATAATATAATTTTTATTTGTTTAATTGGACAGTTTGCAAACCGCTCATGCCAAAACAAAATAATCCGACCGGTTTGCTGTTTGAATAAAGAGGGCGTTTAGAAAACAACACGGGCTTGCGAAATAGTTTTAATGCAAACAATGCATGATGATGACGATGCAATGCACAAATTCAACGCGATTTTCTAGTAGTGGTTTTTGCGGAATGCCACAACAAGCAATATAAGATGCAATCAAACATCACATGTTTATTAGTGAAATGTTATGGTTTTCGCAGATGATCTCTATCATGTGCATCGTGGTATGATCACTATTATACCTATATGTGTAAATCCAAGGTCTATGGAGTTTACACGCTATGTGTGTTGTAAGAGTATCATCTCATACTTCTACTTACAACACTACCATATCATAACACTAGCCCAACAACAATCTAAACTAGACGCCTCTAATTTATCCATTGCAAGTTTTACGTGGCTTAGGGCTTTCGAGATAGAACCGTTCTTATCTACGAACATGAACCACAACGAGGATAACCAAATTGTTGACAACTCGTTTGCAAAATAGATATTGACTATAGTAGGAGAGACAGACACCCGCTAGCCACTTATGCAAACTAGTTGCATGTCAAGCGTGGAACAGGTCTCATGTGCGAGGACATGTAAAGTTTGTCTGGACCGCTTCATCCCACTATGCCACCAATATCCAAAATTACAACAAAGGAGCAACAACATGATCATCATCGCCCACATACTCATATGTGTACTACCCGTGTAAAGCATCTATGCATAGATCCGGCTCTGATACCACTGTAGGGTTCGCAACATAGAAAACAAAAATTTTCCTACGATGTGAACTATGTACCAAGATCTATCTATTAGATACAAAAAACGGGCAGATGTATATCCGTAGATAACATACCCTTGAAGACCGACAAAGCTTAACGAGTTCAACTCGTGGTTGATGTAGACGATCTCTTGCCGATCTCAAGATCGAGAGGAAGTCCTAGCGCCGCAAATCAGCAGCGCATCCGTGCTCACACACACGTTCGAGGCACCGAGCAACCTCCGCCTACTCGCTCCAGCGATGCAGCGGAAGCACAACTCTTTCTTGCCGAATAGCCACCTGGAACATGTATCTCGCTAGTCCGAGACCATGGGGGATAAATTCTAGAGGGGGAGAGAGATCCTTCACGAGGAGGTGTGAGAGACAAGTGAGAGGAGGGGCTCCTTTTATAGGAGGAGGGGGAACCCAAGGGTTGGCACTTGCCATGGGGGCTGCCCCCTCCCCTCCTTCATTCATGTGGGTGGACACTCCACTCACAAAATGGCCCTTCAATTTTCTCCACTCAAAAATCCACTCACATTCCCATTAAATTTCCACCAAATTTAGTGCAAACTCTCATTAAATAAAACTCTTTTATTTTATTCAGAATTTTGTCAATTACTTAATGACAAACATTCACAAATAACCCCTTGCTAGAATTCTATTTCACATGCATAACCACTTTATGCAATTTCACCCGAAAACCTGTTTCGGTATCTAGTGAAATAAATTCCTGCGCTTGTTCATTCTTTCGGCATGAAACTTTTGCTCCAATTGGATGTCGGTGTCTCTTAAGCGTGTCACCCTATAGTTCGTGAATAATGCGGACATGATCGAGACCCCTCTCGGATCAATAATCAGAAGCGGGATCTGGAGACCCATACTGACTCCACATTCAACGATGACTTTCTTGTGATCGTCGGAACCTTTTACGCTAGTATCTTAATCCCTTTGTTTCACGATATATTACATGTGGAGATTCGATCATCGGTATCTCCATACCTAGTTTGATCTAAATTGACATGCACTCTTTTCTCGTTCGTGATATAACATTCTAGTGATCAAATCACTTGCTTGCAAGCTAATCAATGTGATATCACCGAGAGGCCCAGTATATCTATCCGTCATCGGGATAAACAAATTCCACTCTCGATCCATGAGCCTCAACATAACACTTTATTAGTTCTGAATCCATCTTTATAATCACCCTGTTACAGTGTGACGTTTGATGTTATCAAGAAATTCTTCCGGTGTTAGTGATTGACATGATCTCATGGTCTAAGGATTAGGATCACTTCGTAAGTTGCTATAGCGATATAAACTCAATGACTTTGATCGTAATGCTATACTTTGGATGAATATTCATCACACCATTACACTAATGTTGTGATCCCGTTATTAACAACATCCAATGTCCATGATTAGGAAACCTTGATCATCTTGTTAATCAACGAGCTAGTTTATGAGAGAGGCATAACTAGGAACTTTCTGTTTGTTTATTAAACACACATGTATTAATGTTTCCGTATTAATACAATTATATCATGCAAAATAAACATCTATCATATACTTGGAATACACATAATAAACACTTTATTATTGCCTCTCAGGGCATATTCCCTTCAGTTAGAATGATAACTCGACTCAAAATATCCTAATCACATGCATCATCATTGACACTCGTAAGTCGCGCAAAAGGAAAGTAATACCCACTCCGTCTTAAAATAGATGTCTTAGGTTTTTAAAATTTAGATAAATCTATATACTAAAGAGTGTCTAGATTTATCTAAATTTTGATAAATTTGAGACATCTATTTTGAGACAGAGTACAAGAAAAACATTGGTATATCAAAGGGCACATTGTGTGGACACTATCTCGCGAGAGTAAAGCAATTCATTCGGTTATCACACAGGTCTTGGGCCAATACAAGATACCGAGTAACAAAAAGAAAGAGAGGGGCGCACTCTCACGCTCACTCTTAGGGTTCCTCGTCGTACTTGTCACCAAAAACTATAGCCGTCACCGCTTGGAACTTGAGGGTCCTCATTAGAGATTCTGCGGGACGCCATTCGTCAATCAAGTCGTCCGTGTTCGAAAGAGGTAGTGCCATGGTGAGATGATAAAGATGAATCTTCGGATGGCTACGCGCATCTTGGCTATCACACAACCACATATTTAGAGGAATTGTCACGGCCCTCCCTCTCAAGGTCTGGTTGCATTGCATCCACTTGATGAATCCCGAGCTGCCACCATCAACTTTGCTCATGGAGGGCGTTGGTTGAATGACCAGAGGAGATGGCTGGGTAGTCAGGATACTCCCTCAACTTCATGATCTGAAGTGTCTGCGTAGCGGACCGTGGAGAGATCCGTTTCACGAACATTTTCCTATCATTGGCACTAGCCAAGCCTTGGGAGAGCCACTCTAGCATGTCAATCTTTTGTTGGATAATTTTCAGTTCACGGAGAAAGCCATTCGCAGCTACTGCGATTGATTGCTGAATGGAGGATCCCTCATTTTAACAACTTTAAAGAAGGATAATTCCCCGTGATGAGATTGATCAGAAATCGTGTTAGGACAAAATTCTCATGAATAGATTAGAATGGAGAGAGTAAAGCGCAATTAGTTTTAAGTAAACCCCAAGGACTAACTATTTGAAGAAGTCTTGAACCTCCTTGAGGCTCTCCGGTTTGAACAAGGAAGGTCTATGTCATAAGTTTTCCTTGACATTAGCCTGCTGGGCTTGACTCCTCTATTTGGCCGTCTATCGCTCTCATCATTTTTTGGAAAATCTGGGATGCTAGAAATAGTATGGTCTTTAGAAACATTGATCAACTCTCATATGTAACTATCTTCAAAATTGTGGAGGATATCACTGTATGGTCTCATCGTTGTAGGGATGTGGCTCAAAAAAGTCACACCGGCTTGTGGCGTGACTACCTCTTGTCACGACGCTCGTGAAACCCGTTGTTGATCTTTTGAAGTGATATATTCAGGTGGGGATCCTCTCCCCCCGGTGATTGTTTTAAAAAAAACTAATATGTGACGGTGAAGGCTGTTGTCACCCATTTTGAGCTGGCTTATTACCAAGACTCACGATTGCGAACGAGATGTCCAGCTGCAAGAGATGCCTTTGGGTTCGCTCGATCTTCTTCCCTTAGAGGGATTGCAAGCCATGGAACTAGTTGAAAGGAAAGGATGGGTTTTATTTTTAGAAGTTGAGAAGGGTATTTTTGGTTGGGGTGGGCTAGGCCAAATAACAAAAACAACGAGAATCTATCAAATCGACCGAAAAGTAAAACTAAACTTTCAATACCGGAAAAACTACATTCCTACATACAGATCTACGGTGGTACAACAGACAGAGGGTGCATAGAGGCCTTACTGCCATTCATGGAGGTCAGGAGCAGAGGATATGGCGTGGAAAAAGGCGTTGATGCCGGAAATGAGGAATCCTTGGCGAGAGAGGAAGCAAATCGGTGCTTATCGATCTTCTGCCATCTTCCCTTCGGCTGGTTCTTTCGATCTACCGGTGGTAGAAGAACCATCGATTGTGAGAGGAGGGAGAAGAGGGTGGTTGTGAAAGGGCGAGTGAGAGTGGGAGAGTGAGCGGTGCTAAGATTTATGTCGTACGTTCTCGATGCGTCGTGTTGTCTCCCACGCTTTCCCGTGCATGCAGCCACATGCCCACTGTTGGCTCACCAGGGTCTGTCCCCACAAAAAAACACTCAATTTGGACGTTTCTAGCGGGCCAACTTTTGGCCTGCTCTAAGACATATGTCGTTCAAGACCGGTCTGACAAGCGAGCATCCAAACGAGCAAAATTCTTTCGGCCTGATATAAGAAATAACTTCGTGGACATCCAACACGTCCTAGTTATAGATTTCCTTGATTTTGAGTGTATAGGTTTGTTTTTTGAGTTTTGTTCTGTCGTGTGGCCGTTTTGCACGAGGTTATTATTTCTTGATTGCACCTTGAGATCTCTCGCAGGTTGCACCTATTCTGAACTTTGAGTTTTCTTTTTTAAGCGTGCAATGCCCTTTAATTTCTAAATGTGGATATTTCTACTCTCGAAATAGGATTTTGCCACGCTATATTAATATAGCAAGCACAATATAACCATGAGTTCTTAAATGAAATAAAATGGTAGGGCATCCGTAAACACACGCCCAAAATAAAGGAGAAAAGAAGATACAAAATGGAGACAGAGACGGGTCAACTAAATGAAGGTGACCTGCAACCACTGCACCCTCCGGAGAAGTAACACCATGCTCCTAGCATTAACTCGTCAAACACCAAGCATCACCTTCAATAAGGAAAGCCAACACTGCTTCCTGTACCAGAGACTGGTCCTAGGGTTTCCCCTGGCACACCAAGGGAAGTGGTAGAGTAGCCACGACGACCTCCAGGAAGGAATGGTGCCACCCGAGGGCGGCACCGCGTCGGTGTCAATCGAGCCGACAAGGATTTCTCCTAAAAAACTATCCACAACCCCTAGGCGATCCTTTGCATAGAAGCATCGTGAGGTCGAAGCCTCTCCATCACCAAACTTGCCGTCCACGAGCATGCGCTACTCCGGTCAAGAAGCCCCCATCAATATCTCACCAAGGACACCGTGTGAGGTCTGCACGACATAAGTAAAAGGTAGCTCGAATCGGGACCAGCAACACTGCGACCGTGCGGGAGGAACTATCGACCACTGCCTTGGCGGTAGTCGAACGGACACTGCCGCAGGAGCACCGGTCCTTGTTAGGTCCGATCGAACTTAGTGGGCCCATAAAGATCCCGCAATAGCACACCGGTTCCAAGAAGGGCCGGCCATACCTAGACGGGTCTGTAAAGCACATAACCACACTTCAACAAGCGGTTCATAGTCACTTCTGATCCCTGCAAAAACTTTATTTTGCCATTGTCTACATATCAAGCCTTGGGAATGGCAAACCTGCCTGCCCATGATCCAGATGGGGCCCCTAAGGGCCTCGATCTGGGCTGGCAGGCCTGGCCGGAGTAGCGCCTCCATCGCTAGCCGTCAGCCGCTCTGCCGTGACCATACTGCCGTGCAAGCGCATTCTGCTGAAGCCGGATCGCCGTTGCCCTTGGAACACTGCTGCCGGGAGGAACAAGTCCCCAACCCGGGAGGAACAAGGCCCCTGCCGGCGGCAGCGACGAGGGGGGAGACTTGAAGGAAGGAGGGGGGACGGAGTTGGGGAGAAGACCCCGTCACCCTCAGGTGGGGGTGGGGTGGGGGCAAGAGGGGTGACGGGGTAGGTGGTTTTTTTATTTCAATCCTCGTTAATTTTCTGGGTCGTCGAGATTTCTACTTGACGTTTCCAATGTGTCTTCAACTATCTAAATATTCAGATGTCTTGATGCTCTACTATTACCTCTATTATAAAATATAAGTCTTTATAGCGGTTTAATTTAAACTGCTAATTTTATGTTGTATAATTAGGATGCCCTGCAAACTAGGGACACCCTGACCACATAATTGATTGTGATAAATTTGTCGATCTGAGAATAATGTTGATGCATGACTGTATTGACATGTGTTACGAGAAGAAAAAACCGTGACAACATATGTCCATTCAAAGTGTTCCCTAACAAGCAAAAGCATTTAGAGATATCCACACCTCACACCCATTGAAACACAATGAGAATTATACGGAGCTATAACTTAATTAATGCACCATCCGCATGTGAAGACCTGAGCTGCCCTGAGACTCCAGGTAATAAACTACTAAAGAGGCATGTGAAGACCTAGCTGCCCCGAGACTCCATGTAATAAACTACTATGACTTGCATCAAGACAAGGACTGCCGCTAGTCCAGCCGCACAACTTCACATGGTATCCGCATGTGAGGGAACGACCTGCTACCGATGCAACCAGCCAGGTCAGAATGATAACTCGGCTCAAAATATCCTACTCACATGTATCAACATACGCACCCATAAGTCGCGCAAAGGGAAAATAATATATACTCCCTTCGTTTTAAAATATAAGATGTTTTAGCTTTGTAAAACAAATGTATCTATATTTCTTTTAGTATATTGGTTCACTCAGGTTTAGAGTAAATCTACCTACTAAAACAAGTCTGGATATATTTCTTTTACAAATCTAAAACATCTTATATTTTAAAACGAAGGAAGTACAAGGAAAACCGAAGGTATATCAAAGGGCACATTGTGTGGACAGTATCTCACGAGAGTAAAGCAATTCACTTAGTTATCACAAAATCCTTGAGCCAATACAAGATACCGAATAACAAAAGAAAAGAGAGAGTGGAGCACTATCACGCTCACTCTTAGGGTTCCTCGTGGTCCTTGTCACCAAAAACTATAGCCGTCGCCGCTTGGAACTTGAGGGTCCTCACTAGAGATTCTGTGATAGGACGCCATTCGTCGATCAGGTCGTCCGCGTTCGAAAGAGGGAGTGTCATGGAGAGATGATCAAGACGAAGCTTGGGATGGATACGTGCATCTTGGCTATCACACAACCACATATTTAGAGCCATTGTCACGACCCTCCCTCTAAAGGTCTGGTTGCATTGCATCCACTTGATGAATCCTGAGCCGCCACCATCAACTTTGCCCATGGCCGAGAGGGCATTGGTTGAACAACAAGAGGAGATGTCTGGGTAGTCAGGGTACTCAACTTCATGATCTAAAGATTCTCCGTAGCGGCCCACAGAGAGATCCGTTTCACGGACATGGTCCTGTCATTGGCACTAGCCAAGCCTTTTGAGAGCCACTGCAAATTGGAGAGCTATTTATCCAGTTCCTTCTCTAGCTTGGCAATCTTCCGGTTCGATGGTTTTTTGTTCATGGAGAAAGCTATCCACGGCTGTTCTGATTGATTGCTGAATGGAGTATCCTTCATTTTGACAGCTTTAAAGAAGTATAATTCCCCGTGAGGAGATTTGATGAGAAATCGTGTTAGGACAAAATTCTCATGCATCGATTAAAGAAAGAGAATGAAGGCAATTAGTGTTAAGTGCACCCCAAGGACTGGCTATTTTCAGAAGTCTTCAACCTTCTTGAGGTTCTCCGGTTTGAACAAGGAAGGTCCATGTCGTGGGTTTTCCTCGACATTAGCCATGATGAACAGCAAGAATGAGATTAGAGAGTGTGGCTATGCTGCATGGAAGATTTGGAATGGGATGGAACAACAATGTACCCCGGTTCATGCCTTCTTGGTGAAGGTAATACCGTACTCCTGCATTTCTGATCATATTTGTGTATGAGAATTCTTATAGAATTACTCTTTATTAGAGATCCCGATCTTGCTTTATATAGGAAAGCATGGAAAGATTTCAATCAATGAAAAGTGCACTGGTAGAAAAGGGCCCATGCGTCCTGGCTGGTAAGGGCCATTAGTCCCGGTTGCCCAACCGGGACGGGGCAATCGGGACTAAAGCTCTAACCATTAGTCTCGGTTGCCTAACCGGGACGGGGCAATCGGGACTAAAGCTCTAACCATTAGTCCCGGTTGCCCCACCTACCGGGACAAATGGGGCACACGTGGCGGCATCAGAGCGCGAGGGGGTTGGAGCATTAGTCCCGGTTCGTAACACACGAACCGGGACTAATAACCTGCTGCCGCGGCAGAGATTTGGCCCATTTCTCTGCCGCGGCAGAGAATTCATTTTGGCACATTTTGTTGCCGCGGCAGCATTTTCGCCACTTTTTGTGCCGCGGCAGAGAATTCATTTAGGTTGTTTTATTGTTTATTTAGTGTTTTGCACTTATCAACGAAGGAACCTTATATTACACAAGATCATCATGACAACATTACATTCAATACACGGATCGAGTTCATGCACTACATACAAAAGTTTCTATTCGATGCTACCGGCCAATTTCTTGAAAGTTGCTATTTTTACAATTCCTATTGTCTATACACAGCCGAGTAGTATTCCCTTGTGTGTTTAGGACTTACGCATCCAAGAATCCCGCCAATTCCTCTGAATTGCTCGTCACGATCCTTTGGCAGAAGACCGTCCCGTAGACGTTCGATCTGATTTAAAAAAGGAGTCAGCCTATATGAATACGAAACTAAACACAATTTGATTGTAATAAAAAACTATAGAAATTGTTTACGTACGTGGAGTTGCTCTAAATTTCTGCCCTTCTCATCGCACGTCTGCCGGATGAACTCGCATACATAGTATCCACATAGATTGTTACCTGGTCCCTGCGTCAGGCACTTTACGAGAACATAGTTCAATTAAAATAATAATCAAGCATGATAATAACTGTATCAAAACTAGAATCAAAGAGATGCGCGGATATAGCTAGTGGTGCTTACATCTAGTGGTTGAAATGTAAGCTCCTCTTTCCAAACACCCCTAGCCTTCTTGGTGAACCGTTTCCAAGCACTGCCCGGCGTAGAAAACGAATAAAATAAGTTATTAAGTACTTGATATCATAAAATTCACAAACGTTGCCGATATAGTGTCGTAATGATTAGAATTACCGCTGGAGAAGCATCTGCATGTCCTTCCAATGCTCAAGGGGTTTATGTTTCGAGTCCATGACTAGTACACTCCCTTTGTCAAGTTGAATGATTAACAGAATATAGTGGTACCTGCGAATGCAGAACTAATCAATTATATACTTAACATCGAGTAAGCGAAATAGAAAGTGTATACAAGACAATAACACTCACTGGAAGTTGTAAGGAAATAGTATTTCCCTTTTGGTTTCTTGAAACCTTAACGCGTGTACTATATTATCCTCCGTATCCTGGGGGCTTATTTTGAGATTAGCTTCATGAACCCAATATGGGTCAATGAGGCCAATGTCATAGATTTGTCCTCTGCTGCATTCGAGAATCTTCATTCTGCATATTACAGTATGATTATATACATGCAATAAAGAAAATAATATAGCTGGAGACTAAATTAATTACAGAATTAGTACTTACAGACAATAGGCACTCATGATCGATTTGTCCAAGGCGTCTTGATTGAATAATTGAAATAGTTCATCAAATTCAATGGATATCATGTCATCTTTATATTTCCCATGATGCTTTTTTGTAACCCTCAGTACTATCCAGTTAGCCCCGGCCCTTGTGGCATGCATGTACCAGTTATGCAATCTTAGCATTTTGTTGGAAGATTGTTTACCTCCTCGAGTTTGACGAGAGGTTTTCCGTCGGTATTGGTATGCTACTTCACCACGGGAAGAACTCTAACTGGGATAAATCTTGGGCAATACTCATACCTTGAGTGGCAGCTTCTCCGTGTGTGCAACTACCTCTGGATCATCTTGCTCTTACCCCATATTTGCTCGACCCACATTGGTTTGAGAAATCACCTTGAGAGGGGCGCAAGTCTGTTTTGCTTGTTCTCCGAGGCAACAGATTTCCGCTTGCATCGATCGCTCTTCGAGGCTTTTTGTGCCGCATGTGACTTGAGAATAGAACGCTCATAGTCTGATGACAGCTTTGGCTCGGGTTGATGAAGATTCTTTAGCATTTTCAACACTTTGGCTTTTTCTTCTTTGGTGCTAGGGAACTCTGGCTCTTTCGGCCGCCTCAGCTTAGCGAAAAACGTTGTCGTTTCCGCATCAACGATCGCCGCAGTCTCCTCTTCAGTACAGTCATAAGCTCTCTTGGGAGGAACCTTTGGTACTTTTGGAAGAGGCTCTTGTTTACGTTTCGGCGATCGCTTACGACGACAAGAGCGGTACGCTTACGCTTTTATCCCGAGGCGCGATGGCTCCGCGGCGATGGCTGCACCGGAGATTGGTGAGGCGACGAGCCGGGTGAGGCGACGAAGACGGTTGCATGGCGGCGACCTCGTGGAGACGGTGAGGCGGCGAAGATGGCGTGTGATTTGAAGCGATACAATCCTTGACCATAGAATGGTGGCGTTTTTGCCACCCAAAGTCACATCCCTTCACGGCAGGGTAGTGAAGATCCAAAACCTCAAAGGTGGGCATGATTTCATCCACGCCGACAACAACAGTAGCCCTCGAACCGGACAACGGTGGTAAGTTGGTGTGGTCCAATTGGTAAGGCATAGCCGACCGCCACCTTCATTGATATGTTCACAACTTTGACATGTTGCTCGCATTGTGTCATCTCGTGATATCATCCTTTGGGTAGCCAACAGGAGCCATCGTCGGTGCATCATCGGCATCGCCATTGTCATCACCGGGACCTCGGTGGAAGCCACGCTTTTTTAGATTATTCGATAGGCGGTAGCATCGAATGCGGTGTCTTCTTGAGATGGGGCGCCGTAGTACTTTGCTCTTTAAGTGTGTTAATTTCATCTTGTTGTTGCTTTAATCGTTCTTCAATTAAACGCATTCGCTCTTTCGACTTTCGCTTCAACCGCCGCCCTTTCTCCTCCGACGGCTTCTATCGATATTTCTTCCTCTCTTCGGGAAACCCAGTCCTCCATTATTGGGAGCCTCTTGTGCCTCGTGTTCGTCCATCATGTTCCTTATTTCCAAGGGCGAGTGTGAGCTCATCATTCTCTCTATCGGGAATGAAGTCCCCATCTTTAACAACCTTTATCGCTTTCGATCCTCTCGATTGGCAAGGGTCTTCTTTATGTCATATGTTATATACACCTCCTTCCGAGTCCAACGTGCCCCATGCCCGTAAAACCAATTCCTTGCACGTTCTACCCAATAAATGCATCTCGGGTGATATTTTTATCACGCAGTTCTGCTCAAGTTTCTCCCACTTAGGAATGCCAACCTGTAGCCACCTTGCCCCATAGTATGGTGATACTTCTTCTTAGCGACATTCAGCTTATTCGTTTGAGACATTTTCTTAGCTTTTCGATTTCTTGTATTCCACAAACTCATCCCAGAATGGTTTTATCTTCTCAAACTGAATATTCTTGAAATCGAGTCTTCTTTTTCACGACATAGTCAAGGTGCAATCTTTTCTTCCGATTGGTGAAACATCGGGCCATCTTCTTCAAAGCCCACTCGACCTTAGCCTCCATGGCTCTCCCATGTTGTAAGGCGTCCTCAACTGGATCCTCCGCATTTGGATCCAGCTCTATCTTCGGTAGTTTGAAATTAACCATGAGCCTCTTCCACAGTAAATCTTTGGCGTGGTTAGGGACAAATAAACATGTTCCCTCTTCATCCGCATTAACAGGCCTATTCCAATTTCTAATGGTGATCGGGATTAAGTCCCTAACGATTACTCCGCATTGTGCCACAAATTTGGTTGCAACAACTTCGGGAGCTGTCGGTCTGCCGTCTTCAGCGACATCTTCGATCCTAAACCTCTCATGGTCTTGCAACTTTTTGGTTGGGCCTCGTCTGCTCTTTTTCAAGAGATTCCTTGATCCGGAGGGCTAAAAGAAGAAAGATCGTTACTATTTCTATATAGATAGCAGATGATTAATTAATGAATTGATTTATATTACATGCACCTACCGGAGCGATCGTCTTCTCGATTACACAAGGCATCAGTGATGCGCTACATCGCCGGGAGACCATCCTCGCCTCGGTGCCACGATTCCACCCCACAGGCCCCACAGCGTCACGGCGCAGTGGCATCGTCTTCGAGGCCCCTCTCCCACCCGCCGTGAATCCGAGGCTGGAATGGCCCTGGTATATGCCATGGATGGGCTGAGGATCCCGGAGTGGCGGTGTGACGATGATGATGATGACGGCGATGAAGACCACAAGCTGCGTACTATAGGACTAGGCATGATTATGACTAAAGGGGCGGCTTTAGGCTGAGTGTTAGCTAGTCCCGGTTTGTCGGTTTTAATATTAATAAATGTCTTAAGTGTTACCTAATAAATAGAGGAAATGCCTATATAAAGAGAGGGTTCATATTTAGTCGGTTTGAGAAACCAACCATGAAGGATTGTGGCCAGTGGGCGGACAACACTAATAATAGGGGTGAGTGTCGACATTATGTCGTATGGCTTACCTTGTCCCGGATGGTGTCACCAACCGACTAAAGATGAACCTTAGTCGGTTGGAGACACCAACCGACTAAAGATGAGTCGGCACTAATAATAGGGTGAGTGTCGACATTATGTCGTGAGTGTCAACATTATTCCGAGCTTCTTGTACTATAAATATGCATCCTTGTGAGTCCAGTCCTCCACCAGTTTGAGGCATCTCCAAGATGGTTTTAGAAGCGAGGACACCACTACGGCCAGCCTGGGAGATGCTGAGCCCAGCCCTTGGCATCTCAGAAACAGTCATAGAGGCACTCTAATATGTGAAATTAGTTAGCTCGAGGCGTATTGATCTAGTTAGTGAAGTTACAAGCTGCAAGTTGGTTTCGAGAGCAGGGACACCACTGCGGCAGTTTGAGGAGATATCGGAGCCCGGTCCTCCGGCATCTCCGAGAAACTGGTCATAGAGGCACTCCCTAATATGTGAAATTAGTTAGCTCCGAGGCGTATTGATATAGTTAGTGAAGTTACAAGCTGCAAGATGGTTTTCGAGAGCAGGGACACCACTACGACCAGTTTTAGGGAGATGCCGACGGAGCCCAGTCCTACGGCATCTCCAAGAAACTGGTCATAGAGGCACTCTCGGTCCAGCCACAAAACGGGACTAGCACTCAAGACATTTATTAATATTAAAAACTGAGACTACAAAACCGGGACTAAAGGCCACAAACCGCGAAAGATATCCTTCGGTCAAGCCACAAACCGCGAAAGACATGAACTAGAGTTACATAATATGAGCATGAACTTCTTGGCATATGTCATTCCTTATGACCGCTTCAGACGTAACCATGGAGCATCTTCTTTACTTAACGGAATGCTTGGGTCAGTTTTCACTGTGAAGGGCGGAATTTCATCAAACTTATTATAATCTTATGACATGTCTGTCTTGTCCTCGATTCCCACGATGTTTCTTTTCCCTGAAAGAACTATGTGACGCTTTGGCTCATCATATGATGTATTTGTTTGCATATTTTTTCTTTTTTCGGTCTGGAGGACATGTCATTGGCTAGGATGAATGGTTCATCTCTATAACCAAGATTGTTGAGATCCACTGTTGTCATTCCGTACAACTGGTCTATCTTTACCCCTTCCCCATTCAGGTTGACCCATTTGCAGCGAAACAAAGGGACCTTAAAAGAGACTCCATAGTCTAGTTCCCATATCTCCTCTATGTAACCATAATATGTGTCCTTTTGTCCATTCTCGTCTATTGCATCAAAGCGGACACCACTATTTTGGTTGGTGCTCTTTTTATCTTGGGCGATCGTGTAGAATGTATTCCCATTTATTTCGTACTTGGAAATTCAATACAGAGAAGATGGTGGCGTGGCCAACAAGTATAGCTGATCTCCAACGGTGGTGTCATTCAAGAGATGTGTCCGCATCCAACCACCGAAAGACTTCATGTGTTCATCCAGAATCCATGATTCAGCTTCCCGGGTTTTTGAGCGTACAATATTCTTGTGTTCCTCGATATCTGGAGCTGCCAAGGTGGAATTATGTAGAACTGTAGTGTGCTTTAGTGAAAGAATCCCGTCCCTACATATCATTGCTTTCTTTCCCAGCCTTTTTCCACTTAGTCTTCCCTCATGCATGAGTCGAAACACCAATCGGCTTAAGGTCGAATAAAGTCAACACAAAACTCAATGACCTCCTCTGTTCCATATCCCTTGGAGATGCTTCCTGGTCTAGCACGTTTATGAACATATTTCTTTAAGACTCCATGAAAATCTCAAAGGGAACATATTGTGCAGAAATAGGACCGAGAATGGAAATCTCTTCCACTAGATGAACCAGGAGATGCGTCATAATATTGAAGAAGGATGGTGAACACCAATTCAAAACTAACAAGACATTGTACCACATCCTACGTAACCTTGGCAGAATATCCGGATTGATTACCTTCGAGATATTGCATTGAGGAATGCACAGCTTCACAATGGGTACTCGAACATTTTCCGGAGAAGCCCCTCAATGCAATCGGAAGCAATGCGTCATAATCATGTGATCATGAGACTTCAGGTTTTGGAACTTTTCTCGCCATATTTATTATCCCCTTTATATTAGATGAGAAGCCCGACGGCACCTTGATCGTAAAGGACTTCAAAAGATTTCCTTCTGCTTTGGTAAGAGCATAGGCACGACTTAAGTGATGCCCTTTATCCGTCTTGTTATCTGTATGCATGTTCTTTGGGTCTTTCATAATTTGTTGGTCCTCCTGCTTGTGTGTATCTTTTGTCTTCCCATACACGCCTAGGAATCCTAGCAGGTTCACGAGATTCTTCGTCACGTGCATCACGTCGATTGAGCAATGGACACGCAGGACTTTCCAATATGGCAGCTCCCAAAATATAGATTTCTTCTTCCACATGGGTGCGTGTCTGTAGCGACGTCGTTCGAACTGATTGACCCGGGACCCTTTCCAAAGATTACTTCTATGTCCTTGACCATACCAAATACATCATCACCGGAGGAGTTCGAGGCTTCTTCCGATCTGCGCCTTTGAAATGCTTGCCTTTCTTTCTTACGGGATGATTGGTGGAAGAAATCGATTCGCCAGTACACAACCTTCTTGCATTTATGCAAATATGTACCTTCGGTCTTATCTAAACAGTGGGTGCATGCCTTATATCCTTTGTTTGTCATCACGAAAGGTTACTAAGAGCAGGCCAATCATTGATGGTTACGAATAACAACCTCGTAGATTAAATGGCTCTGCTTTGTTCTCATCCCACGACGTACACCTGGTTTGCCCCACAACTATAAGAGTTCCTCAACTAATGGCCTAAGGTACACATCAATGTCGTTGCCGGTTGCTTGGCCTTGGATGAGCACCGGCATCATAATGAACTTACGCTTCATGCACAACCAAGGAGGCAGGTTGTAGATACATAGAGTCACGGCCGTGTTGTGACCGCAGCTCTGCTCCCCAAAAGGATTCATGCCATCCGTACTTAGACCAAACCATAAGTTCCTTGCCACCGCAAAGTGCGGGAAGTCTCTCTCGATTTTTCTCCATTGTGACCCATCGAGGATGTCTCAACTTCCCGTCTTTCTTACGGTCTTATTTGTGCCATCGCAACAACTGGCATGCTCTTTGTTTCGAACATGCTTCAACCTTGGTATTATAGGAGCATACCACATAACCTTAGCAGAACCCTCTTAGGAGGGGCTCTCCTCAACATCACCGGGGTCATCTCTGCGATCTTATACATAGCAACGTTGCATACCGGGCATTTATCTATATTCTCATACTCCTTACCGTGGTAGAGGATGCGATCATTAATGCATGCATGTATCTTTGCACATCTAATCCCAGAGGATGAGAGTCTTCTTTGCTCAGAGGTACTCTCGGAAGTTCGTTATGTTTTGGAAACTTCTTCATTATTTTCAGATCTTTTCAAATGAGGAGTCGGTTAGACCACACTCGCCTTCCATCGCAACAATTCCAGAAGGTACCGAGCTTTGTGCCGCCATCTTCACAATTTGGGTACAACAATTTCTTGTGATCTTCTAACATGCCATCTAACTTTAACTTATCATTTTCGTTTCACGCCTCGCTTTGCATCGAAATGACCCTACCAAGTTCATCACCGCTCATCGATGCCGTTCTTCACCTTCTTCCTCTCCATTGTCTTCCATTGCGGTATCAACGTATTGGAAACATATGATGATAGTTGTTATCATCATCTTCTTCTTCACCATCTTCCATCATAATCCCTCTTTCCCGTGCTTGGTCCAGCAATTATAGTTGCATGAAACCTTTCATAATCGGTGGCCGCGAATGATTTTCGAGGAAGAGTACTCCTTGTTGTTCCGAGATTGAACACATGGACAACGTATAAATCCATTCTCTTTGTTTGCCGTAGCCACATCGATAAATTTATCCACGTCTTTGATATACCCGGCTACCCGCCGTCACCGTACATCCATTCCGACCGTTCATCCGCATCATATAAGTAAGTTTATCAAAAAACAGGACATCATAAATAGTGAAATAACCAATTCACACCGACACATGAATTGTATCAATGACCTAGAAAAGATAAGATTGCTAACCTCGATCGAGGGAAATAAAGAGGAGAAAGCTCAAGTGCGTCTCGGACACCTTCTATATTTTTGTTCTATGAGAAATTCAACGGGATTTTTCACTCAAACATTTCAACAAACACCTTCAATGCATGCATAAGAAAAACTAGCACACCCCTCACACCTTACACCATTCAAAAAGCAGTGGAGGCGAGGGGGTCATGCATTTATAGAGGCGGTCTTTAGTCGGTTGGAGCCAAGAACCGGACTAAAGGTGCGTACACGCCACGTGGCTGTGGCCAAACCTTTAGTCCCGTTGGTGGCTCCAACCGACGATTTCTTACCAACCGGGACGCATGTCCCTGCCCCGTGCCCGCTCCAGCCGGACGCGTTAAGATTAGTCGGTTGGTGGCGCAACCGGGACTAATGCTCCGAGGGGTCGCGAACGGATGGCCCTTTTTCCTCTAGTGGTGGAGCATTATCGAATAAGCTTGATGTTACTAATCATGTGCTGGTGGAGGCTGTTGTCACCCATTTTGGGCTGGCTTAAAACCAAGACTAATGATGGCGAACAAGGCGTATATCTGCAATAGATGTCTTTGGGTTTTCTCGATATGCTTCCCATAGAGGGCTTGCAAGTCATGGCACTGGTTGAAGCACTACAGCACGCGCGCGCTACGCCGAGGGCAAAAAGCCGTCGGCGTAGGCTAAAATGCCCTCGGTTTATGGTACGCCGATGGCTGCCCTCGGCGTAGCCTCCTCGGCAAAGGGCTCCCTCGGCGGAGCACATAGAGGCCGTCGGCGTATCAAAATACCGTCGGCGTAAGCGGCCGTCGGCATAGCTTGTCGACAGGTTGCAAAAACATTTTTTTTAAAAAAATTATTTTTTTCTCAATTTTTGAATCTTTGAATTGTTTGACTCGTTAATCTCTCACTTTGAACATTTTTAACACTAATTACACTTAATATTTAATTAAATTACAATCTTGGTCGAACTTCCCAGCCGGTCACCCATCCTAATACTACTCCAGCTCCAGCACGCTTAACTTCCTCGTTCCTTCAGAATCTGTTTCCGCGAAGTAATTCATACATTGTTGTCAATACTATGATATCAATCCTATTAACCCTTATATCAACATGTCACATGTTTGTATTTTTTGAAATTACAAACAATTATTTAAGTAAACATTAATGAATAAGTAAAAATATTATTGAATTCAAATAAAAATATAATAATTTTACTTTTTTGTATTTTTCTATTTAATATGGAATAATTAATATCTTTAAATCTGTAAATCGGAATTTAACAAATAATATAACAAATGATATGACTAAATTGATCAGAAAAATGAGAGGAATCCAAATATGATATCCATGTCAACTAATCACAAACCCTCCGTTTTTGAATTATCTATTTGGTGGTTGATTTAGAAAATTCCCTTTTTGCGCTCGGATAATGAAAAATGGCTTTTTGGCGCGATGAAAAGGAAAACTTGCATTTAATCTTTGATAAAATAACATATTGTGAACCTAAAAATTATTTTTGTAAAAAAACATAAGCATCGGATCATGTACCTGTAGTTCATATCTGACCCACTTCCTGCCGATTCGGCAGGAATTTGTATTTTTCACCAAAGGTGGACGGAAAGGTTTTGGATCTCCCTGTTGGGACATTGTCCATATAATGTGGTATAGTATTTTTGTAAAATGTGGTGGTAGCATTTTGAATTAGCCATTTGGTGGTTGCTTCACAAAATCGTTCGTTTTTTGTGCTCGGAAAATGGGAAATGGCTTTTTGGTATGACGAAAAGGAAAACTTCCTCCTGCAACATTATTCGCCATCCCATGATGCATGTGTATGAACAATATGGGCACATTATGACAAACTATGCCTTGATTCTAGCCATAACATTGGTCATTTGACCCGAAAGCCAAGAAACCTCGAATGAGATAGGTAATTTTGTGAAGGGTTTTTTGAGACATAATCAATATATCAAGTTTAATATTTTTACTTATAACTATGTCACATAATATGACACCACGCGAAGGTTTTGCATTGTTTCGATCGTTTTTGAAATTTTTATGCCTGTTTTAAACTATCGTCAAAATTTGTCAAACGGCGGGCATGAAGATTCTTAGATAGGAGCCGAGCCTCGCTAAACTTGCATTGGATCTTTGATAAAATAGCATATTGTGAACCTAAAAATGAGTTTTGTAAAAAAACATGAGCATCGGATCATGTACCTGTAGTTCATATCTAACCCACTTCCTACCGATTCGGCAGGAATTTGTCTTTTTCACCAAAGATGGACGGAAAGGTTTCGGATCTCCCTGTTGGTACATTGTCCATATAAGGTGGTATAGTATTTTTGTAAAATGTGGTGGTAGCATTTTGAATTAGCCATTTGGTGGTTGCTTCACAAAATCGTCCGTTTTTTGTGCTCGGAAAATGAGAAATGGCTTTTTGGTACGACGAAAAGGAAAACTTCCTCCTGCAACATTTTTCGCCATCCCATGATGCATGTGTATGCACAATATGGGCACATTATCACAAACTATGCCTTGATTCTAGCCATAACATTGGTCATTTGACCCAAAAGCCAAGAAACCTCGAATGAGATAGGTCATTTTGTGAAGGTTTTTTTGAGACATAATCAATATATCAAGTTTAATATTTTTACTTATAACTATGTCACATAATATGACACCACGCGAAGGTTTCGCATTGTTTTGATCGTTTTTGAATTTTTTATGCTTGTTTTAAACTATCGTCAAATTTTGTCAAACGACGGGCATGAAGATTCTTAGCTAGGGGCCGAGCCTCGCTAAACTAGCATTGGATCTTTGATAAAATAGCATATTGTGAACCTAAAAATGATTTTTTTTTTAAAACATGAGCATCGGATCATGTACCTGTAGTTCATATCTGACCCACTTCCTACCGATTCGGCAGGAATTTGTCTTTTTCACCAAAGGTTGACGGAAAGGTTTCGGATACCCCTGTTAGGACATTGTCCATATAAGGTGGTATAGTATTTTTGTAAAATGTGGTGGTAGCATTTTGAATTAGCCATTTGGTGGTTGCTTCACAAAATCGTCTGTTTTTTGTGCTCGGAAAATGGGAAATGGATTTTTGGTGCGACGAAAAGGAAAACTTCCTCCTCCAACATTGTTCGCTATCCCATGATGCATGTGTATGCACAATATGGGCACATTATCACAAACTATGCATTGATTCTAGCAATAACATTGGTCATTTGACCCGAAAGCCAAGGAACCTCGAATGAGATAGGTCATTTTGTGAAGGTTGTTTTGAGACATAATCAATATATCAAGTCTGATATTTTTACTTATAACTATGTCACATAATATGACACCACGTGAAGTTTTCGCATTGTTTCGATCGTTTTTGAAATTTTTATGCCCAACTATCCTCAAACTTTGTCGAACGGCGGGCATGAAGATTCTTAGCTCGGGGCCGACCCTCGCTAGACTTGCATTGGATCTTTGATAAAATAGCATTTATGAACCTAAAAATGATTTTTGTAAAAAAACATGAGCATCGGATCATGTACCTGTAGTTCATATCTGACCCACTTCCTACCGATTCGGCAGGAATTTGTCCTTTTCACCAAAGATGGACGGAAAGGTTTCGGATACCCCTGTTGGGACATTGTCCATATAAGGTGGTATAGTATTTTTGTAAAATGTGGTGGTAGCATTTTGAATTAGCCATTTGGTGGTTGCTTCATAAAATCGTCCGTTTTTTGTGCTCGGAAAATGAGAAATGGCTTTTTGGTGCGACGAAAAGGAAAGCTTCCTCCTGCAACATTGTTCGTCATCCCATGATGCATGTGTATGCATAATATGGGCACATTATCACAAACTATGCCTTTATTCTAGCAATAACATTGGTCATTTGACCCGAAAGCTAAGAAACCTCGAATGAGATAGGTCATTTTGTGAAGGTTTTTTGAGACATAAATCAATATATCAAGTTTGATATTTTTACTTATAACTATGTCACATAATATGACACCACGCGAAGGTTTCGCATTGTTTCGATCGTTTTTGAATTTTTTATGCCCGTTTTAAACTATTGTCAAACTTTGTTGAACGGCGGGCATGAAGATTCTTAGCTCGGGGCCGATCCTCGCTAGACTTGCATTGGATCTTTGATAAAATATCATATTGTGAACCTAAAAATGATTTTTGTAAAAAAACATGAGCATCGGATCATGTACCTGTAGTTCATATCTGACTCACTTCCTACCGATTCGGCAGGAATTTGTCTTTTTCACCAAGGGTGGACGGAAAGGTTTCGGATCCCCTTGTTGGGACATTTTCCATATAAGTTGCTCTATTATTTTTGTAAAATGTGGTGATAGTATTTTGAATTAGCCATTTGGTGGTTGCTTCTTATGCTCGGAAAATGGAAAATGCCTTTTCGGTGCGACAAAAAGTAAAGCTTCCTCCTGCAACATTGTTCGCCATCCTATGATGCACATGTATGCACAATATAGGCACATTATCATAAACTATGCCTTGATTCTGTCCATAACATTGGTCATTTGACCCGAAAGCCAAGAAACCTCGAATGAGATAGGTCATTTTGTGAAGGTTTCTTTGAGACATAATCAATATACCAAGTTTGATATTTTTCCTTCTAACTATGTCACATAATATTAACACCACGTGAAGGTTTCGCATTGTTTCGATCATTTTTGAATTTTTTATGCCCGTTTTAAACTACATATATAATGTTTTATGTTTTACTTAATTTTTATTTACAAATGTGTAATATTTGAGTGTAGATAGATAGGTCTTATTTTGCTGCAAATTTTGATATATTATTTGTATTTTTCTGAATTAGAATAATTTAGTTATGATTTTTCAAAGTTTAATGAGATAAAATAAAAAATAGCTACGCCGAGGACAGCCGTCGGCGTATGCTACGCCGAGGACATCCATCGGCGTAGCATAGAATATGCCGAGGGCAATTCTACGCCGACGGCTGCTTGGCGGAGCTGGCCTAGATGATGGCTACGCCGACGGCCCCGACGTTTGGCCGTCGGCGTAGCTTTCCATTCCTGTAGTGAAAGGAAATGAGGGGATTTTTGGTTGGGGTGAGCTAGGCAAAAGAACAAAAACTACGCAGAATCTTACAAATCATCCAAAAAGTAAACCAAAACGCTCAAAACTTATCGTGCATGTCACTAGTTCGGAAAAACTACATTCCTACATACAGATCTACCGTGGTTCAGCTGACAGAGAGTGCATAGAGGCCCTGCTGTTATTTATGGAGGTCGAGAGCAGATGATATGGCATGGAAGAAGGCATCGATGTCGGAGACGATGAAACTTTGTCGAGAGAGGAAGGGAGCGGTGATCATCGATGTTCTGCCATCTCCCATCTTAGCGGTGATCTTCGATCTACCGATGGTAGAGGAACCGCCGATAGTGAGAGGAGCGAGAAGAGGACTGTTGTCGAAGGGGCGAGTGAGAATGGGAGAGTGAGCGCTGAGGCGATTTATTGCGCGTGTTCTCAATGTGTCGTGCCGTCTCTCGCGCTTCCCCCCACGTGCAGCCGATGCCCATTCTTGACTCGCCAGGGCCTGTCTCCGGCAAAACGCTCTATTTGGACCTTCCTAGCAGGCCAACTTTTGGCCAGCTTTAAGACACTTGTCGTCTAAGGCCAGCCCGACAAGCGAGCATCCAAACGAGCAAAATTCTTCCGGCCGATGCGCAAAAAAACTTCATGGGCATCCAAACACGTCCTAGTTATAGGTTTCCTTGATTTTGAGAGTGTATAGGTTTCCTTGTTGAGTTTTGTTCATCATGTGGCCGTTTTGCACTAGTTGATTATTTCTTGATTGCACCTTCAGATCTCTTGCAGGTTGCACAAATTCTGAACTTTGAGGTTTCTGTTCCAAGAGTTCAATGCCCTTTGATTTTTGAATATCGAGATTTCTACTTGATGTTTCCAATGTGTCTCCAGCATTCAAAATATTCAGATGTCTTGATGCTTTTCAAAGTTTACTACCACATCCGTTCCAAAATGTAATCCTTTATAGCAGTTCAATTTAAACTGCTAATTTTATGTTGTACAGTGGCGACGAAAGTTCTTATGCAAGACCGAATTAATTGATGCTCACCTAGAAAAATAGGCCACCGTGTCCTACAAACTTACAACAGCCTGACCACAAAATTGATTGCGATAACTTTATCGATCTGAGAGCAATACTGACGCATAACTCCGGCATTCAGTTTGTGCAAGTGAGCAGTATAGCTCGTGGATGACTAGATGTGCACGCGTTTTACGCATTAAAAAAACAGTCAAGTGTGCGTCCCTTCCATTTAGATCGGGATGTGCTACATTAAACTGCAGGACACCTTAAGACGCAGCTGACAGTGACATAAGATGATAAGTCACAGTCTGACATCAGCAGCATGCGTATGGTGGTTACTGGATGGAAATCCATGTGATGTTTCGGTGACACGATTCATTTTGGGTTTGTTCATACGGAGAGAGATGTACGAGCGTAGCTGCCGGCCATGTACGCATAGATATACGTGAGGGAATAGCTGGATGCAGTAAAATAACACGTTCTGGTTTCTGATTTATTTGCTCACTGTTCAGTACGTACTGATAATATAGATGTTGTACGCAACAACGTTTCATTTCTGTTTTAGTATTAAAAAATAATCAGTCTAGCTAAGAAAGAAATGACTTTGCTAATTCACGAGTAGAAAAACAAAAACATAGAAATAGCTTAATTCTTAGTTAATTTAAAATCAATTCAAAACTCACTCGCAAGTAGAGTCAAATATACAATACCATGTAGATAGAATCTTTCGGTTATATTTTATAATGTATCTAATTATATAGATTATACATCATAGTTAATATATTTTTAAATAACTTTGGTCAAACTTAATACTACTTGACTTCTTAAAAAAATTATATGTCTTTGTTTGCCTTGTTTTTTTTGTTATAGAGGTACTATGTAACTAAAAAACTCCACTGTGATTTTACTAGCAATTGAAAATATACTCAGTTGCAACACTACTTGCAACTAAAATAATAACTCACTAGAAACCCTACTAATTGTAAATAAAAAACAATTAAGTTGCAAACCTACTTGTAATCGAGAAACAGTCCAACTGCAACCTCACTTGTGACACTCCGTTAAAAGTCAGTTGCAACCCTAGTTGCGGATTTTGTTAAAGGCAATTGCAGGTCCAGTTACAACTTATAGTAAAAAGGGGCCGCGAAACAATTCCCACTTGCAACCGCAGTTGTAATTTCCCGGGAAAATCTAGTTGGAAGTCCACTTGCAACTTATAGTAAGAAGGGACAACAAAACTAGAAAAATACCTTTTAAACCTCATTTGCGACCCTACTTGCGGCTCTTTCAAGCTAGTTGCAAGTCCAGTTGCAAACTCATAGTAATAAGGTACCCGAAAACAATCCTTAATTGTAATCCCAGTTGCAACTCCTCAATAAAATTCAATTGCAAGTATAGTTGCAACTCATAATAAAAAGGGACCATATACTTCAATCAATACTCATAGCATGTAGGAACCATAAAACAAGAAAATGACATTTCAAACCTAAGTTGCGACTCTCATTAAAGTCATTTTCAAGTCCAGTTATAACTCATAGTAAGAAGGGTCACATAACTATCATCCGTCTAGTTACAACTCCCCCGAGAAAACCATTTGTAAGTACCGTTGCAACTCATAACAAGAAGGGACCACGAAAAAAAGACATTTCAATACTCATAATAAGAATCCTCAGTTGCAACCCTAATTGTGGCTCCCCGATAAAGCTAGTTGCAAGTCTCGTTGCAACTTATAGTAAAAATGGTCCACTAAGCAATCCCCGGTTGCAACCTCAGTTACAAATCCTCGAGAAAATCTAGTGTGAAATTAATGCAATCAACATCAGGCAGTCTGGCATGGCAAAAAAACTTTTGATTAACATAAAAATCCAAGACTCTTATAATATAAGTAAATACATGTAACATCCCAGCATTAGAGCTTAGAAATAAGCTGAACTCAGATGTGTGCATTGCATTCATGCATAGAAAATCTAGATAATTTTCGCGCTTTTGAATAAAACTTGCCAATGTGATTGAAACTTCTCTCAAATTGATAGAATTGAAGTAGATCATCAAGTTGACTGCGATAAGTTTCAATATGACATGTGCTAAAAACCTTATTTTGGGTAAAGATGATTTGATCTAAGGGTAGATAAAATATAATAAATTAAAACATAATACATTGCTTAATAATTAACATCAAATCCTTAAGAGATCATCTCATAGTATTCATCACAACAACTCATGAGTACCAAGCTATGAATATAATGCAAGTAACAATAATCCAATAACCAAATCTTGATCTATCTTATTCTTATCCATTCCTACCATGAGCATCATGGTAGTTCTTAACCACTAATTCCTTATCACTTGTTGAGTAGGAAGGAAATAAAGTCAAGACCATTCACCACATATCTTTCTTTACATACCAATCCTTGTCATTTCTATTAAACCTTATTCTAATATCTGTTGTTCATCAATGTTGAGTAATCAACGATTGATCTATCAAGTCGTAGCCTATCAATTATTGATCTATCAACTCTTGGTCTTATCATAGTGTTCACTTTAAAGCCTTTAGAGAAAGAAGTAAGAAGAGGTAAGTAGGAATGCTAGTTTTAGATATCATCTATAAGATGGGAGTGTTTGAAGAGAATCAATCAGTATGATAATTGATGGAGTTAACTCACTCCTGAATGGAATAGAAGAGTTATCTGGAATACATATTTATATGGTAACAAAGAATATTATAAGGATGAAATATGAAGATAGTTACCCAAGAGTAATCCTATTGGATCAAGTAGGTATAACCATTGAATAATATCTATTAGTCAGTTAGAGATACTAAGAAGATAATTAATACAACTATAATGTTGTATTGATAAAAGCCTTGATTAGCCAACTACAAACCTAAGCCATAAATGATCAAAGGATTATAATGATCATTCTCAAGTCACTAAGAGTGAATGATTAGATGATGTATAAGTGATATTGGTGGATAGAACATGATAAGACCCTAGTATAGATATGTTATCCTAGGTTAATCATGACAAGTCACGATGATATAATGTGAAGTTAGAATATGAGTTACTGGAGGCAAGTAAAGATAAGATAATATGGCTAATTTGATGCTAGAGCAACATGGAGTTATTGGAGTAGTAATATTCTTCTTAAAGAATTGTAAGTACTTAAGGAAAGTAGGATTTGATATATACATCTATTGGAGTAATATTAGTGATAGATGATAAAAGAAGAGTATGAATGAAGTTAGAAGTAACCACTTGTTGATTTGGAGATTATTATTAGGAGAGTAGTTTGATATAACCAAGTATAGATTTGAGAAGATTATGAAAAGCTTTAGTGACAAGCTTTTGAGATTTATAAGTGATATTACAAAGTAAATTGGGAAGTAAGAGAGTAATCAATCAAGTGGACTTGAATTCATAACAAGTATCCTAGAGATGAGAGTTATCTTTATGAGAAGATCATATAGATCTTTAGTGTCAAGATCATTGGATTTACAAATGGATTTAGAAGGAGGAAGTATTGGTAAGAATATGCTTGAGAAGTAAAGCTCATAAAGTTAACACATGATGATAGATGTGAAGTAGTAGTATATCTAGGAAAGGAATTCTTTAATTGGAAGTCAAGAATTATGAAGTATGGAAGATAGGAATTCTTGGTAAACACTCAACCTTAAATCAATAATCAAGCTTAATAGCTATCTCATATGTTTGATAAATCATCATATTTCCCCAATGGCTTGTGGGAGTACTTCTCTATAGCAAATCACTTAAGCACATCTTTGCCACTTCCAAACAATAAAATCACATGTGCTTAAAAACCATAATTATCAATTCTTTCTCATAAGCCAGCCTAAATAACAACCTTACTGTTCTTTTTTGAGATGATGATATCATTCATGAATACAAACATAAAAGCAATATGTTTTATCTCTTAATCTTCATCCATAGCCATAATAGAATATGAGTCCATTCAATGTTCTCCAAATTTAGGATAACTACTTGGAAAATGGATATCTTCATTTCTACATCTATGATTATTATTCTTGCATAA
Source organism: Avena longiglumis (assembly GCA_030063025.1). NCBI lineage: Eukaryota > Viridiplantae > Streptophyta > Magnoliopsida > Poales > Poaceae > Avena > Avena longiglumis. The sequence goes on along the minus strand of CP125976.1, from coordinate 103,811,578 downwards.
TGACTTAACCAAGATTGTGCTAAGAAAATTATAATACTAACATCTAGTAGATTTGAGTAGAAGAAATCACCATCTTTTCAACCATAAAAACTTAAAGCATTATTAGGGGTATATATATATATGAATTCTAATATTATACCAAGTGTGTATAGAAGGATATAATCATCATTAGCCATTCTAATCTTTACCATGATAACTATCATGGTGATGATGGAAACCATCTTTATAAGCTTTTCTGTACAATAACTCAATCCCTAAAACACTAATTCCTATTTATATTACATAATGAAAATAATCCTTTATATAATCATGAATAGTGAAAATACTAAAAAGGAATGCCAAACCAACTAGTTAAATTAACCATATAGAAACCTTGATTGATTTACTGAATTTGGAATATTTAAATCATTAAGGAAATTTGAATTGAAAAATAAATAAAACATCAAAGAATAAAGGAAAAAGAAGCAGCAGTCAATTCTAGCCCATGGCCCATTCCTTCTCGCAACTATCCATCGCTCGTGTGCATCCATAGCAACATCTTCGCTCCCTTTGCTACGGCCCATCTGGCCCAAGCACAACCCACAACCGGCCTGTACCCGTTCGTGAATCTGTTCGTCGTCTTCCTCCTCCAGCTGAAAGAAGCTCGATGGCGCTATCGAGGCCGTCCGCCATCATCCCTGTGCCAAGATCCTCACTGTCGTTTCCCTAGGATGGATAAGAAGGCCACCACGGCACCCTGCCTCATCCTTATCCCCATTCATCTCCTCTTCCTCTATGTCTCCTCTCGGGGCCGAAACCATAGCTCACCGGAGCCGCTCGTAGTCGTCGGTAGAGGTTGCCCCGGAGTCCATGGCGTGGTCGAGGAGAATCACCGCGTCACTCTCTTCATCCTAGTACACTCAATATATAAAGGGGAGCTCGGGTAGGTGCAAATTTCATCATTCCCTATTCGCCGGAGTTCGTCGGAATTCTTGTTCGGGTGCTTTCCTCCGACCGCATCTGTCTTCATCGACGCCTGCACTTCAACCAAGGTAAGCCACTTGTTATCAAACACCTTTCCTCCATCTCCCTTTTCATCTTTGTCGTTCCCGCCACGAGCACCCGACACCGTCGTCGTTGTTCGCCGTCGTTGCCCATCTTCCAGCAACCATTCCCAAGCGGCGCCACCATAGCTATGCTCCTCGCGTTGTGCTCTTTCCAATGAGCCTAACCACTACCCCGCGCGCGCACCAAATCGCCAGATCGAGCATCGATCTGAGAGGATCATCTCCAAATGACATTAGCATGATGTCATGCTTACATCATCCTCATCACAGTCAACAATTTTGATTTGGTCCACCGCTTGCATGGCAGCTAACGTGGTACTGACACCACTCGTAAGTGACTAGGGTAGATTTAGTGTGAAGTGTAAAAAGAATTTCCTTATTTAGAAAAATGATTAAATCTTAGAAATTCAATAAATTTTATTTTATAATTCAGAAATGTTTAATATATGATTTTTTTTAGAAAAATAAAATCTATAACTTAATTTTATTATCAAACATTATTATGTTATCCATTTAAATAATTATTATTTAATAAATATTTTATAAGTAATAAAACTTTAAAAATTCATATTACAATAATGGTAAATGATAAAAATAAAAATAATATACCAAAATTCTTAGAAAAATAAGAACTATAATTTAATACTATAATCATGCATTATTATTTCACTTAATTAAATATCTATTATTTATTAAGTGTTTATAAAGTAATAAATCTTATAAAAATCATATCTTATTGTTTATAAATCAAAAAAATAAATGTAATATACCAAAATGATCGCAAAGATAATATCTACATGTTAAAAATATAACATTCCATTTTTTGAAGTAAGTACAAATTATTACCCTAATAAATTGAATTCAAACTTATTTCTTTAGTTGATAATTCATAAAAATAAGTATAAAATTTCTAATGCCTCTAATATTGTTCATTTGAGGTTTATAAATACAATTTGTCTTAAATATAGTTAGTATGAAGTTCAAATAGTCTAAAAACATCTTTGATACAATTTTATTAAATTATCATTCACAAATAGGTAAATGTTACTTTCCAAAAGGAGTTATCAAATATTAAATCTTCAAGAATATTATTTTGACTTCATTAAACTTTTACCATTGTTTCACGCATAAACTTATAAGGGATGAAATCCAAAGATAATTCATAAGTAGTTAAGAAATGTTGTTTCCATGTTATGAATTATAACCACCCATTATTACGAAGATAAATGATTCTATTCAATTATATTGTTAAGAAAAAATGACCCAAATAAAAGTGCTACCAATCTCAATTAACCTTAAAGAAACAACATGAAGTGAACAAATTATAATACCATCTAATGACCAAGATAGATAAGTCTCAACTACTAGTGTGGTTATTATCCAAATGAAGTAATTCTTTCTTACTTAAGAACTATAACTTGTAAGAACACCTAAGAATGTTAACTTAAAGTTTAAATGCTTTTTTAGTTAAGTAAACCTTTCTTAAAAAGTTATTCTTTCAAGATACATTATAAATCAAGACATAATCATTCCTATGAAGTCTCTAAATGATGAACAACCCTTATATACACAGTCTTTAGATACATTTCACACTTGAGTATTCTATTATTGTGTGTACTTTATTATACTTACATGTTGTTTCACACACACACTCACAAGCCTTAATAAGAAGCACAAGTGTGAAACTTAATCTAAAAGGACAACACATCCTAAATGAACCATCTCCAATTCCCAAACCCTAGATCAACGATGTTTATTCCGGGAATTCAAGTTTACCAAATTGCATTATATTACTTATGCATAATATATAGCATCTTGCTTCAGTCCTTACCGGACCAATGATGTTGATTTCAGATATTGGATCTTATATTGTCTCGAAAACCGTGAGTGCATAATCTTGCAATCATAAAATGCAAGTTCACACTTGCTCATGTCATTTGATTATTTTCTGTAAAGTATTTTGCAAATTCAGAGTTGTCATCATCTGCATTTCAAAAAGGTCAGAAAACACTATTTTTATAATAATATGATTATAGGTTATTTACCATGAGGTAATAACCTAATATGAAAGTTCTGGTCGTAAAGGAACATATTATCTAGGAGTTAACAACCAATGTCTCTAGTGATTCTTGCGCCGTATATCACGCGTTAACCATGAGATTTGGAATGAGACGGAGAAGTCAGCTGTATCTTTTTCTTTCCGTATGTATGGCAAGACAACCTTAACGTGACGCTGTGTTTCCTTGCAAGGATCCAGCATATGGGTGGAAACCCTTAGGCCCCACGATTTTGGTGTCTAGATTATCTATGAGTGGTTGTCAGTGGTATAGTCAGCCATATATGGAACTTGCCAGGACATCACCAGCTCATAGAGTCTTCGAAAACTCATCATGGTTATAGCTTACCCGGGAGGGGGCTTAACGGAGGTGTAGTCATCCCCGGAGGATCATGCAGACATGCGGGGTCGCGGAGAGGGAAGTGATTGGCTTGGATCTTATGTTGGGCCTCAAACCATGAAAGTTTGAATGGGGACATACTCCCATCCGTGCAACAAATCTTAAGATATCTCATGGGAAAAGTAACACACATCTACAGAGTGTAAGAACTGTAACTTGTTACTCCCTGTTCTGGAAAGGAGCTACGAACGCGGCAGGAAAGGAACTCCGCGAAAGTTCTGGTAAACCTGTGAAGGCTGACGGACATAGCTTTTCAGAATAAAAGCAACCTTTGAAGAAATGTTTACGAAAACCTGTATTGCCTACGACCTATGGTCTGTGGCTATAGCTAGTGCATCAAACAAACATTTTTAGTGAACTTGCTGAATACGCTCGTACTCAACGTATCTTCTTAACCCTTGCTAGATTTTGAAGCCAATACATACGACGTCTACATCAATTTATGCTTAAGAAAATCGTTCTCAACAGATCAAGTTCTTCAATGAAGTCAACGAAATCAAGATATACATCAACTAAGTGAAGAAGTTGCTGATTAGATAAGAGTATAATCTCTAGCCATAGAACCTACTTCTGTAGAGTATTGCAATAGCAGCAATGCAAGCCAAATAGCTAGATGCTAATCTTATTAACATGATATTTATGAGTTGATTATTTTTTATACTTCTTTGTAAGAAGTTTCTTTCTTTCTCTTTAACCTAGAGTGTTCTCTGGATTTTTTTGTAAAGAGTCGAGTTGTAACCTATAGTCGTGTCTTGGACCTGCTGTGTTTCTGTTGTACCACTACAAGGGATATGATATTAATAATCGGTGTTTTATTGATGTTATGTCAACGACTATAGTGTACTACATTATGCAGTGGTATGCTGGATCACCGCAATACAAAAACACTGTAAAAGGAAGTTATAACTCGCACAAAGATCTTCTTCTATCTTCAATGCTACAAGAACAATTATACCACATAAAACTTGCAACAATAAATTAGTAGAAAATTGGGAAAGAAATCATAAAAAAGTCAAAGAGCATAAAAACATGTTCAAATACAGCTCCACGGAAAGAAAAGACCGATGCCGGACAAAAACCTATCAAAATTAACGAGACTTCACCACTCTCCACTATAGTCGCCAGAGAATAACCGATGTCGACGAATCAAAGCTCCGACGCTGGAAAAAGAGTCGCTTCTCAAATCAACTGACCCGCCCCTGCAGCTCTTGGAGCCGCTTCTCAAATCAACGACCCGCCCTTTCACCGTCACCATGCTCTACAAACTCAGAACAGCCTGACCACAAAATTGATTTTGCTGACTTTGTAGGTCTGAGAACAATGCTGATGCATAACTCCGGCACTCAGTTTGTGCAAGCGATTAGTGTAGCTCGTGGGTGACTGGATGTGCACGTGTTTTACCCATTAAAAAATCAGTCAAGTGTGCGTCCACTCCATTTAGATCGAGATGCATGTATTAGTACATTAAACTACCGGTGGAGATGTACATTGAACGATTTTAATTTATATTGTGTCTACACTGGATCACGATCGAGATCGATAGATCAGATTGGCGCCAATCACGTACCGCTCGATGACTAAACATAATATGATTCGGCTCCAACGTACTACTATATAACTACGTGCTGAGTTGCACTAGACAGAGAAAGAGGCTAGCTAGCAAAGATCAGTCTTTGTTCACGGATCGTGCAGATCGAGCTCGATGGCCTCCATGGCTCTAGCAATGCTTATGGTCTCTAGCTTCTTCTTCCTCTCTGCCCATGCCTCTTCTGATAGCTTCCTCAAGTGCCTCTCGGGGTCTGTACCAAGCCAGCTCCTCTTCACCCAGAGCTCCCAGTCCTTCGCGTCGGTCCTTGCATCCTCCGTCAGGAACCCAAGGTTCCTCACTCCCGGGACAGTGCGGCCGCTCTGCATCGTCACGGCGACGAACGCGTCCCACGTCCAGGCCGCCGTCGTCTGCGGCCGCGCGCACGGGGTGCGTCTCCGCGTGCGCAGCGGCGGGCACGACTACGAGGGCCTCTCGTACAGGGCCGCGCGCGCCGACGCGCCTCCGTTCGCCGTGGTCGACCTAGCCCGTCTACGCTCCGTGCGCGTCACGCGGGGATCCCCGGCCACCGCGTGGGTGGACTCCGGCGCGCAGCTCGGGGAGCTGTACTACGCCATCGGGAAGGTGAGCGACCGTCTCGCGTTCCCGGGAGGTCTGTGCCCGACGGTGGGCGTCGGCGGGCACTTCAGCGGCGGCGGCTTTGGCATGCTCCTGCGTAGGCACGGCCTCGCCGCGGACCAGGTCGTGGACGCCTTGCTGGTCGACGCCCAGGGCCGGCTCCTGGACAGAAACGCCATGGGGCAGGACGTTTTCTGGGCCATCCGCGGCGGCGGCGGCGGGGGCAGCTTCGGGATCGTGCTGTCGTGGCGGGTGAATCTCGTAGCCGTGCCGCCGAAGGTCACGGTGTTCGCCGTCAAGAAGACCGTCCAGGAGGGCGCCATCGACATCGTCGCCAAGTGGCAGGAGGTCGCCCCGACTCTCCCCGACGACCTGCTCGTGAGGGTGATCGCTCAGGAACAGCATGCCAACTTCCAGGCCCTGTACCTGGGCAGCTGCGACGCGCTCCTGCCGGTGATGCGCAGCCGCCTCCCGGAACTCGGCGTGGACCGGACGCAGTGCAAGGAGATGACCTGGCTCCAGTCCGTGCCCTTCATATACCTCGGCTCCGGCGCCACGGTGGAGGACATTCTGAAGCGGAACCTCCCTGGGGACAACAGATTCAGCAAGGCCACGTCCGACTACGTCCGACAAGCCATCTCCAGGAACGTATGGGCGGACATCTTCCGCACCTGGCTCGCGAAGCCCAACGCCGGGCTCATGATCCTGGAACCCTACGGCGGCAAGATCGCTGGTGTCTCGGATTCCGAGACGCCGTTCCCGCACCGGAGCGGCGTGTTGTACAACATCCAGTATATGAACTTCTGGGGGTCTGCCGGCGAGGAGGCGGGACGAACGGGGTGGGTCAGGGACGTGTTGGCGTTCATGGCGCCGCACGTGAGCAAGAACCCGAGGGCGGCGTACGTGAACTACAGGGACCTTGACCTGGGCCAGAACGTCGTCGTCGGTGGTAGCGCAGGTGGCAACGTCACGAGCTTCGAGGCCGGCAGGGTGTGGGGCGAGAAGTACTACAAGGGTAACTTCAGGAGGCTGGCAATGGCCAAGGCTCAGATAGATCCCAGTGACTACTTCAGGAGCGAGCAGAGTATCCCGCCAATTGGTAACCAGCTGATATTGACGAATGTCGAGCGCATAGATCATGCTGAGTGATGTATTCTAAGTACTCTACGTACTTGATTCAGCCTTTTTTAATCATGTTGTTGTAATTGATTATCTGATGTCGAGGGATGAGCATCACGTGATTGAGTACGTCATAATGGTGCTCACTATCACCTCAAGGTTTCAGTAATAAGTATTCCCTCCTGTATGCAATCCAGACACTTGAAATTTTTGAAATTAGTGCTACTTTTTTATGGTCACTGGGCGACTAAGAAAACCTTTCACCTGAATTTTCATATATATAGAAAAACCCTAAGGCCGTATAGTTCTACACAGTAATGCTACGGCTACAGACATGTTTCTACGGAACTTTTCTTACGGACAGACTTGGCAGGTGCAGATTTTATGCCGGAAATTTTTTAGCAACCACCGCGCCTGTTTCATCCAATGACAGAGTTCCATGTCATGTCTGTATGGCGTGTCTATAAGAATTCATCCGTGACTCTAGCATTATTGAGTTTTACAACACGGGAGAGAGACAGAATACAGGGAAACTAGCCCTCGGCCCTCACCGAGGCATAGGAGCCAGACATCTGCATCCTGAATGCGCGATCAGGAGGCAGCCGAACTCACCACCATCTCGCATTGTTCCCTGAACACCACCTCGTTTCTGTGTTTCCACAGATTCCAACAGCACTATATTGTGAAGGTGGTCGCCGTAGCAGCAGGAACCGATGTAGGGGGGTCGTATGAGTGCAGCATTCGTACTTCAGCATGCAGGGGAAAACTGTAACCATCAGAGTCCGAAAACCGCTTCACCAAGCAGCGGCTGAAGATGGTGTGATTTCCCGTCTCCAGGAAGATCTTGCCAGGTGGGGCAGATGGCTTCCTCAACCTAGAGGATTTTACTTTTTACCAGCGCCAGGTCCGCCGAGGCCATCGATATTAAGCTTGTCGTAGACCTTGCTATCATGGGCGGCCTTGTGTGTTCAGCACTTGGTGGGCGTGAGATCAACAAAAAAAGGTCTCACCCATCTTCGTATCAGGCACGTCGTTGACTCTACACAGGACCTCGGTCTATAGGGGCCGACCGGCCGAAGGTTTCGGCACGTACGTGCTTTTGTAGTTTTGCCGTTGGCTGAAAGCCACGGCTATAAAAAAGCGAGACTCGAGATCTGCGACTAATTGTCGTGCAAAACCTGCAAACGTGTTTGCTGCTACCGCTGCCGAGATAGTTTGATCAATCTAAGCCAAGCAACACAAAACAAAGCTTGCGTGCAATGGGCCCACATACAGGATTGTTGATGCAATATAAGTGGAGCTGTAGAGAATTTTATGTCTGTTTGTTTGAAGATGGGGGGAATGACACTCTATATACGTGCGCATATCAAAGCCCACACCGGCCGAAAGTCAAGAAATTTTTAAATACTTCCTCCGATCCATATTAATGGCCTTCATTTTATCTATATTGTATGTATCTAGTTAAGTATTAGACTAGATGCATTCGTATCTAAACAAAGTTGAGACCATTAATAGTGACCGCAGGAAGTAGTGTAAGTGGAAAAAGGGCCATCCGTTCGCGACCCCTCAGAGCATTAGTCCCGGTTACGTCACTAACCGGGACTAATGCTTACGCTGCGTCGTTCGGCGGGCACGGGCCAGAGGCATGCGTCGGTTGGTAAGGGAATCGTCACGGTTGGAGCCACCACGGGACTAAAGGTTTGGCCACAACCACGTGGCGTGCGCACTTTAGTCCCGTTGTTGTTCCCAAACCAGGACGTATTCTCCCGTCCTCTATAAATGCAACACCCCAACCCCCTCCGTCCCCACTCTGTTTTTTCGAATGGTGGAAGGTGTGAGGGGTGTGCTAGTTTTTTCTCTTGTATGCATGCATTGAAGGTGTTTGGTGAAATGTTTGAGTGAATAATCCCGTTGAATTTCTCATAGAACAAAAATATAGAAGGTGTCCGAGACGCACTTGAGCTTTCTCCTCTTTATTTCCCTCGATCGAGGTTAGCAATCTTATCTTTTCTAGGTCATTGATACAATTCATGTGTCGATGTGAATTGGTTATTTCACTATTTATGATGTCCTGTTTTTTGATAAACTTACTTATATGATGCAGATGAACGGTCGGGAATGGATGTACGGTGACCGGCGCGTAGCCGGGTATATGAAAGGCGTGGATAAATTTATCGATGTGGCTACGGCAAACAAAGAGAATGGATTTATATGTTGTCCATGTGTTCAATGTCGGAACAACAAGGAGTACTCTTCCTCGAAAATCATTCGCGACCACCTGATTATGAAAGGTTTCTTGCCCAACTATAATTGCTGGACCAAGCACGGGGAAAGAGGGGTTATGATGGAAGATGGTGAAGAAGAAGATGATGATAACAACTATCATCATATGTTTCCTAAATACAGTGATACTGCAATGAAAGACAATGGAGAGGAAAGAGGTGAAGAACGGGCATCACATGAGCCGGCTGATGAACTTGGTAGAGTCATTTCTGATGCAAAGTGAGACTGTGAAACAGAAAATGAGAAGTTGAAGTTAGAGGGCATGTTAGAAGATCACAAGAAATTGTTGTACCCAAATTGTGAAGATGGCAGCACAAAGCTCGGTACCACACTGGAATTGTTGCGATGGAATGCAGAGTGTGGTCTAACTGACTTCTCATTTGAAAAGATGCTGAAAATAATGAAGCCGAAGTTTCCAAAACATAACGAACTTCCCGAGAGTACCTACGAAGCGAAGAAGACTCTCTGTCCTCTGGGATTAGATGTGCAAAAGATACATGCATGCATTAATGACTGCATCCTCTACCGTACCATTATATAACTTAGCTTGCAACAAGTATGGGAGTCATAATAAAGATGCATAAAGATAAATCATAATTGGGATTGGCAAACTTTGTTCTTGGTCAGAGAACAGTTGGCAAATAGTTCTCAAGTAAAGCTTTTGTAAAGAAGTTTAGTACTCTTTTCTCAAACATAAAAGGTTTTTCACAATGATGGCTTTCAAAGTAATAATCATTTAGATAAGAGTCTTGTGCAAACAAGGAAGATAAAGAACATGATTGAATAAATCATCATATGAATGCTTGAAACACAACAACTCAAATGCTTGCCGGAGATAGAAGAATAGGTTTACTGACTCAACTTAGAAGTGGAAGAAAGGCCCTTCATAGAGGGGAGCAGGGATTTTAAGTTCATAAAGAGCTTTAAAAATATTATGGTACTTACTAGCTTTGAGCTCTCATTGCCCCCTATCATAAGCATCTTGAGGTGATTAAGGTTAAAGTGAACAAGGATGGAGTATATGCTTGACGAAATATAAGTTGGCAATCTCATGTCCCTTGAGTACGAGGGCCACTCCTCATGCTACTCAACTTTAGTTACCGGTAAGTTCTTGTCATAGTAAGTATATGTGTATCATAGAGAATCGCCAACGGGGTACCTCTTGCACATGATACAGGAGCTATCCCGTAATCAAAATGACAAGGAAAGCAAACAATGAGCATCTCAGCAATCTCTTATTTACAATGGGAAAATGGTGCTTTTTTCTCTATTTCCTCTTTTCAATATGTCTCTTTCTTTTTATATATAAGGAGAAAGCTTCATAGATTGCTCATTATGGTGATGCTGCAAGTTTCCACCATGATTTGGCATGGCTTAGGCTAGCGGCCCAAGCGTTTCTCTAACACACATACATAACTCCATGGACTTACAAGCTCCCCTTTTATTTCACACCGACGACATCCGTAAACAAAAGAGCATGATATCAACTGGGTATGTATTTACAGGTGTTGAAGGCATTCCCCGTGATAGCACGGTTCTGCTAATCCCAACTTATAGATGCAAGCATATACAACTTCGATGACACAATGGTTCAAGTTTATTAGGGGCAAGAAAATAAGGTGTGCCATCAAGTTCGTGAGAGATTTACTAACTAGTTTTCACATAACAAAATAATTTTTAATTTGAAAGATAGATGAAGCTTGAGAATTTACTTGTAATAGCAATAATGCTAATAGGTAGATACGATGGACACAAATGGCACGGGTTTTGGTTTAAAGGATTGGATGCATGAGAAGTGTTCCCTCTCAGCACAAGTTTTTGGCTAGCAAGGTTGGGTAGCAAGAAAAAGAGTTGAAGGAAACAAACAAACCTACAAGTGATAAGGCCAAACATGCAATCTTACTTGAAGACACAAAAGATCTTAAATAAAGAATACTAAGCTTATGAGCCAATCAAGAAAGAAAATAAATGATACAAAATACCTATAAGCGCTTTTATCTTTTCCTTTCAAACCTCAAAAAGTGTTGCTACTGATCAGAACTCGGTTTGCCAAAACTAATTTAGATCTACTTGATGCTCCCAAAGTGATACCAATACTGATCAACAAGATCAATCACATAAACAGAGATTGCAAACTAAAATAAGAAGTGCAAAAAGTAAAAGATGAAACTTCTCATTAATATTCCATAAAGGCACTCACACCAAGGGATACATAGATAACCAACTAAAGGAGAGATACTTCCACAATGCAAGCCAACCTATAAGATAACTTCTCTACCCAAGATATGACTCTACTAAAAAGGTAAAAAGATAAAAGATAATGATGTGATACCGCGACACTCCCCCAAGCTTGGAACAAGCCAAGGGGATGCCAAACCTGATGACGAATTACTCCTTCGGTGGTGGTGGTGTTTCCTTGTCATCAGCGGACTTCCAAGGTAAAAGCTCCCCATACACAAAGGATGTCTTGGTCTCAAATATCCTGACACTAGCAGCAGAGCTTATGTGTTTAAACCTAGCCTCATACTCACAGTTTTGATTTTGTATGTCCTAGAGCTGTGCTTACAATTGATTGGTGGTTTGAATGAGTGAGAGGATTTCTTCTTGAAGATCAGCGACCTCATCCTTGTGCTTGGCGATGAGTTCTGAACTCATCTTATGGATGATGTACACTTCGTGTTCCGCCATCTTCTTGTACCTAAAAACTTCCTGCTCCAGTGCTTCCATCCTATCTTCCAGTCTGCCTTCTCCTTTAGGGCCATGTACTTCTTTTATCTGTACCATCCCATGCTTGAGTAATAACTCCTTGGGGTGAACCTTCAACTCATACATGTACGGGTTGATGACATCCGTGAAGGAATCCTCCATGGGTGATCTAGAGGAAGACATTGTGGATCTAAAACTAAGAATCTGCCTGACAGAAACATATCAAAACAAAAACATGACGAGAACACGATATACGAACCTCAGGGGATCCAGGGGGTTATATATTACGAAGTTTCACTGCATAAAGAAGGTACTATGTGAAAACGGGGCGGAGACGGACTCTAGGGGGCTCACCCCCCTGGTGGCGCTGCCAGCTGGGGCCCGCGCCACTGGTGGGTGTGGCCCACCGGCTCGCTCCTCCTCTGCTTGCCTCGTAACCTTCCATATGTAATAAAATCATCAAAAATATAAAGAAAAAGGTTTTTCACGAACCTTCTGTTTGCATCACTTTTTACCTATTCAGAGACAGACTCTGCAGATTCTGGAGTTTGGTTTCTAATAAATTCTTCCGGAGTCACCATTTGAATAATATCAACATCTTCATTATAAGAATCTCCAGAAATATAATGTTTGAGCCTTTGACCATTCACCACCTATGTAGTGTTGTCCTTTAAAGAAGATTTTTAATAGCCCCTGAACGATATACCTCCTAAATAATAAAAGGTCCTTCCCATTTTGAGAGTATTTTCCCTGCAAAAAATCTAAGACGAGACCTATACAAAAGAACTTTCTCACCAACATGGAACTCCCTTTTGAGAATTCTCCTATCATGCCATATTTTTACTTTTTCCTTAAAGAGTCTAGCATTTTCATAAGCTTCACTTCTCCACTCATCTAAGGTACTCAAGTCAAGCAATCTTTTCTCACCAGCAAGTTTAAAATCTCTATTCAGTTCCATCACTGCCCAATAAGCTTTGTGTTATAATTCTAGAGGCAAGTGACAAGCTTTACCATAAACCATTTTGTAAGGAGACATTCCCATAGGATTTTTATAAGCAGTTCTATAAGCCCATAAGGCGTCATTCAAATTTTTAGCCCAATTTTTCCTAGATCTATTAACAGTCTTTTGCAAGATAGATTTAATTTCTCTATTTGAAAGTTCTACTTGCCCACTAGTTTGGAGGTGATAAGCTGAAGAAATTCTATGGTTAACATCATATTTAGCAATAGTCTTACTAAAACCACCATGAATAAAATGAGAACCTCCATCAGTCATGAGATATCTAGGCACACCAAACCTAGGAAAAATAACATCTTTAAGCATTTTTAAAGAAGTCTTACCATCATCACTGTTTGTAGGTATGGCTTGTACGCACTTTGTAACATAATCAACAACAACAAGAATATGAGTATACCCTTTTGAAGGAGGAAAAGGACCCATAAAGTTAAATCCCCAACAATCAAAAGGTTCAATAACAAGAGAATAATTCATAGGCATTTCATTGCGTCTAGAAATGTTACCAACTCTTTGACATTCATCACATGATAAAATATACTTCCTTGCATCCTTGAAAAGAGTAGGCTAGTAAAAACCAGATTGTAAAACTTTTTGTGCAGTCATATCCCCAGCATGATGTCCTCCATAAGCACTGCCATGACATTTTCTCAATATCTCTTGTTGTTCATATTTTGGGACACATCTTCGCATAATACCATCTACTCCTTCTTTATATAAATGTGGGTCATCCCAAAAGTAATGCCTTAAATCATATAAGAATTTCCTTCTTTGCTGGGCTGTAAAGGTTGGAGGCAAATACTTGGAAACAATAAAGTTAGCATAATCAGCATACCAAGGACTATCTTATGGCTTACCCTTATTGCAGCCAAATGTTAATTTGTAAAACTATCATTAATGTGCATAGGATCAAAAGAAATGTTTTCCAAACAAGATTTATCAGCAACAGGATTTTTAGCACCTTTCCTATCTACAATATACAGATCAAACTCTTGTAAAAGCAACACCCATCTAATAAGCCTAGGCTTAGCATCTTTATTTGTCATAAGGTACTTAATAGCAAAGATGATCAAGATGAATAGTAACCTTTGAATTAACAATATAAGGTCTAAACTTATCACAAGCAAAGATTACAGCTAAGAACTCCTTTTCAGTAGTAGCATAATTCTTTTGAGCAGCATCAAGAGTCTTACTAGCATAATAAATAACATTCAACTTTTTATCTACTCGTTGCCCAACAACAGCACCCACAGCAAAATCACTAGCATCACACATAATTTCAAAGGGTAAATTCCAATCAGGTGGTTGGACAATACTCCTATTGGTGATAGTCAAAGCTTTCTTCAAAGTTTCAAAAGCTTCCTTTAATAATCATAAAAATCGAAAGGTACATCTTTTTGAAGAAGATTAGTAAGGGGCTTTGAAATTTTGGAGAAATCTTTAATAAACCTCCTATAGAAACTATCATGACCAAGGATACTACGAATACCTTTTATATCCCTTGGGAAAGGCATCTTCTCAATTGCTTCAATTTTGGCTCTGTCTACTTCAATACCTCTTTCAAAAAATTTGTGTCCAAGAAAAATCCCCTCCATTAACCATGAAGTGGCATTTCTCCCAATTAAGAACAAGATTAGTTTCTTCGCATCTCTGCAAAACTTTATCAATGTTGTGGAAACAATTATCAAAAGAAGTTCTATAGACGAAGAAATTAGCCATGAAAACTTCCACAGTTTCTTCACAAAAACCATGAAAGATAGCAGACATACATCTCTGAAAGGTATCAAGAGCATTACATAAACCAAAAGGCATACGCCTATAAGCGTAAGTTCCATAGGGACAAGTGAAGGTGGTTTTCTCTTGGTCTTGTGCTCTCACAGAAATTTGAGAGAACCCAGAATAACCATCAAGAAAACAAAAGTGGGTCTTTTTAGACAATCTTTCTAGCATTTGATCAATAAAAGGCAGAGGATAATGATCTTTCTTAGTAACTTTATTAACCTTTCTAAAATAAATGCACATCTTATAACCAACCACTACACTTTGAGGTATAACCTCATTATTTTCATTAGGCACAACAGTGATTTCCCCTTTCTTTGGGACACAATGAACAGGGATAACCCATTGACTATCAGCAATAGGGTAAATAATACCAGCATCCAGGAGTTTTAATACATCATTTCTTACCACATCCTTCATCTTAAGATTTAAACGGCGTTGATGTTCAACAACTGGTTTTGCACTAGGTTCTATATTAATAGCATGCTGACATATAGTAGGAGAAATCCCTTTTAGATCATCAAGAGTATATCCCATAGCTCCTCAGTGTTTCTTCAATATTTCCAATAATCTTTCCTCTTCCTTTCCTGAAAGTTTAGAACTAATAATAACAGGATATATTTTCTTATCATCTAGATAAGCATATTTAAGATCATCAGGTAGAGGTTTTAAATCGAAAACAGGGTCCGCTTTTGGTGGTAGTGTGATACCCAAATCTTCCACATGTAGGTTATGCTTAAGTAATTCAGGTTGATGAAGGATAACCTCCTCAATCTCATTTCTTTCCTTCATGAAGACCCCACTTTCATGATCTTCCATATACTGCTGCAGGGCATTATTAGGAGCAAGAGAAATAGCAGAGAGTTATTCAATCCTGAAATCCTCATTAGGCAATTCATTTTCATAAGGAGTTTTAGAAAATTTGGAAAAATTAAATTCATAAGATTCTCCATCAAACTTAGTTAAAACTTTCTCCTTATTAAAATCTATAATATCCCCACAAGTATTCAAGAAAGGTCTACCAAAGATAATAGGACAGGTTTTACTAGTTTATGAACCAAGTACTAGGAAATCGGCAGGATATTTAATCTTACCACAAAGAACGTCCACATCTCTTACAATGCCAATTGGATGACCTCTCTATTAGCAAGGTGAATAACCACATCAATGTCCTCAAGTTCACAAGGACCAATTTCATGCATTTCCCTGTAAAGCTCATAAGGAATAGCACTAGAACTAGCACCAATATCACATAAACCATAATAACAATGATCACCAATTCTCACAGAAAGCATATGGATACTAGTTTTTCTAGCTTTTCTAGGATGAGAGACAATATTAGAAGCGTCTTCACATAATACAATGTGCTCATCCTCTATGTTTTTAGTGACAAGATCTTTCACAAGGGCTACTACAGGTTCAATGTTTATTTGCTCATCAGGTTCCACAGTTTTCTTTGCACTTTTGCTAACCACATTACCTATGATAGAATGTTCCTTTACCATAGCAGGAAAAGGGATTTTCTCAACATAAGGTTCAGGCAAAATAGGATCAACCGTACAAACTTCAATGCTAGCAGGAACATGGCTAATAATATCTTTATAAGGTGCATGCTACTTGTCCCACTCCTTTTTGGGAATTTCAATATAAGAGGCAAAGGCCTTAAAACAATTTGCAAGAACTTGATAATCAAGACTATACTCAATACTAATATCACGGAAGTCATCAGTTTCTATAAAAGATTTAATGCATTCATAATTGTAATTTATACCTAACTTTCTTCCTTTGTCATTCTCCCATGCTTTAGGGCCTGTTCGCTATGGAGGAATTGCAAAGGAATTTCAAAGGTTTTTTTCCTACGGAATTTTTTCCTTTAGTGGCGTTCGGAACAAAGGAAAGCAGACTAGTGATTCCTCAGGAAAGGTTTCTGTTACTATGCTTCTGACAACATTTCACAGGAATTGTAAAATCCACCTCATTCTCTTGGTTTCGCTGATGCCCGAGGTGATATGCTCTGCGCGTTGTCAGGTAGCTACTTGAAAAAAGCTTATGTGTACGCTCGGCCATGGGATTAGCAGCAGAGTTTGCTTGTGTCTGAATAAAATAGTATTGTATTAAACAGTGTTCCATTAGTGCCTCTCACTCTAAAATCGGACCAAAATATTCCTTCGTTCCAAACACCGCAAATGTTTTCTTTCCTATGTTTCAAAAGCCCGTAGGATTACACTTCATGCACCATCCTATTCATATACAGGTTCCGATTCCTTTGATCTGGATTCCAGCGCTCCGAACGGGGCCTTAGTGTTCTCTTGAATACGTTCTAGAAGATTCCATTTAGCTTCTTCCTGCATACGTGTAATGATCCAGCACAAGAAGCGTCTAATAAATCTTTATCATGAAGAGAAAACCTTGCATAAAAGTTATTGAAAATAATATCGTTAGGGAGTTCATGAATAGGATATTTAAGCATTAGTAACTTCAGTCTCCCCCAAGCTTGGGCTGTACTCTCTCCATCATGAGCCAAAAAGTTATATATTAATTTTCTATCCTTATGGATCTCACTGGGAGGATAGAATTTAGAATAAAAGAGAGGTACTATTTCCTCCCATTCCATGGATTGTCCATTCTTCAATAGCTTATAACATTCTTCAGCTCTTTCTTTCAATGATATAGAGAGTAACTGTCACATCCCAAATTTTTCCAAATTTTGAAATGTGAAAAAATAAACAAACAAAAGAAAAAAATTAGGGGGTTAGATTTGTCACGGACCAATTTTGGAGTTTTCAAAAAAAAAACTTTTATCTAAAAATGAGAACTAGAAAATTTTGTTTATATAATTAAATCTTATCTAGAATTTTCATACAAAAAAATCTTTACCATGAATTAAACAAACATGATTATAAACTTTGTTTTATTTGTCATCCAAGTTGGATTTGAAATATGCTCCTTCGATTTGGTTTTGATTTATTGAATTCCTTTTTTTTCTTATAAAAATCCTATTTTGGAGACAGAGAATATTTTCTCAGAGTATTTCCGTATTGTTATTTGAATATTCTTTTAATTTGCCAATTTGTTTAATCCCGTTGATGGTTGGCCCACATCCCACATGCACGTGCATGCAAACAACCTGCACCATCACATGTTGCTATTTTCTCCTTGTGTCCTCGTTGCTTTTCTTTCCTTTTTCACTAGACCGATGCAACCACCTAGCTTAGGCACACTGACCCATAGGTCTAGCCAGGTCAACCATGCAGCCCAGCTGAACCAAGAGTTCGCTCGACACATACACAAGCGTAGAAACCCAGCACAGCAACATGTAGCTAATCCAAACGCTGCGCTGTTTCGTTTTCCTGAACGCGCGACCATGAATTTAATAGACAGACTAAAACGCCCGCATGAAGACCATAAATCTCTAGCTCATACCAGAAACTGTTCCGCATTTACCCTACATTCATTCTCCATTTAACCACGTCAATTAGAATACACCGGCCTCCTCCTATATAGTTCTGATTCTACTCTCCTGCATTTGTTTTTCCAACTGGTGCCATCACACGAACATAAGGCTCTCACCGCAAAACAATCTCAAAAAAAAACTCCATGGGACGCCGCTGAACAGCGCCGCGTTTCCAGCAGCTCCGGCCATGAGAGACCAAAATCCTACGCCACCACGTCCACGAGGAGATGAAGGACCTATTTATGGACAAGCATTTCAATACGTCGATCAGGCCGACCGTTCTACGCTGCTCTTCAAACTCGGTTTATCGTCTTCGTCGAACGATTACATCGCGCTCGGTGAGCTCCATGCCAAATCCTTGCAACCACTCATATATATATAATTAGTAACCTCGTAGAAATGATTTCTTGCCATATATTTATATTTATCCGTGTTGCCGGTGAACTGAATGCCATCCGCAGGCATGATTAGATTAGACCACCATACACATGTCTATTGATCTTAGATCCAACATACAGATCGTGCAAAATAACTCTAGGAGACCACTAGTGTTTATAGATGTGAATATCTTTGATTTTTTGTCAAATTATTTTGGAAAAGGAATTTGAGTTCCATGCATCGGTAGAGCAAATGGTTATGCATATACAGCTGAACGCGTTTGCTATAGTACTGCTAATAGGTGGTGTACCAAGAATATTTTCAGTCTGATCATAGATTTTGGAATTTATGTACACATGCTTAGTAGTAGGTGTAATTGTCAGACTTAATCAAGGTTGTACTTCATCTAGTTCCACGGTGTAAAATATTTTGGCTGCTATCTGTAGAGCACGGCTATTAAAAAAGATCTTAATTAGTGTTGTTGTTCATCGTGGTTGTAAGCCATTATAGAATTTGTTATTGCATGCTTCTCACAATGGTTGGGTATCATTTTTGACGTATTTTTTTTTGGTGTCAGCAAACCATATTAGATGTTGCATTAATGTCTTGTTAGCACTAGGAATTATTCCTTTGAATAAAAGCATTTCTAATAAAACAAAAATGATTTAAATGACTTATTTTCACTAATTTGATTCAAATAAAATTCCACTTTTATAAAAAGACTAGTAGGTATTTTGAAATGTTTATGGCCTATTAGAAACCACCTTACGAAATAAAACAATCTTTTGCATGCTTGCATGCATTATTTTGTTTTCTTTATTTTATGTGGTGAATTGTTTGAATGATAGTTTGAATATGTGCTTGCTTGATTGAATTGTAGTGAACCTTGAAGAGTGTGACAATTGCAAGATCAAGGAGTGTATATATTCTATAGTAAAAAGGCAAGTTACACTATCATATAAAAGTCCTACTATTTTCATTATATTTAGTGGATTTTGAAAACATTCATGAAAATAATTTTATACTTATGCTATGCTAAATCCTAATAGGATTACCTATACATTCCTTAGTAAAAACAATGTAGTTGTTACATGCTTAGCCATGCTATATTTTGAAAAGAGATAAATGTTGAGATTTTTGTGAAATTGAGAAAAGGACTTGTGATTTTATATAATAAAACAAGGACTCAATGAACCACCTGGGTGGACAAGGATACTTTGAGTAATGGAGAAGGTGGCAACAAAAGGAACCATGGCTATGGCAATCTCTTTGTGTTGTGCTCCAAAGGAAAACCACCCAGGAAACTTAGAGATTGAACATGTTTCTCGTACAGTGGCTTCCGTGTACAGCCACATGCTAAATGGGATCTGGCTTAGTCAACTACATAGTGGAAGTCCCATGCATTGGCATCTTCAGGTTAACTAGATTTGTGTAAGGGAGTAACCCTACATTTGTGCCCGGTAGACAATCTAGCATTTTATATTGGGAGGACTTCTATGGAAAGACTTTGTCACATTCTCGATCTGCCGGTACTCCATTTTGGTGAGTACTTATCCAGCGGCCACTGGTGGCGTCAAGACGAGATTGTGTCATGTGGGTAAAGTGTACAACTTCTGCAGAAGATCAAATTCTAAGTACTTAGCCGTGTCCCCGGTTATGGACAATACTGAGCAACTAAGGCCTGAAGCTATGGAAGATCTCGACACTCTAATTTCTAAAAGAAAACTTTTAAAACTTGATGCACTTGGGGTTACCAAGGTGCTCAAGAGATTTTGACAAGGACTTGAACACTTGAGTTTTTACCAAGGAGTTCAAGAGATTTTTGAAAGGAGATTTGACAAAGGACCAAAACCATTTTGAAAAGATAGGATAAATTATTGCTTTAAGCAAATGAGCCTAAAACTCTACTTAGCCAAATATGCATGTATTGATAGGATCCACTCATATTATACATAGTAGTGAAACTTGCCAATACAATTCAAATGTATTGACCCTTGTGGCTGTAACTTGTAATGTTGCAGGTTTGATTGATTTTAGTGAAGATTGTTTGATTAGGATTACAAAGTCTACAACCAACATCTGCCTGTGGCACTTTGAAGATGAAGGACCCCATGACTTTAGTTATTCCGCTGCAATGTAATGTAATAGCCAAATGAGCTATGTATGATGTAATAAAATTATGTTATTCCTGGTTATAAAGTTATGTTATGACCTTTGTATCTTGATATTACATCTTAACTGTGGATGCTAGCTATTGATCCAGGGACTAGCATTGTAAACATAGGGGGCTCTATCTTATTAAAGATTGGGACCCTCTACAGATGGTATCAGAGCACTGTGTTGCCTGTAGGATTTGTAACCCTAGGATTGGACAAAACCCCTTAGAAAAAAATAGGAGTTGTATTTGTTTCAAAACTTATTTACAAACAATCTTGTAAACCCTTTTCTCAACCATTTTGGTTTTGATTCTACATCTCTTCTATTTCAACTTGATGGACAAGACCTCAGCATGAGCAAATGACTTCACCAACTCCAATGACTTCAACATTATTTCACCAAGGACTTCAACTTGGATATCACTAAGGACTACAAGTGAGACAAGAAATGTTACTCAAGACTTGAAGACTAAGGAAACACAACTTAGAAGGAATCATCATCACCTTTGGAGTTTTGTGACCAAGACACAAGAATTTTTCCAAGGAAACTATGATCTCATTCAAGAAGAAACAACAAAGAATAATGGAACGATCTCAAGTGAACCATATAGTTGGACCACCATTTTAAGTTTAGATCAAACACACCAACTTATGTGGTGTAGCAAAAATATTTTGTTGCCTGAAAATGTGCTTAAAACTTGTTGTTTGAGTGGAATGATTGTTTGTGATTGCTTGCATATTGCTTGTGTGATTTGTTGTGTGTGATTAGACCTCTTCCTTATAAATCTTTTGCCTATTCTAATCCCAATCCAACCCAAGCAGATGACTTCTCCATGACACCACAACTCCAACATCAACGATGGTGACAATAGCAACCCCAAGATGCCCATTACAATGCAACTACTAGCAACCCAAACTAAGTTGACTCAAATGGCAACCCGGTTTTTAGCCAACAACCACAACAACGCTAAGTTATACCCAAATATGCTAAAGGTGTTGGAATTCCAATGTCAATCATTTCAAATGATGGCCAATTAGATGGTCAACATGAGCAACAACCCTCTTTAGAATGACTATAACAAAAATAACATCAAGGATGATCTTGTGACAAGACCAGAAGCCTGAAAATCTATGGAGGCATAGGATACATATAAATAGCATACTGATCAGTGCCTGAAGCCATCCATCTAGAGAATGCCCCACATCTTAAGTTACTTGTTTCATATGTGAAGAAACTGATCATGTCCCTGTCCAATTCCACATCTATCTTGTAGTTTAACATATGAAAAGTCAAGGATGGAATTTTCAATCTCCCAACGATAACCCTGAAGGCACAGTAACATCCAAGACTAGAGCCAAAGTAAATTCTCAAGATTCAATCTAGTCAAATCCTTTTAAGGGTGGTAGTACCCGAGTTATCTTAAAATCCAATCTATATTTTTTCCTAACCTTCCCGAATCTCGGGACGAGATTCCTTTTAAGGGTGGTAGCCTGTCACATCCCAAATTTTTCCAAATTTTGAAATGTGAAAAAATCAAACAAACAAAAGAAAAAAAATTAGGGGGTTAGATTTGTCACGGACCAATTTTGGAGTTTTCAAAAAAAAAACTTTTATCTAAAAATGAGAACTAGAAAATTTTGTTTATATAATTAAATCTTATCTAGAATTTTCATACAAAAAAATCTTTACCATGAATTAAACAAACATGATTGTAAACTTTGTTTTATTTGTCATCCAAGTTGGATTTGAAATATGCTCCTTCGATTTGGTTTTGATTTATTGAATTCCTTTTTTTTCTTATAAAAATCCTATTTTGGAGACAGAGAATATTTTCTCAGAGTATTTCCGTATTGTTATTTGAATATTCTTTTAATTTGCCAATTTGTTTATTCCCGTTGATGGTTGGCCCACATCCCACATGCATGTGCATGCAAACAACCTGCACCATCACGTTGCTATTTTCTCCTTGTGTCCTCGTTGCTTTTCTTTCCTTTTTCACTAGACCGATGCAACCACCTAGCTTAGGCACACTGACCCATAGGTCTAGCCAGGTCAACCATGCAGCCCAGCTGAACCAAGAGTTCGCTCGACACATACACAAGCGTAGAAACCCAGCACAACAACATGTAGCTAATCCAAGCGCTGCGCTGTTTCGTTTTCCTGAACGCGCGAGCATGAATTTAATAGACAGACTAAAACGCCCGCATGAAGACCATAAATCGCTAGCTCATACCAGAAACTGTTCCGCATTTACCCTACATTCATTCTCCATTTAACCACGTCAATTAGAATACACCGGCCTCCTTCTATATAGTTCTGATTCTACTCTCCTGCATTTGTTTTTCCAACTGGTGCCATCACACGAACATAAGGCTCTCACCGCAAAACAATCTAAAAAAAAAACTCCATGGGACGCCGCTGAACAGCGCCGCGTTTTCGGCAGCTCCGGCCATGAGAGACCAAAATCCTACGCCACCACGTCCACGAGGAGATGAAGGACCTATTCATGGACAAGCAGTTCAATACGTCGATCAGGCCGACCGTTCTACGCTGCTCTTCAAACTCGGTTTATCGTCTTCGTCGAACGATTACATCGCGCTCGGTGAGCTCCATGCCAAATCCTTGCAACCACTCATATATATATATATATATTTATATAATTAGTAACCTCGTAGAAATGATTTCTTGCCATATATTTCTATTTATCCGTGTTGCCGGTGAACTGAATGCCATCCGCAGGCATGATTAGATTAGACCACCATACACATGTCTATTGATCTTAGAGCCAACATACAGATCGTGCAAAATAACTCTAGGAGACCACTAGTGTTTATAGATGTGAATATCTTTGATTTTTTGTCAAATTATTTTGGAAAAGGAATTTGAGTTCCATGCATCGGTAGAGCAAATGGTTATGCATATACAGTTGAACGCGTTTGCTATAGTACTGCTAATAGGTGGTGTACCAAGAATATTTTCAGTCTGATCATAGATTTTGGAATTTATGTACACATGCTTAGTAGTAGGTGTAATTGTCAGACTTAATCAAGGTTGTACTTCATCTAGTTCCACGGTGTAAAATATTTTGGCTGCTATCTGTAGAGCACGGCTATTAAAAAAAGATCTTAATTAGTGTTGTTGTTCATCGTGGTTGTAAGCCATTATAGAATTTGTTATTGCATGCTTCTCACAATGGTTGGGTATCATTTTTGACGTATTTTTTTTGGTGTCAGCAAACCATATTAGATGTTGCATTAATGTCTTGTTAGCACTAGTAATTATTCCTTTGAATAAAAGCATTTCTAATAAAAGAAAAATAATTTAAATGACTTATTTTCACTAATTTGATTCAAATAAAATTCCACTTTTATAAAAAGACTAGTAGGTATTTTGAAATGTTTATGGCCTATTATAAACCACCTTTCGAAATAAAACAATCTTTTGCATGCTTGCATGCATTATTTTGTTTTCTTTATTTTATGTGGTGAATTGTTTGAATGATAGTTTGAATATGTGCTTTCTTGATTGAATTGTAGTGAACCTTGAAGAGTGTGACAATTGCAAGATCAAGGAGTGTATATATTCTATACTAAAAAGGCAAGTTACACTATCATATAAAAGTCCTACTATTTTCATTATATTTAGTGGATTTTGAAAACATGCATGAAAATAATTTTATACTTATGCTATGCTAAATTCTAATAGGATTACCTATACATTCCTTAGTAAAAACAATGTAGCTGTTACATGCTTAGCCATGCTATATTTTGAAAAGAGATACATGTTGAGATTTTTGTGAAATTGAGAAAAGGACTTGTGATTTTATATAATAAAACAAGGACTCAATGAACCACCTGGGTGGACAAGGATACTTTGAGTAATGGAGAAGGTGGCAACAAAAGGAACCATGGCTATGGCAATCTCTTTGTGTTGTGCTCCAAAGGAAAACCACCCAGGAAACTTAGAGATTGAACATGTTTCTCGTACAGTGGCTTCCGTGTACAGCCACATGCTAAATGGGCTCTGGCTTAGTCAACTACATAGTGGAAGTCCCATGCATTGGCATCTTCAGGTTAACTAGATTTGTGTAAGGGAGCAACCCTACATTTGTGCCTGGTAGACAAGCTAGCATTTTGTATTGGGAGGACTTCTATGGAAAGACTTTGTCACATTCTCGATCTGCCAGTACTCCATTTTGGTGAGTACTTATCCAGCGGCCACTGGTGGCGTCAAGACGAGATTGTGTCATGTGGGTAAAGTGTACAACTTCTGAAGATCAAATTCTAAGTACTTAGCCGTGTCGGTTATGGACAATCTTGAGCAACTAAGGCCTGAAGCTATGGAAGATCTCGACACTCTAATTTCTAAAAGAAAACTTTTAAAACTTGATGCACTTGGGGTTACCAAGGTGCTCAAGAGATTTTGACAAGGACTTGAACACTTGAGTTTTTACCAAGGAGTTCAAGAGATTTTTGAAAGGAGATTTGACAAAGGACCAAAACCATTTTGAAAAGATAGGATAAATTATTGCTTTAAGCAAATGAGCCTAAAACTCTACTTAGCCAAATATGCATGTATTGATAGGATCCACTCATATTATACATAGTAGTGAAACTTGCCAATACAATTCAAATGTATTGACCCTTGTGGCTGTAACTTGTAATGTTGCAGGTTTGATTGATTTTAGTGAAGATTGTTTGATTTGGATTACAAAGTCTACAACCAACATCTGCCTGTGGCACTTTGAAGATGAAGGACCCCATGACTTTAGTTATTCCGCTGCAATGTAATGTAATAGCCAAATGAGCTATGTATGATGTAATAAAATTATGTTATTCCTGGTTATAAAGTTATCTTGATATTACATCTTAACTGTGGATGCTAGCTATTGATCCAGGGACTAGCATTGTAAACACAGGGGGCTCTATCTTATTAAAGATTGGGACCCTCTACAGTAACTTCTTCTTCACCTTTTCAGTTGTGATACCTGCACACTTAAACAATCCGCATAATTCCTGGATAAAAAGCAAGTGATCACCAGGATGGACAGTTCTATCCTCAAGATAATAATTATCCATAACACGATCAACAATACTTGTAGGTATCTTAAAAGGATCTATCTCAATAGATGATGATTCATCTACTACCAAAATAGTGGTACTAGTTTTCCCAAACAGAATATCAAGTGGGTTATCCATATTGGAAACAAAGAAACAAACAAAAATAAAAAGAAATACTCACAGTAGAAGTTTCCTTTCCCAGTTCCACTCTTCAATAGCGCTTCACTCCCCGGCGACGGCGCCAGAAAATAGTCTTGACGACCCACAAGTATAGGGGGTGTATCATAGTACTTTTGACAAATAGGAGTGTCAATCCCAACGAGGAGCAGAAGGTGCTGACCAGTGGTATGGAGCAGGAAATATCTGTAAATACTTAGCAAACGGATTTTTAGGGGTTTTCTGATAGAGCAAGGAAATAAAGTGCAAGTAAATAAAGACAGCAAACAAATGCAGCAAGTGGCCCAATCCTTTCTTAGCAAAGGACAAGCTGGATGAAATACTAATGAAGACCAAACATTCTCGAGGACACATGGGAATACTGTCAAGTGCTTTCGTTTCATGTAGCTGATTAATCTTCTTTGGTTTTATAAGTGTTGTGTGGGTGAACCTATGCTAATGTACCGACCTTACTTGGACTAATACATACTTGTGAT
Organism: Avena longiglumis; assembly: GCA_030063025.1. Lineage (NCBI taxonomy): Eukaryota > Viridiplantae > Streptophyta > Magnoliopsida > Poales > Poaceae > Avena > Avena longiglumis. Next base: position 103,785,308 of record CP125976.1, on the reverse strand, counting down.
TAAACCCCTTGCAAGCATCCGCAACTACAAGAAAGAAATTAAGATAAAAACCTAACCACAACCTTAAACTCTGAGATCCTACACTCCCTCGTGCAATGGTTTCCTAACGGGGGTTCATGTTTCTGTCACTCCGGCAACCCCACAATTAGTAGCCAAATACACAATGCATTATCCTAGGCCCATAAATGGTGAAGTATCATGTAGTCGACGTTCACATGACACCACTAGAAAATAGCACCACAACTTAAATATTAAACCATTGAATAATACCTCAACACAATTACACCACTAACAACATGACTTCTCACATGTCCTCAAGAACTAAACGAACTAATCACGAGACATCATATAGATCAAGATCAGAGATGATATAATGATGGATAACAATCTGAACATAAACAATAATTCAATGGTTCCACTCACAAGCATCAACTACAATAGTAATCAACACCGGGGAAGTTTCCCCTAAGAACTATGCAAGATTCAACACAATTGTTATAGCGGGATGGAGTGGTGATGATGGTGCAGGTGGAGATGATGGTGTGGACGATGATGATGATTATCTCGATGAAGTCTAGCTTGATGATGATGTCAATGGCGACGATATCCCCTCTCTGGGAAGGAATTTCCCCGGCAGAAATCTGTCTGCCGGAGAGCTCTTTCTCTCTTGGTGTTTTCTGCCCCGTAGAGGCGGTGGAATCTTTCTTTGGTCGCTCTCTCGACTTTAGAGTTTTCAGGAGAATATATAGGCGAGAGGGCGGAGCCAAAGGTGGGCCAGGGTGTCCACACCCCTGTAGGCGCGGCCTAGGGTGGCTCGCGCCTAGGGGGTTTGGGCCCCCTGTGGCCCAACTCCGCCTCCCCTTCTGGCATCCTTCGTCTTCTGGGAAAATATAATTTTCTGTAGTTTTTCTGATCTTCGCAAAATTGCATCAAAACACCGCTTTTTCATCAGAATTCTGACTCCGGCGGTTCATCCTCCAAGAATCATCCAACATGCAAAAACAGATGAAAATACATAAGTATCATCTCTTAATACAAAATGTATCAATGAATAGAGACAAATTATGATATAGAATGGTGATGCAAATTGAACGTATCGGGCACCCAATTGTCGGTGCTTCTCACACCTGTCAGTAAGATACGGCGGGACTAACTACTACACCTCCCGATGATGCAAAAGGGAGGAATCCGCTAGGACAACTAGAAGAGGTAAGCCTAGCACATGCAAAACAGCAAGAACCAAGAAGTAGGAGAGGACAAGCGTAGCACAAGTAGAAGCACAAGAAGCAATTCAAGGAGTTGAAGAGGAACAAAACTTGGTCAGCTCCCTACTCCCCTTCCCCCTTCTTGAATTGAGTTCATTTGAAAGTTTCCTCCAAAGTTATTACCTTTTATCATCGAGTACCATCTCGGCTTAGTGGCGGAAGACGGTCTAAAATTTTGGTAGGGAAAACTCATAAACATATATCATTGTTAACTAGAACCATGGGGGCGAGGGGCGGATGCCCCCCCTCTGTATTCGTATTACATGCAAATCAATATTGTCGGTGGAACGTTTGGCCTGGTTTAATTGATGAATATGTATGTAAATACCAACAATGGTGGAGAAGTACGCAAGGTCCGTTGCCAAAGAGGATCGCCAATACTCGACGTCCAACGCCTATCCTGTCACCACCTCAAGGAGGCCACGTCTGACTTCCCAGGCAGAACCCTGGCCAGCTCCCTGCTCCCCCTCTCTTCTTCTCCCATTCGTTTTAAATTCCATCTAAAAGTTTCCTTCGCATCAAGTACCACCTCGGCTGTAGCATCTTGGTTTACTCTCTTCATTTTGATTTGCGTAGTGGAACAATGGCACCGCATTGTTTGGTGCTTGCGGTGCTTAGCTTGGTCAGTTTTCTGCTACTGCTGGCCTCCGCCCTTCCGCCTCGCACCTGCAGGCAGGAGGGGCTTACCAGTCTCGCGGCGCTATCATGCCAGGAATCCCCGGAGGCTCCCACGACATCATGCTGCAACACGCTACTCTACGCGATCGACAACGTGCCAGCCTCCAGCGCCGACAGAGGGCTATGTTACATGTGCGTGTATATAGCGTCGGAGCAGCTGGACTACGACCTAGCAACCGTCTACCGCAGCTGTGGTGGATAAGACGCTTCAGAAGGGCTGGCCCATAGGGAGGGGAAAGGGGCGCTCGCTCCGGGGTCTCATGGTCGAGGGGCCTCGACCCACTTGTTTGTTATTAGTCTACCTTGACGTTCAATACTGTAAAATAATTCTAAAGAAAATCTAAATGATTGCCTAAAAATAGATGGTTCAAGCTATACCTATCATGACTCTATTCTTATAGAAAAATACTCTTAACATTTTTTAATATTTTTTCTCGATGCCATAATTTCGGTGGCCTCTCCAAATATGTAGAATATCACCAGCCCTCATGTCCCTTTATAAGATTGTGTGTATTTATTAGTGTAGATTATGAACGCAATCACATACCTATACCATTTTGCAAGCAACTCTTCTCTGATTCCCAATGATTCTATTTATCCCTGTCATATATGTGAGACTATTTTCATTATTTTATTAATTCATGTCTAATATGTTTACTCATCTACTCATTTTTTTGCACAAGCCTATATACACAAGAAGCAATTGGTAAATTAAGTATGATGGCATATAGTCCGCTTGATCCATAGAAATAACTGGTTTCGAATCCTCACCGCGATTTCAAAGATCATGGATCTATTAAATGTATGGATTATTTAATTTTTTATTGCGTTACAGTACTACTTTTTTACGGAATACTAATATATATTTTTAATTCTTTTCTGTGTGAACAAGTGGTAGAGCTTGACATGCATAGTTATGACGCCCAACAACATTAATCATACATAAATTTTAAGTAATATTTAAAATTTTAAAATAAATATTAAATATACCTCTAATATTTAGTAAGGGGGCCATTGCCCCCCTAACCCTAGAAAGGCTCTAACACTTTAAACAAACGATTCTTAATTTCATGTTGCCTTAGGACCTCTAAATTCTATGGACCGTCCCTATGCTTCGAAGGTTACCGCATGGATGTCATTCGCTCACCATTTCACTGCAACGATACGAAACTCGAACTACTAGTAATTTGTTTCCCTTGCATTTTGTGTGAGCTTATTAGCTTCTTGTTTTCAATTTAGATATTTGCCATGATGATTTGCCTCCTCCATCAACCAGTACCCAGGGGGAGTAAGGGTAAAGAGGAAGGAGGGAAAGAAGGAACAACTACCATCGTCTTGATCGTCGTTGGAGTAGTGGTGGCCGCCATTAAATCCCATCTAAGCCAAAATCCACTCTAATCCCTTTCAAACCACTCTAATCCACTAGGTGAGTGGATGAACCGAACAAAGCCATAAGAATATTTTGAACCCGATTCAAACCAACTGAGGTAATGGCCCAAAAAAATCACATGGATAAAGGTGGATAGCTTCCCTATAACAAGCAAAAGAAATGAGGATACCTCACACCTATCTGAACACGATGTAAATTGTATGAAGTCTGACTTGTTTAAAAATATTACGAAGTCTAAAACTTAATTAATGCACCATTGATGAGCTCAGATCACTGTAGAACTTCGTTGGAAAACCCTAAGAGGAAGGTATGATGAGCACAACAATAAGTTTTCCCTCGGTTATGAAACCAAGGTTATCGAACCAGTAGGAGGAAGTTAACAACTCCAAGGTGTTGCTAGCAACTTGGAATCCTGCGCAACACAAACTCAAGACTTTGCCCCAACTTATAGTGAACTTGTCAGTCTCACTGGTTTGCTAAAAACAAAGGATTAAACGTATAGTGTGGAAGTTAATGGTTGCTTGTAGAGATTAAACGATAACAGTAGATGATGTATCAATGGTAAAGATTGGACCGGGGTCCACAATTCACTAGAGGTGTTCTCCTTAAGATAAATAGCATAACATGATGGGTAAATTTTTTATAGTGGGGCAATTGACAACACTGAGCAAGGCATAACAATGCAAATACTAGACATTCATGATTCCTATGAGATTTGATTGGGCATTACAACAATATACATAGACCGCCATCCAACTGCATCTATGACTAATAATCCACCTTCAGGTTATCGTCCGAACCCCCTCCAATATTAAGTTGCATGCAACGGATAATTGCATTAAGCAATGTGTGTAAAGTAAATAATACAATTGTTCCATGAACAAAAGATTGTTGTTTTGTACCTAGTGGAAAAATCACATCTACAACCTTAGACATTTCTGTCACTTCCCCATATTCAATAGAGACATGAACCCACTATCGAACATAAATACTCCCTCTTGGAGTCACTAGCATCTACTTGGCCAAGACAGCTACAAGAAACGGAGAGCATGCAAGATCTCAAACAACACAAACCTGATAGAATCAATAATCATAAGACATGAATCAATAATCAATCTGACATAGTAATCTCAGTATCCATCGGATCCCCGCAAACACAACATGTATGATTACAAATTGATGAGCTTGATCATGAACGAAGCTCACAAGATCTAAACATGAGAACACAAAGGAGGAGAAACAACCATCTAGCTATTGTATGGACCCATAGTCCAAGAGTGAACTACTCATGCATCATACCGGAGGCTGGAATTGTGATGAAGAAGGCCTCCGGCATAATCTCCCCCCTTCGTCAGGGTGCCGGGAAGAGCTTCAGATACCCCCCAATCTAGGGATAATGGTGGCGGCAGCTTCAGAATGTTTCGTGGAGATCTGATCGGATACTTAGGGTTTTGGCATCGGGGGGATTTTATAGGCGAAGATGCGAGGCAGGAGGGCGGCCATAGCGCCCACACCATAGGGTGGCGCTCCCTAGTGTGGGCTCGCGCGGCCCTAGGGTGTAGAGGCCCTGTGGCGCCCCTCCTTCTCTCCTCTGGACTCTGTGTTTTCTTCGGTGAAATATTGACTTTGACTTTTGTCCCGTCCAATTCCGAGAATATTTCCTTACTAGCTTTTCTGAAACTAAAACGGCGTAAAAAAGCAGTAAAACCGCATCTGCGGTATCTTGTTAATAGGTTAGTCCCAGAAAATGTATAAAAATACCTCAGTGTAGACAAAGCATAGAAAATTGGATACTAAACAAGCATGGAACATTAAAAATTATAGATACGTTTACGACGTATAAACCATCCGCATGTGAAGACCTAAGTTGCCTCGGGACTCCATGTAATAAACTACTAAAGAGGCATTGACTCACATCAAGACTTGGACTGCCCCTACTGTACTCCAGCCGCATAGTTAACTTCACACAGTATCCGCATGTGAGGGAACGACCTGTTACCAATGGAACCAGCGAGATGAGAATGATAACTCGGCTCAAAATATCCTATTCACATGCATCAACATTCGTACCTGTAAGTAAGTCGCACAAAGGGAAAGTAATACGTACAAGGAAAACCAAAGGTATATCAATGGGAACATTGTGTGAACACTATCTCGCGAGAGTAAAGCAATTCATTTAGTTATCACACAAGCCTTGGGCCAATATAGAATACCAAGTAACAAAAGGAAAGAAAGACTGGCGCACCTCACGCTCACTCTTTGGGTTCCTCGGCATCCTTGTCACCAAAAACTTTGGCTGTCGGCGCTTGGAACTTGAGGGTCCTCACTAGAGATTCTGCGATAGGATGCCATTCGTCAATCAGGTCGTCCGCGTTTGAAAGAGGGAGTGCCATGGTGAGATGATCAAGACAAAGCTTGGGATGACTACGCGCATCTTGGCCATCATAACAACCACATATTTAGAAGAACTTCACGGCCCTCCCTCTCAAGGTCAGATTGCATCCACTTGATGAATCCCGAGCCGCCACCATCAACTTTTCTCATGGCCGAGAGGGCGTTGGTTGAACGACAAGAGGAGATGTCTGGGTAGTCAGGGTTCTCCCTCAACTTCATGATCTGAAGTGTCTCCATAGCGGACCACAGAGAGATTCGTTTCACGGACATGGTCATGTTATTGCACTAGCCAAGCCTTGGGGGAGCCACTGCGAATTGGAGCGCTCTTTCTCCAGTTCCTTATCTAGCTTAGCAATCTTATATTAGATATTTTTAGTTCACGGAGCAAGCCATCTGCGACTTCTGCGATTGATTGCTATATGGAACATCCCTCATTTTGATAGATTTAAAGAAGGATAATTCCCCATGAGGAGATTGATGATAAATCATGTTCGGACAAAACTCTCATGAATATATCAGAAGAAAGAGAGTAAAGGCAATTAGTGTTAAGTGCACCTCAAGGACCGGCTATTTGAAGAAGTCTTTAACCTTCTTGAGGCTCTCCCATTTCAACAAGGAAGGTCCACTAGTAGAAAACACCCCATTGGTCCCGGTTGGTAAGGGCATGAGTCCCGGTTACCCAACCGGGACGGGGAAGTCGGGACTAAAGCTCCAACCTTTAGTCCCGGTTGCCCCACCCACTGGGATAAATGGGGGCACACGTGGCGGCGTCAGAGGGCGAGGGGGGTGGAGCAACCGTCCCGGTTCGTAACACGAACCGGGACAAATAACCTTCTGCCACGGCAGATATTTGGCACATTTCTCTGCCGCGGCAGAGAATTCATTTTAGCAACTTTTGTTGCCGCGGCAACATTTTGGCCACTTTTTGTGCCACGACAGAGAATTCATTTATGTTGTTTTATTGTTTATTTAGTGTTTTGCACTCATCAATGAAGGAACCATTATATTACACAAGATCATCATGACAATATTACATTCGATACACGGATCGAGTTCATGCACTACATACAAAAGTTGCTCTTTTTATAATCCATATTGTCTATACACAGCCGAATAGTATTCCCCTTTTGGGTTTAGGACTTCTGCATCCAAGAATCCCGCCAATTCCTCCTGAATTGCTCGTACGCGATCCTTTGGCAGAAGACCGTCCCGTAGACGTTCGATCTGATTTAAAAAAGGAGTCAGCCTATATGAATGAAACTAAACACAATTTGATTGTAATTAAAAACTATAGAAATTGTTTACGTACGTGGAGTTGCTCTAAATTTCTGCCCTTCTCATCGGACGTCTGCCGGATGAACTCGCAAACATAGTATCCACATAGATTGTTACCTGGTCCCTGTGTCAGGCACTTTACGAGAACATAGTTCAATTAAAATAATAATCAAGCATGATAATAACTGTATCAAAACTAGAATCAAAGAGATGCGCGAATATAGCTAGTGGTGCTTACATCTAGTGCTTCAAATGTAAGCTTCGCTTTCCAAACACCCCTAGCCTTGTTGGTGAACCGTTTTCAAGCGCTGCCCGGCGAAGAAAACAAATAAAATAAGTTATTAATTACTTGATATCATAAAATTCATGAACGTTGCCGATATAGTGTCGTAATGATTAGAATTACCGCTGGAGAAGCATCTGCATGTCCTTCCAATGCTCAAGGGGTTTATGTTTCGAGTCCATGACTAGTACACGCCCTTTGTCAAGTTGAATGATTAACAGAATATAGTGGAAGCTGCGAATGCATAACTAATCAATTATATACTTAACATCGAGTAAGCGAAATAGAAAGTGTATAGAAGACAATAACACTCACTCAAAGTTGTAAGGAAAAAATATTTCCCTTCTGGTTTCTTGAAATCTTAACGCGTGTACTATATTATCCTCCGTATCCCGGGGGCTTGTTTTGAGATTAGCTTCATGAACCCAATATGGGTCAATGAAGCCAATATCATATATTTGTCCTCTGCTGCATTCGAGAATCTTCATTCTGCATATTACAGTATGATTATATACATGCAATAAACAAGGTGAGATAGCTGGAGACTAAATTAATTACAGAATTAGTACTTACAGACAATAGGAACTGATGATCGATTTGTCCAAGACGTCTTGATTGAATAATTGAAATAGTTCATCAAATTCAATGGATATCATGTCATCCTTTTCTTTCCCATGATGCTTTTTTGTAACCCTCAGCACTATCCAGTTAGACCCGGCCTTTGTGGCATGCATGTACCAGTTATGCTATCTTCGCATTTTTGTTGGAAGATTATTTACCTCCTCAGGTTTGACGAGAGGTTTTCCGTACTGGTATTTGTATGCTACTTCACTCACGGGGACGTACTCTAACTGGGATAAGTACTGGGCAATACTCATACCTTGAGCAGTGGCAGCTTCTCCGTATTGTGCAACTACCACGAGATCATACTACTCCTCGGCCCCATATTTGCTCGACCCCACATTGGTTTGGGAAATCACCTTGAGAGGGGCGCAAGATTGTTTTTCTTGTTCTCCGAGCTGGGCAACATATTTCTCGCTTGCATCAGTACTGCTCTTCGATGCTTTTTGTGCCGCATGTGACTTGAGAATAGAACGCTCATAGTCTGATGACAGCTTTGGCTCGGGTTATGAAGAGTCTTTAGCATTTAAAACACTTTGGATTTTTCTTCTTTGGTGCTGGGGAACTCTGGCTCTTTCGGCCGCCTGAGCTTAGCGAAAAACGCTGTCGTTTCCGCATCAATGATCGCCGCAGTCTCCTCTTCAGTATAGTCATAAGCTATCTTGGGAGGAACCTTTGGTACTTTTGGAAGAGGCTCTTGTTTATGTTTCGGCGATCGCTTACGACGCACAGTAGCGGTACTCTTACGCTTTTTATCCTGAGGCGCCGGCGATGGCTCCCGCGGCGATGGCTGCACCGGAGATTGGTGAGGCGATGAGCGGGTGGCGACGAAGACGGCTGTCGCGGCGGCGACGACCTCGCTGGAGACGGGTGAGGCGGCGGCGAAGATGGCCTTGGCGTGTGATTTCGAAGCACGGGTGAGGTGGCGGCGAAGATGACCATAGAATGGTGACGTTTGTTGCGTTTCCCAGTACAGTCACATCCCCTTCACCTGCAGGGTAGTGAAGATCCAAAACTTCAAAGGTGGGCATGATTTCATCCACCCCGACAACAGCGTAGCCCTCTGGAACCGGACGATAGTGGTAAGTTGGCGTGGGTCCAATTGGTAAGGCATAGACGACCGCCACCTTCATTGATATGTTCACAACTTTGACATTTAGCTCACAGTGTGTCATCTCTGTGATATCATGCACTGGGTAGCCAACAGGAGTCATCGTCGGTGCACCATCGTCATCGCCATTGTCATCACCCGGGACCTCGGTGGAAGCCACACTGCTTTTTTGATTATTCGATAGGCCGGTAGCATCGAATGCAGTGTGCTACTGAGATGGGCCGGTAGTACTTTCCTCTTTAAGTGCGTTAATTTCATATTGTTGTTGCTTTATTCGTTCTTCAATTATACGCATTCGCTCTTTCTGAATATCTGCTTCAACTTCCGTCTTGTCCTTTCTCCTCTAACGGCTTCTATCAGGATATTTCTTCCTCTCTTCTCGGGAAACCCAGTCCTCCATGGTTTGGAGCCGCTTGTGCCTCGTGTTCATACATCATGTTCCTTATTTCCAAGGGCGAGTGTGAGCTTATCATTCTCTCTATCGGGAATGAAGTCCCCATCTTTAACAGCATTTACTGCTTTTCTCATCTTCTCGATTGGCAAGGGGTCTTCTTTATGTCGTATGTTATATATACACGTCCCTTCCGAGTCCAACGTGCCCCCATGCCCGTAAAACCAATTCCTTGCACGTTCTACCCAATCGTATGTCTCTGGGGTGATCTTTTTAGCACGCAGTTCATTCTCAAGTTTCTCCCACTTAGGAATGTCAGCCCTGGTGAAACTTACGCCGGCGTGAATCGCCGGTGGCGTCGCTCTCGCTCGCTCAATACGTCAGGATGCGAAGGCACGAGAATCCAAAACTCGGGATAAGGACGAAAATTTATGAAGCTCGGACTCGGCGGTGGTTCGACTCCTTTCTTAACTACAGGTGAGAGTGTGAGACCATGGACCAGCAGAGACTTTATCTCCGTATCTCTGCTATAGTTTCAAACGTTTGCATAGTATTTGGAGCTATGTAGTCTGTACCCCCAATTGTTTGAAACATGTCTCTGGGGTGAGACTAGCATGCAGGTCGGCAAAATCACAAACAGATGAATAAATTTTACTCACAAAAAATATGATTGGCATAAATAAGAAAATTCACTTTTACTTTTAGGTGCGCATGAAGATAGGGGACGAGCATCGTTAGAACTTGCATTGGATCTCTGAAGAAACCACATATTGCGAGTCTAAAAATGATTTTTTCAAAAAATCACGGGCGATAGATCATGTACCTGTAGTACAAACTGGACCCACTTCCTGCCGATTCGGCAGACATTTGTCCTTTTTATCGGGGATGGAAGAAAAGGTTTGAGATGTCCCGGTCAGGAGATAGTCCATGTAAGATGGTCTAGTATTTTAGGAAAATGGGACTGTAGCATTCTGAAATGGCATTTTGGTGGTTTCTTCACAAAACGACCCATTTTTTGCACTCAAAAAATGGAAAAGGGCTTTTCCGTGCGACAAAAAGAAAAACTTCCTCCTGCAACCTTGTTCTCCATACCAATATCCACACGAATGCATAATATGGGTACAACATCACAAACTATGCCGTGATTCAGCACATAACATCGGTCATTTGGACCGAAAGCCATGAAACCTCGAACATGATAGGTCATTTTGTGAAGGTTTTTTCGAAACATGATCAATATACCAAGTCTGGTATTTTTCCTTTCAACTATGTAACATAATATGACACCACGCGAAGGATTTTCATTGTTCGGATTTTTTTTGAATTTATTATGCCCGTTTTGAATTATCTGAATTTCTAACTATGGTCGAACATGTGTGCATGAAGATAGGGGACGAGCATCGTTAGAACTTGCATTGGATATCTGAAAAAAACACATATTGCGAGTCTAAAAATTATTTTTTCAAAAAATCATGGGCGATAGATCATGTACCTGTAGTACAAACCGGACCCAATTCCTCCCGATTCGGCAGACATTTGTCCTTTTTACCCAGGATGGACGAAAAGGTTTGAGATGTCCCGGTTGGAAGATAGTCCATGTAAGGTGGTCTAGTATTTTAGGAAAATGGGACGGTAGCATTCTGAAACGGAATTTTGGTGGTTACTTCACAAAATGACCCGTTTTTGGCGCTCGAAAAATGGAAAAGGGCTTTTCCGTGCGACAAAAAGGAAAACTTTCTCCTACAACATTGTTCTCCATACCAATGTCCACACACATGCATAATATGGGCACAACATCAGAAACTATGCCGTGATTCAGCACATAACATCGGTCATTTGGACCGAAAGCCATGAAACCTCGAACATGATAAGTCATTTTGTGAAGGTTTTTTCGAAACATGATCAATATACCAAGTATGGTATTTTGCCTTTCAACTATGTAACATAATATGACACCACGCGAAGGATTTTCATTGTTCGGATTTTTTTTAATTTATTATGCCCGTTTTGAATTATCTGAATTTCTAACTATGGTCGAACCGGTGTGCATGAAGATAAGGGACGAGCATCGTTAGAACTTGCATTGGATCTCTGAAGAAACCACATATTGCGAGTCTAAAAATGATTTTTTCAAAAAATCACGGGCGATAGATCATGTACTTGTAGTACAAACTGGACCCACTTCCTACCGATTCGGCAGACATTTGTCCTTTTTACCCGGATGGACGAAAAGGTTTGAGATGTCGGTTGGAGATAATCCATGTAAGGTGGTCTAGTATTTTAGGAAAATGGGACGGTAGCATTCAAACGGCATTTTGGTGGTTACTTCACAAAACGGCCGTTTTTACGCCGGAAAATGGAAAAGGGCTTTTCCGCGACAAAAGGAAAACTTCCTCCTGCAACATTGTTCTCCATACCAATGTCCACACGCATGCATAATATGGGCACAACAACACAAACTATGCCGTGATTCAGCACATAACATCGGTCATTTGGACCGAAAGCCATGAAACCTCGAACATGATTGGTCATTTTGTGAAGGTTTTTTCGAAACATGATCAATATACCAAGTCTGGTATTTTTCCTTTCAACTATGTCACATAATATGACACCACGCGAAGGATTTTCATTGTTCAGATTTTTTTTGAATTTATTATGCCCGTTTTGAATTATCTGAATTTCTAACTATGGTCGAACCGGTGTGCATGAAGATAGGGGACGAGCATCATTAGAAATTGCATTGGATCTCTGAAGAAACCACATATTGCGAGTCTAAAAATGATTTTTTCAAAAAATCACGGGCGATAGATCATGTACATGTAGTACAAACCGGACCCACTTCCTACCGATTCGGCAGACATTTGTCCTTTTTACCCGGGATGGACGAAAAGGTTTGAGATTAATATGGGCACAACATCAGAAACTATGCCGTGATTCAGCACATAACATCGGTCATTTGGACCGAAAGCCATGAAACCTCGAACATGATAGGTCATTTTGTGAAGGTTTTTTCGAAATATGATCAATATACCAAGTCTAGTATTTTTACTTTCAACTATGTAATATAATATGACACCACGCGAAGGATTTTCATTGTTCGGATTTTTTTTTGAATTTATTATGCCCGTTTTGAATTATCTGAATTTCTAACTATGGTCGAACCGGTGTGCATGAAGATAGGGGACGAGCATCGTTAGAACTTGCATTGGATCTCTGAAGAAACCACATATTGCGAGTCTAAAAATGATTTTTTCAAAAAATCACGGGCGGTAGATCATGTACCTGTAGTACAAACCGGACCCACTTCCTACCGATTCGGCAGACATTTGTCCTTTTTACCCGGGATGGACGAAAAGGTTTGAGATGTCCCGGTTGGGAGATAGTCCATGTAAGGTGGTCTAGTATTTTAGGAAAATGGGACGGTAGCATTCTGAAACGGCATTTTGGTGGTTACTTCACAAAACGACCCGTTTTTTGCGCTCGGAAAATGGAAAAGGGCTTTTCCGTGCGACAAAAAGGAAAACTTCCTCCTGCAACATTGTTCTCCATACCAATGTACACACGCATGCATAATATGGGCACAACATCACAAACTATGCCGTGATTCATTACATAACATCGGTCATTTGGACCGAAAGTCATGAAACCTCGAACATGATAGGTCATTTTGTGAAGGTTTTTTTGAAACATGATCAATATACCAAGTCTGGTATTTTTACTTTCAACTATGTAACATAATATGACACCACGCGAAGGATTTTCATTGTTCGGATTTTTTTTGAATTTATTATGCCCGTTTTGAATTATCTGAATTTCTAACTATGGTCGAACCGGTGTGCATGAAGATAGGGGACGAGCATCGTTAGAACTTGCATTGGATATCTGAAGAAACCACATATTGCGAGTCTAAAACTGATTTTTTCAATAAATTATGGGCGATAGATCATGTACCTGTAGTACAAACCGGACCCACTTCCTACCGATTCGGCAGACATTTGTCCTTTTTACCCGGGATGGACGAAAAGGTTTGTGATGTCCCGGTTGGGAGATAGTCCATGTAAGGTGGTCTAGTATTTTATAAAAATGGGACGGTATCATTCTGAAATGGAATTTTGGTGGTTACTTCACAAAATGACCCGTGTTTTGCGCTCGGAAAATGGAAAAGGGCTTTTCCGTGCAACAAAAAGGAAAACTTCCTCCTGCAACATTGTTCTCCATACCAATTTCCACACGCATGCGTAATATGGGCACAACATCACAAACTATGCCGTGATTCAGCACATAACATCGGTCATTTGGACCGAAAGCCATGAAACCTCGAACATGATAGGTCATTTTGTAAATGTTTTTTGAAACATGATCAATATACCAAGTCTGGTATTTTTCCTTTCAACTATGTTACATAATATGACACCACACGAAGGATTTTCATTGTTCGGATTTTCAATATACTAAAGGTTCATCTTTAGTTCCGGTTGGAGGATTTAATTTGGTGGGCCAGCGGCACTAATGATAGGGGTGAGTGTCGACATTATGTCGTGCGGCGTGTACCTTGTACCGGATGGTGTCACCAACCGAGACTAAAGATGAATCTTTAGTCCCAATTGGAGACACCAACCGGGACAAAACACGAGTCAGCACTAATAATAGGGTTGAGTGTCGACATTATTTCGTAAGTGTCGACACTATGCCGAGCTGCTTGTACTATAAATAGGCATACTTGTGAGTCTAGTCCTCCAACCAGTTTGAGGTATCTCCAAGATGGTTTTCGATAGCAGGGACACCACTACGGCCAGTTTCAGGGAGATGCCGACGGAGCCCAGTCCTCCGGCATCTCCGAGAAACTGGTCATAGAGGCACTCCCTAATATGTGAAATTAGTTAGCTCCCAGGCGTATTGATATAGTTAGAGAAGTTACAAGCTGCAAGATGGTTTTCGAGAGCAGGGACACCACTACGGCCAGTTTCAGGGAGATGCGTGAGCCCGATCCTCCGGCATCTCAGAAAGTCATAGAGGCACTCCTAATATGTTAAATTAGTTAGCTCGGTGTATTGATCTAGTTAGAGAAGTTACAAGATGCAAGATGGTTTTCGAGAAGGACACCACTACGACCAGTTTCAGGAGATGTCGGATCCAGTCCTCCAAAGATTCTCAAGAAACTGGTCATAGAGGCACTCCCTAATATGTGACCGCGCGCGGTTGGAGATCAGATCTTAGTGGTAAGTACGAATCGGGACAACTTCTTCATAGTCCCGGTCAGGCCACAAAACAGGACTAATACTCAAGACATTTATTAATATTAAAAACTGAGAATACAAAACTGGGACTAAAGGCCCCCCTATATATAGTCCCGGTCAAGCCACAAATCGCGAAAGATATCCTTCGGTGAAGCCACAAACCGCGAAATACATGAACTAGAGTTACATAATATGAGCATGAACTTTTTGGCATATGTCCTTCCTTATGAACGCTTCAGACGTAACCATGGAGCATCTTCTTTATTAACGGAATGCTTGGGTCAGTTTTCACTATCAAGGGCGGAATTTCATCAAACTTATTATAATATTCTAACATGTCTGTCTTGTCCTCGATTCCCACGATGTTTCTTTTCCCTGAAAGAACTATGTGATGCTTTGGCTCATCATATGATGTATTCGTTTGCATATTTTTTTCTTTTTTTGGCGGAGGACACGTCCTTCACATAGAAAACCTGAGACACATCATTGGCTAGGACGAATGGTTCATCTCTATAACCAAGATTGTTGAGATCCACTGTTTTCATTCCGTACAACTGGTCTATCTTTACCCCTTCCCTATTCAGGTTGACCCATTTGCAGCGAAACAAAGGGACCTTAAAAGGGACTCCATAGTCTAGTTCCCATATCTCCTCTATGTAACCATAATATGTGTCCTTTTGTCCATTCTCGTCTATTGCATCAACGTGGACACCACTATTTTGGTTGGTGCTCTTTTTATCTTGGGCGATCGTGTAGAATGTATTCCCATTTATTTCGTATCCTTGGAAATTCAATACAGTGGAAGATGGTGACGCGGCCAACAAGTATAGCTGATCTCCAACACTGGTGTCATTCAAGAGATGTGTCCGCATCCAACCACCGAAAGACTTCATGTGTTCATCTGTAATCAGTGATTCAGGCTTCCCCGGGTTTTTGGAGCGTAGAATATTCTTGTGTTCCTCGATATACGGAGCTGCCAAGGTGGAATTATGTAGAACTGTGTAGTGTGCTTTAGTGAAAGAATCCCCATCCCTACATATCATTGCTTTCTTTCCCAGCGTTCCGTTTCCACTTAGTCTTCCCCTTATGCCGCGAGTCAGAAACACCAATCGCCTTAAGGTGGGAATAAAGTCAACACAAAACTCAATGACCTCCTCATTCCATATCCCTTGGAGATGCTTCCTTCTGGTCTAGCACGGTTATGAACATATTTATTTAAGACTCCCATGAACCTCTCAAGGGAACATATTGTGTAGAAATAGGACCAAGAATGGCAATCTCTTCCACTAGGTGAACCAGGAGATGCGTCATAATATTGAAGAAGGATGGTGGGAACACCAATTCAAAACTAACAAGACATTGTACCACATCCTTCTGTAACCTTGGAAGAATATCTGGATTGATTACCTTGTGAGATTGCATTGAGGAATGCACACCTTCACAATGGGTACTCGAACATTTTCGGTGAAGCCCCTCAATGCAATCGGAAGCAATCACGTCATAATCACGTGACAATCATGAGACTTCAGGTTTTGGAACTTTTTATCTGCCATATTTATTATCCCCTTTATATTAGATGAGAAGCCAGACAGCACCTTGATACAGTAAAGGACTTCAAAAAAGATTTTCTTCTCTGCTTTGGTAAGAGCATAGCTGGCACGACTTAAGTGACGCCCTTTATCTGTCTTGTTCTGTGTATGCATGTTCTTTGGGTCTTTCATAATTTGTTGGTCCTCCCGTGCTTCTGGTGTATCTTTTGTCTTCCCATACATGCCTAGGAATCCTAGCAGGTTCACGCAAATATTCTTCGTCACGTGCATCACATCGATTGAAGAGCGGACACGCAGGACTTTCCAATATGGCAGCTCCCAAAATATAGATTTCTTCTTCCACATGGGTGCGTGTCCTGTAGCGACGTCGTTCGGAACTGATTGACCGCCGGGACCCTTTCCAAAGATTACTTCTATGTCCTTGACCATACCAAATACATCATCACCAAAGGAGTTCAGCTTCTTCCGTGATCTGCCTCACCTTTGAAATGCTTGCCTTTCTTTCTTACGGGATGATTGGTCGGAAGAAATCGTCGATTCACCAGGTACACAACCTTCTTACATTTATGCAAATATGTACCTTCAGTCTTATCTAAACAGTGTGTGCAAGCCTTATATCCCTTGTTTGTCTGTCCTGAAAGGTTACTAAGAGCAGGCCAATCATTGATGGTTACGAATAACAACCCTCAGAGATCAAATGGCTCTGCTTGTTCTCATCCCACGACGTACACCTGGTTTGCCCCACAACCGTAAGAGTTCTTCAACTAATGGCCTAAGGTACACATGAATGTCGCTGTTCGGTTTGGGCCTTGGATGTGCACCGCATCATAATGAACTTACGCTTCATGCACAACCAAGGAGGCAGGTTGTAGATACATAGAGTCACGGGCCATCGTGGATCGTAGCTCGCTTCCCAAAAGGATTCATGCCATCCGTACTTAGACCAAACCATAAGTTCCTTGCGTCACCTGCAAAGTCTGGGAAGTCTCTCTCGATTTTTCTCCACTGTGACCCATCAGCAGGGTGTCTCAACTTCCCGTCTTTCTTATGGTCTTCTTTGTGCCATCGCAACAACCTGGCATGCTCTTTGTTTCTGAACGTGCGTTTCAACCTTCGTATTATAGGAGGATACCACATAACCTTAGCAGGAATCCTCTTCCGGAGGGGCTCTCCCTCAACATCACCAGGGTCATCTCGTCTGATTTTATACCGCAATGCATTGCATACCGGGAATTTATCTAAATTCTCATACTCCTTATCATGTAGAGGATGCAGTCATTAATGCATGCATGTATCTTTTGCACATCTAATCCTAGAGGACAAAGAGTCTTCTTTGCTTCAGAGGTACTCTCGGAAGTTCGTTATGTTTTGGAAACTTGACTTCATTATTTTCAGCATCTTTTCAAATGAGGAGTCGGTTAGACCACACTCGCCTTCCATCGCAACAATTCCAAAGGGTACCGAAGTTTTGTGCTGCCATCTTCACAATTTGGGTACAACAATTTCTTGTGATCTTCTAACATGCCTTCTAACTTCAACTTCTCATTTTCTGTTTCACAGTCTCGCTTTGCATCAGAAATGACCCTACCAAGTTCATCAGCCGGCTCATCTGATGCCCGTTCTTCACCTCCTTCCTCTCCATTGTCTTCCATTGAAGTATCACTGTATTCAGGAAACATATGATGATAGTTGTTATCATCATCTTCTTCTTCACCATCTTCCATCATAACCCCTCTTTCCCCGTGCTTGGTCCAGCAATTATAGTTGGGCATGAAACCTTTCATAATCAGGTGGCTGCGAATGATTTTCGAGGAAGAGTACTCCTTGTTGTTCCGACATTGAACACATGGACAACGTATAAAACCATTCTCTTTGTTTGCCGTAGCCACATCGATAAATTTATCCACGCCTTTCATATACCCGGCTATGCGCCGATCACCGTACATCCATTCCCGACCGTTCATCTGCATCATATAAGTAAGTTTATCAAAAACAGGACATCATAAATAGTGAAATGACCAATTCACATCGACACATGCATTGTATCAATGACAGAGAAAAGATAAGATTGCTAACCTCGATCGAGGAAAATAAAGAGGAGAAAGCTCAAGTGCCCTCGGACACCTACTATATTTTTGTTTTATGAGAAATTGAACGGGATCATTCACTCATACATTTCATCAAACACCTTGAATGCATGCATAGGGGAAAAAACTAGCACACCCCTCACACCTTCCACCAAGAAAAAACAGAGTGAAGGCAGAGGGCTGGGGCGTTACATTTATAAAGGCGAGCATACGCCTGGTTTGTAACACAAACCGACTAAAGGTGTGTGCCACGCCACGTGGCTGACGCCATTCTTAGTCCCGTTTGTACAAAACCGACGATGCCCTCTAACCGGGATGGATGCCTCCGAGCCCGTGCCCGCCGAACGACGCAGCAGCATTAGTCCCGGTTCGTGGCGCAACCGGGACTAATGCTCTGAGGGGGCGTGAACGGATGGCCTGTTTTCTACTAGTGGTCCATGTCGTGGGTTTTCCTCGACATTAACCATGAGGAATGATAAGAGTGAGATTAGAGAGTGTGGCTATGCTGCATGGAAGATTTGGGAATGGGATGGAACAACGATGTACCGGTGGAGGTAATACCCTACTCCTACGTTTCTGATCTTATTTGTGTATGAGAATTATTATAGAAGTCCTCCTTAGTGGAGATCCCAATCTTGATTTATATAGGAAAGCATGGCAAGGTTACAATCAATGCAAAATGGAGAATTAACGAATAATCTTGATGTCACTAATCATGTGATGGTGGAGGCTGTTGTCACCCATTTTAGGCTAGCTTATAACCAAGACTCACGAGGGCAAACAAGACGTCCCAGCTGTAGGAAATGCCTTTGGGTTCGCTCGGTCTGCTTCCCTTAGGCCTCGTTCGTTTAATCCCAGGAGACATGGATTGATCTGGATTCCGGTCCGATCCAGACCAATCCAGCCCTAACAAATATTTTTTTCAGACCATTAAAATTGGGTCTTCGTTTATTCCACAAGAGGAATTTTAGCCCAACCCATCCAGTCCACCTTTCACTAGCACCGTTGGAAAATAATTCTCCCCATCAGACCCGTGGAAGAAAATCCAGGACGACACGGACAGAAAGAGAGCGATGGGCGAGGCAAAGACGGGGCGGCGACGGCGATGACGACGGGCACGCGGCGCCTTCTACTCTACGTCCATCTCTCCCCTCCATCAGCAACTTTCTCCCCGGTACATCCCACTCCTGCTTCTCATCCTTCTCATCTTGTAGCTAGGGTTGGTAGAGTTCTTGGTCAGAGTTCAAATCTTGGGGAAAGATGGGGGACATCGATGAAAGGAGAAGGAGGAGTACAGGGAGGTAAGGCGCCGGGAACAACCTTGGCGTTGCTCTAGCCCTTGGGTGCAGCCCCAGCTACACGACAATGAACTTCACATTTTCCTCGAGCCCCAGCTACACCCCCGTCTGGCTCTTTCTCCTTTTTTTATGAATACAGTATCACTTCCTTATACTAGTTACATGTGGTATGTTTTGATAAATAGTGCATGTTCTTAATAGAACAACAACAAACCATGCGTGTATGTTGTTTCATTGTGTTCACTCGTTTGTGAGAAAATTTCCCATGGTAGTTTCTTTTTGTCGTAGATACCTTTAACTTTGCACACAGACCATCAGAAATTGGTGTGTGATGGATGGTTATGGTCCGGTTCAGTATATAAATACATACTTGATCTTGTATGTGCTTTCAAGGTATTCTCTCTGCCCAGCAGGTTCTACTAGCTTGCTCCTTTCCGTTGCTTGATTCGCCAAATGTACATGTACACTCGCTCTGAATATCACTCGCCTAGGAATTTTTTATCGATCTGATACTGCATGTACTCCTCTACATGTATTGTAATTTTGTTCCTTATTTGCCAAAATAAAAATGGTAGTTTTTTTTTTTTTTGGACAAACAAGAATTTTTATTAAGTTAACAGCACTTTACATAGAGAAGCGTGCATGGAGCAACGCATTCAGCCGAGAGTACATCTCTGAAAGGGCAAATAACATTCATTCTAGAGTAGCCTAGGCATCTAAAACTAAAAGCCCTATCCTGAATTTTGACAGCAAGTCTAGCCTGAAAGTGAGCCTTAAAGTTAAAGCTCCTGGAGATGTGACGAGTATTGTTGGCAATAGAAGCACCGCTGTTTAAAATGGTTGCCAGCTGTGGCCTGAGCTCCCAATGCCCAGGTGAAGTGAGCACGTTGTTGGAAGCAACCGCCTTAGCAAGAACAGCACAATCTGTGAAGAATGTGACCTCTTGTAGCTGGAGAATACCTGCCAGTCTAACTGCAAGGAGGAGACCATGGGCTTCTGCATGGAGCGGAGATGCAACCGGTGGAGAAACTGCTGATATGAACAGCTGCGAGCATGGAAGATTTCCGTTGAGCTGAATGAAAATTCCCAACCCAGCGGGCGTTGGAAGGCCATCCTGGTGCTGTTTCCACGCCGCATCGGAGAAAATTCTTGTGCCTGCACAGTTGGAAGGAATACCTGCTGCTGCATCTTCAACAAGCAGCACCTGCTGGGGACTAAAGGACTCCAGACGAGGGTGTGCAACCAAGACTGAATCAGTCGCCCTTGTCGTGGTTTCCTGCAAAGATCTTGTGTGGCTCGCCTTGCCCTGAGCTTCAGCACCAGGAGTGGAAATAGCAATTGTCTTATCATCTAGTTGAGCACTCTGCAAGATTGCATTCACCGCTGCAAAAACCTGCGAGGGAAGATGGACTTTTCTGCCAAAAACATAATCATTTCTGGCTTTCCAAATGCACCAAAGGAAAGTGTAAACATTAGATAAGGTAGCCATTGGGTGTCCAGAGGAAATTATCGCGTGGATAATAGCAGGAACAGAATTGTGTTGCTCAGCGTAAACCTCAGATCTAATAAACCATGGTTTGTAAAACCAAGCAGCTTTTGAGAATGGGCAAAGAAAGAACAGGTGCATGTCATCCTCTTCAACCTGGCATCCGAAGAAGTCCTTTTAATATGCGTTGAGAACATACCTACCCTCTTCCCTGTAGGAATTGCTTTGCGAAGAAGCCGCCAAGCAAATGTTTGGACTCTAGGCGCCAAGCTTTTGTCTTTCCAAACCTGCATAAGAAGCGATTTGATCTGCAAAGGAACTGGTTTTGGTCTCTGATTCTGGGGCAGCACCAGGTTATTAAAACAATGCTTGTAGGCGCTTTTAGAAGAGAATTCACCTGCAGGAGTTAACTTCCAGCAAAGAAAATCTGGTCCAGTTGAATCAATAATTGGAGTGCGGATAATAGTATGAGCAACATTTGGAGTGAAAAGAGTATTTACCAGGGGAACATTCCATTCTTTTTTGTTAGGTAGCCACAGATCTTTTACCACAGCAGGGTACTTAAAAGGTTGAGGTTGAATTATCAAATTATCATAAATTGTTTCCCAGCCAGCAAACCAAGGCGAGCTCCAGATAGAAATATTGCCCTCTAAGAGTTGGTAAAAGGAGGTAGCGGTGAGGAGAGGCTTTACCTTGAGGATTGCAGTCCAAAAAGCAGACTTGGACACATTGGTTTTTGCTCTCCACACGGAAGTATCAGGGTGATACTTGGACTTGAGAATGAGAGCCAGTTGGCTGTCTGGCTCCTTTGCTAGTCTCCAGGCAGCTGATAAGATTAACCCCTGATTTGTGGCTTGTAAATTTCTTATGCCAAGTCCACCGTCCTGCTTTGGGGTGCAGATATCAGCCCAAGATCGAAGACAAAGGCCTTTGGAACTGTTCTCATCTCCAACACCTGTCCACCAGAACTTTCTAATAGTGGCAGTGAGCTTGGCAAGCAATTTTTTAGAGAAAAGAATATTTGACATGTAGTAGATAGGAATTGAAGAGAAGACATATTTTATTAACTCCAGACGAGCTGCATGAGAGAGTTTATTAGCAACATAGCCATTTAGCTTAGATTTAAATTTGTCCAAGATGAAGTTATAAGCAGCAGATCTGTCTTTCGTCGTCATAATCAAAGGGTGTCCAAGATGAATCGTGTTGCTGTCAATATCCGGCACATCAAAGATTTGCTTTATGCCTTGTTTCACCTGCAAACTCACCTTTTTACTGAAAAGGATAGCTGATTTGCTCCAATTTGGGACTTGACCAGAAGCACGGCAAAATTGATGAATAATTTGAGCCATGACCGTGGCTTCCTGGAGACTGGCTTCACCACACACTAAAAGATCATCCGCAAATAATAGAGAGTGGATAGGAGGGCAATTTGGACCAAGGGAAATACCTGTTAAGTGGTTCTCTTGCATGGCCTCTTGTAGTGCCAAGGAGAGTTCATTGACTGCGAGCACAAAAAGAGAGGGAGACAGAGGACAGCCCTGCCTAATACCTCGACTACTTGTAAAACGAGAATAAGCTTGGCCATTTATGAGAACCGAAAAAGTTGGCGAAGAAATGCATGCATGAATGAGATTTATGAAGTGTTCATGAAGCCCTTTACGTGCAAGTGCAGCAGAGATGAAGTGCCACTCAAGTCTATCAAAAGCTTTGGCTAGATCTATTTTAACCATGAAAGCCTGAAAATTCCAAGAGCTCAAGGAAAAGGAATGAGTTATTTCCTGTGCAATGATAACATTATTACTAATACGCCTGCCTTCAATAAAAGCTTGTTGAGAAGGATGGATGTAACCAGGTAAGTGCTCTTTTAGTCTATTTGCCAGGGATTTGGAGATGATTTTGTAAATGACATTACAAAGGCTAATCGGCCTAAAGTCAGCTGGCAGTAAACACACAAGCTTTTTTGGAACCAGGGCAATATTTGTATCATTTAAGCGAGGAGGAAGTGTACCTGACTCGTAGAAATTCTGAACCACTGCTACAACATCATCTGCGATCCAGCTCCAGGCTGAGATGTAGAAAGCCACGTTAAATCCATCTGGTCCCGGGGAGGCATTCCTCCTCATTGATTTCAGAATTTTCCATACTTCTTGTTTGTCTGGAATTGAATTTGTATAATCTCCTGCTTCCCTAGGAATAGAGGTGCTCAAGTAGGATCTGCCATTGTTAGCAGTAGAGGAATGGAAGATACTTTGAAAATAAGTCACAAACTCTTTTGCAATATCATCTGGATCATGCACAGGGTTGCCCTGACTATCATTAATGGAGAAAATACGATTTTTACGCCTACGTTTAAGAACCGCATGATGAAAGAAAGACGTGTTTCGATCCCCCTGAGTAGCCCAATGTTTTTTTGCTCGTTGTCTATAAAACTCAGTGAGTTTTGTCATGTTTTCCTCATACTGGGCAATTAAACTAGCTTCTAAATTATGATCTTGTACCTGAACCGGCATCATCTGGATGTTCCTGATCTGATTTTGAATATTGTCAAGTTGTTGCGCAATCGGCTTCTTTTTCCTGCACCACTTCTTAAGAGTACCTGCCAGGTTAGTTGTGCGAGCATGGAACGGCCTGTTCACTGAGGACAACCAGGAGGATTTAGCAATATTTTGGTAATCATTTTCCAAAGTCCACCAATTTTCAAATTTAAAACTTTGCTTGGGTTTATGAAATTTTGATTCTGTAGAAACTAATATGGGAGCATGATCACCAAACATGATGGGAAGGTTGAAAACATTAGTGTGAGGATAGATGGCACACCAATCAGTATTAGCCAAGCATCGATCAAGCCTTTCAAAAATAGGGGAAGAAGAGAAACACTTATTAGTCCAAGTATAAGCAGGGCCGCTGTAACCAAGATCAAAAAGACCACATTTCTTTACATAAGAACAAAAGGATCTCATACGATACTTATTTACATTAGTAGAGGTAGTGTCTATGTCACACATGATATCATTAAGATCCCCTAAACACACCACTGGTTTGCCTTGATTATCTTGCACAAAATTGGAAATCTGATCCCATATCACTCTTGTCTGGCGGTGATGAGGATCCCCATAAACACAAATCAAGGCAAACTCAACATTAGAGGCTATATGAACAACCACTGCTAAGATAACATGTTGACTAGAGAACCTAATAGAAACTTGCACTTCATCATTCCACAAAAGCCAGAGTCCGCCCGACAAACCAACGGACGGAACTACAAAACTACCATCAATACTAAAACGATTATTCAGATGAGAGGAAGTACACTTAGAAGATCTAGTTTCAGAGACAAACGTAACCTGAGCTCTTGTCGATGACATCAACTGGGTAAGATAGTCCATCTTTTTAGAGCTGCCAAGGCTCCTGCCCTTGCCTTGGCAATTCCATCCGATCAGCTTCATGGCGTCCGTGGCTGTGGGGTGAGAGGATCAGATGATTGTAGTGAAGTGGGGTGGGGATTGACCAGATTTGGGAATGGACTGGATTCGCACTAGATCTGAATGGGGGATTGATGGGAGGAATCGAGGAGGAAGAAATCAGCATGTCAACAATCACCATTAGTTCATTTTCTTTTTGGGGATTTTTTTTTGGAAGATGTGGAGGAGGCTAGAGGAACTTGGAGATTACTTGACTGGGAGAGATAGATCAAGAGGTAGAGGAGTAGATCTGTAGATGAATCAGATAGGAGATCGAATCTTGGGAGGGATCGGGAGGATTGGAAGGAGGCATCAGGAGGGAGGAAGCGGCATGTCGCCAGTCGCCATGTCGGCAGTCTTTCTTCTAAGGAAGCGCCATCAGCTCTGACTTATGAATTCTAATGCAATCATCGATCATCGGTGGAGGAAGCTCGCGATGCAATCATTCAAGATGAATAACACATGTCACTTCAGTTATCCACTCGAACCCGTGATAGATTAAATAAAAATGGTAGTTGGATCCTAGTTGTCGCCGTTCTCTCTATCCTTTTGTAGTGAAGTAGTTTTGACTCCAAAATTCAGGTTCAAAATAATATTGTTTAGCTTAGCTTATACTGAAAATAATAATTGATCCAAGAAAGTAAAGTAGTTGAAAGGTTCAGGTCTTCAGGATTTACTGTAGTTTAGTGCTGTCAATTTCTCAGTAATTTGATAAGGAGTTAACCCCACTATTATTCATGTTCGATTGTCAATATTATTTATACGCACAACTTTCTTTTCTTGAATCATTGGGCTAGTAACAAGTTGTTGAGCTATTAATAGATTTATAGGTTCATATTTTCTAATGTTGTCAAAAAAGAAGAATAACAAGCAAGCATTATACGACATATCGCCTCTTCGCCTATAAAATCCCCCCGATGCCAAACCCTAAGTACCCGATCAGATATCCAAAAAATAGTCTGTAGCCGCCGCCGACACCATCGTCCCTAGATCAGGGGGATCTGAAGCTCTTCCCGGCACCCCGCCGGAGGGGAGAGATCATCCCGAAGGCCTTCTTCATCATCATCATTCCAACCTCCGGTATGATGCGTGAGTAATTCACTCTTGGACTATGGGTCCATACAGTAGCTAGATGGTTGTTTCGCCTCCTTTGTGCTATCATGTTTAGATCTTGTGAGCTCCGTTCATGATCAAGATCATCTATTTGTAATCATGCATGTTGTGTTTGCGGGGATCCGGTGGATATTGAGATTACTATGTCAGATCGATTATTGATTCTATCATGTCTTATGATTATTGATTATATCATGTCTATGATGTTTTAGATCTTGCATGCTCTCTGTTTCTAGTAGCTATCTTTGCCAAGTAGATGCTAGTGACTCCAAAAGGGAGTATTTATGCTCGATAGTGGGTTCATGCCTCTATTGAATCTGGGAAGTGACAGAAATCTCTAAGGTTGTAGATGTGATGTTGCCACTAGGGAGAAAACAACAATCTCTTGTTCATGAAACAATTGTATTTTTTACTTTACACACATTGCTTAATGCAGTTATCCATTGCTTGCAACTTAATACTGGAGGGGGTTCGGATGATAACCTGAAGGTGGATTACTAGTCATAGATGCAGTTGGATGACGGTCTATCTATATTGTTGTAATGCCCAAAAAATCTCATAGGATCATGAATGTCTAGTATTGCATTGTTATGCCTTGCTCAGTCCTGTCAATTGCTCCGATGTAATTTGTTACCTAGCATGTTATATTATCTATCTTAAGGAGAAC
Organism: Avena longiglumis; assembly: GCA_030063025.1. Lineage (NCBI taxonomy): Eukaryota > Viridiplantae > Streptophyta > Magnoliopsida > Poales > Poaceae > Avena > Avena longiglumis. The sequence continues at coordinate 103,759,001 of CP125976.1, read as the reverse complement.
ACCTCTAGTGAACTGTGGACTCCGTCCAGTCTTTACCATTGTTACATCATCCACTGTTACTGTTTAATTTATGCAAGCAACCATTACTTTCCACATCATACGTTTAATCATTTGTTTTCAGCAAACCGTGAGATTGAAAACCTCACTGTAGGTTGGGGGCAAAGTCTTGAGTTTGTGTTGTATAGGATTCCTAGTTGTTAGCAATACCTTGGAGTTGTTTCTTTGCTCTTACTGGTTCGATAACCTTGGTTTCATAACTGAGGGAAAACTTACTGCCGTGCTCATCATACCTTCCTCTTGGGGTCTCCCAACGAAGCTCTACTATTGAGCCACGTCAAGGGTTTTTCTAGCGCCGTTGCCGGGGAGTAAGGACAGATTCACAAGGGAAGTCCTTCACAACCATTCTCTTTACTTTGTTTTTGTTTTTCTTAGTTTCTTTTGCTTTGTTTTGCTTGCTTCTTTTATCAAAAAATCCAAAAAAAAGTTTGGTTTGGTTTGCTTTTTCTTATCAAAAACACAAAAAAATTAGTTCCTACTATAGTTGTTGGTCTGTTATTGCCTTGCTTTGTCATGCTTTCTATCAATGGTTGGTTTTTTTGAAAATAGTTCTTATTGGCAAGGTGGGTTCGCGGAAGAACAAAAATATTATTATAAGGAACACCGCTTGTCACAAAAAGGGAAACACTTATGGGAACAAATTGATAAATTAAACACTATTGCTAGAGACGTGTGCTCTACTTATAATGTTAATTATTGCTGTGATAAATCTTGTTGCTGTAGGAGGTATAAACACCTCCCTTTTCAATGTGAGTATAATGATAATATTACCATATCTTCTTATGTTAAAGGAAATTATGACTTTTATGATATGGAAATAATTGAAGAATTTATTGCTTGGAAGGGTGCATTTGAACTTGCTAGTTTGCCTGAAAATACTGATGATTCACCTTATGAATATGAGGTTTATGATATACTTAAAATTTTCTTTGATAATTACAAGGAAGAAAATGGCTATATTCTTGAATATATTAATAGATGTTTTCCACAAATGGAAGAGATTAATGCCTTGCAGGAGCCTATGAAAGAAGAAATTGCTGAAACTGGAAGCTCATTGGATGAAAAAGAGGAGGAGAGTGATGAACAAAAGGAGGAAGAATGGATTATCTACCCATGTCTACCTTATAATGAGAGTAACTCTTTACCTCTTACATTATTTGATTGTCCCCCATGCTTACCAAAGGAGGATGATTATTATGTTCTTTTGAATTCTTTTGAAATATCTACTATGGGTAAAACTTGTGATAATAATTATGCTCATGTTATCTATGATAATCCTTTATTTTTGCCTGACTTCGAAATGCATGGTACTAAAGAGTTTTGCTTAGAAAATGTTTATGATAAAGCTCTAGATGATGGTCCTATATTGGTTGATAATGTTAATAGTACTACTATTGAAAATGATATTGGAGGGGTCTTGACTTTATCTTGGAACCCCATACCTCTTGAGAATGATTAGTCATATTGTTATAAAATTGTTTAAAGTGGATTTGAAGGTTTTAATCCCACTATTTTTGAGCTTGATAAAAATTATGTGTTTGAAGATCATGAAAAGAATACTTTATGTGATAGTTATATTGTTGAGTTTATTCATGAGGCTACTGAAAATTATTATGAGAGAGGAAAATATGGTTGTAGAAATTTTCATGGTACTAAAACACCTCTCTATGTGCTAAAAGATTTAAAGTTGCTCTTGTTTTATCTTCCTATGCCTATCACTTTGTTCTTTGACAATTTATTGGCGTACAAGATTCCTATGCATAGGAAATGGGTTAGACTTAAATGTGTTTTGAATTTTCTTCTTGATGCTCTCTTTTACTTTAATTCATATTTCTTATGTGAGCATCTTCTCAAACTATCATGCCTAACTTAAAGGCGTTAAAGAAAAGTACTTCTTGGGAGATAACCCAATAGTTTTCTTGAGTCTTGGAAGTTATTACTTCTATAATAACCTCTCCTTATACTATTTATTTGATTTTTGTTCCAAGAATAACCTCTAATGAGAGGGAAGTAAGATTTGGGGAAGTGCTATCCTGAAACAGATGTTTGTGCTACACTGCAAAAATTCGTGAAAAATATCTGTATGTTGGATTAAGCTGTAATTTTTTGAATAAATCCCCCAGGATGTTAGATAACTTTTGTTAGATCAACACTTTTTGATTTTAGCAACAGAAGGTCTTCGAAAAATTGGGTTTTACCTACTGGTCTGTTTTGACAGATTTCTGCCATTATTTGCATTTAACTCTTTATCGATTTATTTTTTGGTTTCCTTTGGTAAATTAAGATTTTTGAAGGAATTGCAACAGTAGATTGTGTTTTTGATGAAAATTTTTATGTTTTAAAACTAAACCCAAAGGTTTATTACTTTTGAATGCACTAATGTTGCTAATGAAGATTGTGTGAAGTTTTGTATGAACGAAAATTTTCAGGTGTAAGGGAAGAATAATGTAATGAGATGAAAAATGGACAAAATCTCAAGCTTGGGGATGCCACCCCGTGTCACCCCAAGAAATATTCAAGAAGTACAAGTGTCAAAGCATGGGAATGCTCAAGGCATCCCCTTCTTCATCAATAAAAATCTCAGGTCTTTTTAGACACTTCGTTTTTATTGTTTCATGCACTGTTGTGTTATTATTGGAGCGTCTTAGTTTTTGTTTTTGGTTTTTGTTTGCTTAGTTTGCTTGAATAAAATAGTTGGACCCCCGCTTTCGCTATGTTGTTTCAAATAAGTTGATTGGTGTTGGAAAGGAGTAGAAAGTTACTTGCTTATAGTGGTACAAAGGGAGCTTGGTTTGACTATGGCTTAGACTTTATCATGTCATGCTAGATGTTGTTTTGACCTTATACTTAGTGATTATTGATGTAGAATGAATTTTTCCAAACAATTAGGATTGCTTAGTGTGCCTTGAAAGAATCATGCGTTGTTTTAGCATACAAAAGCATAATATTGTGGTATTCTCCTTTGATTCTTTGTTTGGGTTGAGTTGGCACATGCTTACACCATGTTAAGACTATGAACCAATCACCTTAGCCTCTATGATCATTTAGTTTTTGACTTGTGGTACCAATTTATGCTTTGATTGATAATGTTTTGTCGCTCTGCATGATTATGGCCATTATTGCTCTCTTAGTTGGTCGCTCCTAGTCTTTTGATAGCCTCCACCTATATTGAGTAAGCTCTGCTCATGCATCCAACTCCCAAGAAACCAAGTTATTCCAAAGTGTCCACTATAAATTCCTATGCATGGTGTGTTACACCATTCCAAGTATATTCTTGTTTTATCTATCTTCCAAATTAAACTTGTTATGTGAAAATTAGTGATTAAAGCTCTCACAAACTTGATGGCACACTTTATTTTTCTTGCCCCTAATAAACTTGAACCATAGTGTCATCTATGTTGTATATGCTTGCACTTATAAGTTGGTAATTAGCAGAACCGTGCTGTCACGGGGAACGCTTTCAACACCTGTAAATATCTACCTAGTTGATATCATGCTCTTTTGTTTATGGATGTCGACGACGTGAAATAAAACGGGAGCTTGTAAGTCCATGGAGTTACGTATGTGTGTTAGAGAAACGCCTGGGCTGCTAGCCTAAGCCATGCCTAATCATGGTGGAAACTTGCAGCATCACCATAATGAGCAATATGTGAAGCATTCTTCTTATGAAAAAAAGAGAGATGGAAAAAAGAGAAAAAGAAGAAAAATAGGAAAGAAGAGAAAAAAATCACCATTTTCACATGGTAAATAAGAAGATTTCTGAGATGCTCATTGTCTGCTTGCCTTGTCATTTTGGTTATGGGAGTGCTTCTGTACCATGTGTAAGGTATGCAAATACTTACAATGACAAGAACTTACAGGTGACTAAAGTTGAGTAGCATGAGGTGTGGCCCTCGTACTCAAGGGATATGAGATTGCCAACTTATACTTTGTCAAGCATATACTCCATATTTTGTTCACTTTAACCTTAATCACTTCAAGATGCTTATGATAGGGGCAATGAGAGCTGAAATCTAACAAGTACCATGATTTTTGGAAGCTCTTTTTGAAACTTGAAGTCCCTGCTTCCCTTTGAAGGGACTTTCTTCCACTTTTATATTGAGTCTCCAGCTTCTATCTTTATGCACCAATTAAGAGAGCATAGTTGTCATTCTTAGTTTTATGTACATTGTCCCAAAACTTATTGTTTGATTCATAATGTTGATATTGCTTGTTCTTGAACTGTTTGTATCTAATCACCCTTATGAACTTTGAAGGTGTCCTATGCATTTATGTTTTGCTACTCCATGAGAGACAAGCTGAATGCCACTATGGTATGTTTTCTATATGTGAAACAAACAAACGTCTTTCAATGCATTGTTATTCATGATATTTGTTCGTATCCTTTCATGTTGCAACATAGTTGCTATGTCTTATTGTTAGAACTTCATCTTCCTTGCTCATGTTTAGAGTTCTTTGATCCCAGCTTTCAATGCTTGCAAATGGTTTGATCATGATTGTGATGGTGCATGTCACCTAAAAAAATATTCTTTTTATCACTTACCTACTCGAGGACGAGTGTTGGCGCTCTAGCAACGTGGGAGCGCTTCGTTGGGAAACCCCAAGAGAAAGGTGTGAAGAGCACAACAGAAAGTTTTCCCTCAGTAAGAAACTGAGGTTATTGAACTAGTAGGAGGAAGGAAACGTCTCAAAGGTGTTGCAAGAAACTTGGAAACCTGCACAACACAAACTCAAGACTTTGCCCCAACGAACAGTGGGGTTGTCAATCTCACCAGTTGCTGTAACAAAGGATTAACTATATGGTGTGGAAGGTAATAGTGGTTTGCTAAAAGTAAACAGTAACAGTGGAAGATGTATCAATGGTAAAGATTGGACCGGGGTCCATAGTTCACTAGAGGTGTTCTCCTTAGATAAACAAACATGGCATAGGTGAACAAATTACAACAGGGCAATTGACAGGACTGAGCAAGGCATAACAATGCAATACTAGACATCAAGATCCTATGAGATTTGATTGGGCAATACAACAAGATACATAGACCTCCATCCAACTGCATCTATGACTAATAATCCACCTTCAGGTTATTGTCTGAACCCCCTCCAGTAGTAAGTTGCAAGCAACGACAACAAGACATCTACAACCTCAGACAACTCCTTTAAGAAAAGTGTGTAAGGTAAACAATCCACTTGTTCTATGAACAAGAGACCGTTGTTTTCTCCCTAGTGGCAACAACACATCTACAACCTTAGAGATTTTTGTCACTTCCCTTAGATTAAATAGAGGCATGAACCCAATATCGAGCATAAATACCCCCTCTTGGAGTCACTAGCAACTACTTGGCCAAGATAGCTACTAACAACGGAGAGCATGCAAGATCACAAACAACACAAACATGATAAAATCAATAAGATAAAACCATTAATCAATCTAACATAGTAATCTCAATATCCATTGGATCCCCGCAAACACAACATGCATGATTACAAATAGAAGAGATCTTGATCATGAACGGAGCTCACAAGATCTAGACAATGAAAGCACAAAGGAGGAGATACAACCATCTAGCTACTACATGGACACGTTGTCCAAGGTGGAACTACTCACGCTTCATACCGGAGGTTGGCATGATGAAGAAGAAGGCCTATGAGATGATACTAAACAAGGATTAAACGTATAGTGTAGAAGGTAATGGTTGCTTGTATAGAGTAAACGGTAACAGTAGATGATGTATTAATGGTATAGATTGGACCGGGGTCCATAGTTCACTAGAGGTGTTCTCCTTAAGATAAATAACATAACATGCTGGATAAACAAATTACAGCGTAATTTATAGGACTGAGCAAGGCATAACAATGCAAATACTAGACATTCATGATTCCTATGAGATTTTATTGGGAATTACAACAATATACATAGACCGCCATCCAACTGCGTCTATGACTAGTAATCCACCTTCAGGTTATTGTCTGAACCCCCTCCAGTATTAAGTTGTAAGCAACGGATAATAGCATTAAGCAATGTGTGTAAAGTAAATAATACAATTGTTCCATGAACAAAATATTTTTGTTTTATCCCTAGTGGCAACAGCACATCTACAACCTTAGAGATTTCTGTCACTTCCCCAGATTCAATAGAGGCATGAACCCACTATCGAGCATAAATACTCTCTCTTGGAGTCACTAGCATCTACTTGGCCAAGATAGCTACTAGAAACGGAGATCATGCAAGATCTCAAACAACACATACATGATAGAATCAATAATCATAAGACATGATAGAATAAATAATCAATCTGACATATGGTTATTGTCTGAACCCCCTCCAATAGTAAGTTGCAAGCAACGGCAACAACACATCTACAACCTTAGACAACTCCTTTAAGCAAAGTGTGTAAGGTAAACAATCCACTTGTTCTATGAACAAGAGACCGTTGTTTTCTCCCTAGTGGCAACAACACATCTACAACCTTAGAGATTTCTGTCACTTCTCTTAGATTAAATAGAGGCATGAACCCACTATCGAGCATAATTACCCCCTCTTGGAGTCACTAGCAACTACTTGGCCAAGATAGCTACTAACAACGGAGAGCATGCAAGATCACAACCAACACAGACATAATAGAATCAATAAGATAAAAACATTAATCAATCTAACATAGTAATTTCAATATCCATCGGATCCCCGCAAACACAACATGTATGATTACAAATAGATGATCTTGATCATGAACGGAGCTCACAAGATCTAAACATGATAACACAAAGGAGGAGAAACAACCATCTAGCTATTGTATGGACCCATAGTCTAAGAGTGAACTACCCATGCATCATACCGGAGGTTGGCATGGTGATGAAGAAGGCCTCCGGGATGATATCTCCCCTCCGTTAGGGTGCCGAGAAGAGCTTCAGATCCTCTCGATCTAGGGACAATGGTGACGGCGGCTACGGACTATTTCATGGATATCTGATCGGGTACTTAGGGTTTTGGAATCGAGGGGGGTTTATATAGGGGAAGAAGCAAGGCAGGAGGGCGGCTAGGGGGCCCACACTATAACATCCCAGCATTAGATCTTAGAAATAAGCTGAACACAGTTGTGTGCATTGCATTCATGAATAGAAAATCTGAATAATTTTCGCGCTTTTGAACAAACCTTGTCAAAGTGATTGAAGCTTCTCTCAACTTGATGGAATTGTAGTAGATCATCAAGTTGACTGCGATAAGTTTCAATATGACCTTTGATAAAAACATTATTTTGGGTAAAGGTAAATTGATCTAAGGGTAGATCAAATATAATGTAACTAAACCATTACACATTGATTAATGATTTTAAATTGATCCTTATGTGATCATATCATAATATTCATCACAACAACTCATGAATACCAAGTTAAGACTACAACTCAAGTAATAAAAATGTAATGACTAATCATGACCTATCTTATTCTTATCTATTCTTACTATGATTATCATGGTAATATCTAACATTAACCTTTAGTGAGATTAAGTAGCAAGGAAATCAAGTTAAGATCATTTACCACATATCTTTCTTTCTATAAGAATCTTTATCATATCTATTGAATCCTATCCTTATATTTGTTTTTCATCAATGCTGAGTAATCAACTATTGATTCACCAATTCTTAACCCATTGATTATTAACCTATCAACTCTTGTCCATATCAAAGCATTCACTTAAAGCCTATAAAGAAAATAGTAAGGGAAGGTAAGTGGTAATGCTAGATTTAAATATCATCTCTAAGATGGGAGTGTTATAAGAGAATTAAATCAATGGGATTATTGATGGAGTTAACTCACTCCTGAAATGATAAAAGAGTATCTGAGGTAAAGATTACAAGGATGAGTATTTAAGTTAGATAATAGGAGTAACCCTATTAGATCAAGTATGTATACTCAATGAATTATATCTTTTAGTCCAAAAAGAGATAAACAGAAGATAATTATAATACCACTAGAATGTTGTAAGAATGAAAGCCTTGACTAGCCAACTGGAAACTTAAACCATATAGGATCATAGGATTATAATGATCATGCTTTAGTCACAAAGATTGAATGCTTATATCCTGTATAAGTAACATTGGTGGGTAAAATATGATTATACTCTAATATGAGATATTGGAGTCAAGTAAAGATAAAATTGTATGATTAAGAAGATGTGAGAGCAGCATTGAATAATAGAGTTAGTATTCTCCTCTGGAGAAAGAGTAAACACTTGAGGTGAAGTAGGATTTGATGTATATCTAATTATAAATACATCTAATAAAGTAATATTAGTGGTGGATGATTATGGAAGAGTATGAATGGAGTTAGAAGTAGCTAATTGTTGGATTGGAGGCTATCAACTGTAGAGTAGTTGATATAACCAAGCATGGACATGAGAAGATTATGAAAGCCTTAGTGTCAAACTCATTGGATTTATAAATGGATTTAGAGGAATAAAAGGTGAATAGGAATATTATTGTAAATTAAGGCTCATCATGTTAACACATGATGGTGGATATGAGGAAGTAGAATATCTAGGAAAGGAATTTCTTAATCAGAAGTCCAGAATTAGTAAGTATAGAAGTTAGGAACTCTTGGTAAACACTAAACCCTAAATATATGATCAAGCTTAACATCCAACTCATTTGTTGGATAAATCATTTTATCTTCAAAATGCTTTAAAGGAATATTTCCCTATAGTAAATTACTTAAGCACATCTCTATCATTTCCAATTATCATAACTATATGTGCTTAGGAGTGATTTTATCAATTCTTTTCCATCAGAAATTCCAGTTAATAAATTCCTATTTTAAATAGTGACATCATTAAAAAAATCACAAACAAAAGAACAATATGCTTAGCGATAAACTTTTATCAACAAAAAAACATAAGTATATTAAGAACCCTAAACCCTAAGGTAAGCACTTACAATTCAAACCCTAACTTATATGTTATTTATAATAGAATATATATACATTGCTATTTCCTAAATTAATGGGAGTAATATTAACCATATTAATTCTTTTTTATATCATACATCAAATAATTATATATTATCATTATATAGAATTTCATCCAAACTATGAGCTAGCTAGAATTAAGTTTTATAAACAAATAAGAAAATATCATATAATAAAGCTATGTCTTATTATAAAAATAAGATTAATAACAAAAGCTTCTACAAAATATTAAAAGGGATTAATATAAAGAAAATAAAGAAATATAACATTATATAAAAAATAGATCACAAATTGATTCTAAATAATATTATTGTTACTGCAAGTATTCAGCAAATAAACTTTGTTAGAAAAGTTGAAATCAAATATTAAAATTCAAATGTGAAAATAAAACAAAATATAAAAAAGGAAAGATCAAAGAAAAAACTGAAGGAGACCAGATCTGGCCCATGGCCCATTCTCTCATCTCTCTATCTACCGCTCACTTTGTAAAGGCCCAGTAGCTAGCCCAGCTCGTCCTCTTCTGTGACTGACGGGTGGGATCGAAGAAGGACCGCGGGTTTGTTTCGAAGAAGCTCAGGGGGTTTTCTACAAAATGATCATCGTCGTCATCCTCATGCACACAGGCACCTGCGTGCGTACCGCCGATGTCGTCCGTCGCCGTCATCAAAATCCAACCGATGTGCTGCTCGCCGCCGACCCTGAGGGGTGTAGATAAGATTGTCACGTCCTCCTCTATCCTCTCAAACCTATCTCATCTCCTCTCGCTCTCTCTATCTCTCTCTCGCATAGGACCCAAAACCCTAGCTTGCCGGAGTTACCTGTCATCGTCATCGTTTGAGACCACCCCAAGACCAACTGGTGATACCACAAGCTCCGCCATGACTTCGTCTACTCCGAGGAGGAATTGACCCGAGAAGGTCGTAATCATGCACATCGAACGCGTCTGTCCGCCGCTCGCCGTCGACCATGGAGACGCCATCTGAGCTCGCCTCACCTCGTCGTCGTCACTACAAGCATCCTGGTGAGCCACTGGTTCTTCCAGTACCTTTATTTCTCTGTATTTTGCTCTAGATCGTTTCCACCACGAGCACCCGACACCACCGTCGTTGTCCACCGGCGTTGCCCAACTTCCGGTAACCATTTGCTAGCGGACCCGCCACTGTTAGGTTCCCTGTCGTGTCCTCTTTCCAACAAGCCTAACCGCAGCCCCGCGCACACACCAAATCGCAAGATCAACCATCGATCCGAGAGGATCAAGCTCCGATGATGTCATGCTCACATCACCCTATGCCTAGTCACCCAATTTAAACTAGTCTTTGCACATGTGGCTAATGATGTGGCCACTGGCCCATTGGTTAGTGACCTTGGGTAGGTTTAGCCTCAGTATAAAAAGTATTCTCTGTTCTGGAATTAATAAAAAAATATAAATTCAAATATCAATATTCCAGAAATGAAATAAATGATTAAATCTTGTTTAATTAATAACTTTTGTTTTGTAATTCAGAAAAATGTGTATAATATATGGTTTTTTTAGAAAAATAAAATCTACAACTTAAAACTATTATCAAATATTATTGTTATAATTATTTAAATAAATATTTTTCAATAAAGGTTTCATAAGTAATAAAACTTAGATAATCCATATTTTAATATTGGTAAATATTAAAAATATAAATAAAATACCAAAACTCTTTAAAAATAAGAACTATAATTTAAAACTATAATCATGTATTCTAATTTCACTTAATTAAATATTAATTATTTATTAAGTATTTATTAAGTAATAAACCTTATAAAAAACATATCTTATTATTTATAAATCACAAAAATTAATGTAATATACCAAAATGATCACAAAAATAATACTTACATGTTAAAAATGTAATATTTCACTTTTGAGGTAAATCAAAAAATTTAAACACTTTAATAACTTGAATTCAAACATATTCCTTAGTTGTTAATTCATATAAGGGTAGATAAAATTTGTTAATATTTCTAAAATTAGTTAATTGAGTCTAATGAATAGTATTAGTCTTAAATATTAATAATATGAAGTCATAATGGTTTAAAACATCATAAAATACCATTTTATTGAATTATATTTCAACCATAAGTGTAGATTATTTTCTAAAAGGATCCTTATCCAATATAAAATCTTGAAGAATGATTGTAACTAAATTAAATCTCTTCCTTTACTTTAACCACAAGTTTATCAACATACATAAACCCTATAGTGAATTTATAAGTCGTTAAATAATATGATTACCTTGATTACAAACTATAGTCACTCATTTATAAAAATATAAATGATTCTATTCCATTACAATCTTGAGAGACCACTATACCAAATATAACCAATACCATTCCTAGTTAACTTTAAAGGAACCTTATGAAGTGAACAAAGCACAATTATCATAAGCAATATACCTTAAGTCTATCTATGTCTTTAAAGTTAACTTTAATCTACAAGACTTTAAATATATTGCTAAAGACATTATTACATGTTTTATAGTTAGCTTTGGTCTGTTATAATTAAGTTATAAAGCATCTCAAGTCCAAACTATTCAAGCAAGCACAAACAACTTCGACCACATTTGATTGACCACAAAGATTGTTTATACCTGAGAAAAAGGAATCTTTTCTTCAAAAGTTATTCGTTTTTCCACTTAATTTAACATATGACAAATAATCGTAATCACATTACTTTATACTTCACTTGTATACTTAGGATTAAAACACTTAAGTTCCTTATTAAGGCCATTACTTGTAAAGTAAAATTTTAAGATAAACAATTATAATGTAAGCAATCTTGAGTAACATTCCACATTTGTGTGTATCTCATTGTTTTATGATATTATAATTACATGTTGTTCACACACAATCATAAGCCTTAATAAGAAGGAAAAATATGAAACTTATCTAAAAGGATAACACATTCTAAAGAAATCATTTCCAGTATTCAACCCAAGATCAACGTTATCCCCGGGATTAACGTTTATAAAATGTATCACATTACTTATGCATAAAAGCATTTTGCTTCTTTAAACATTAGTCCTTACCGGACCAATGATGCTGATTTCAGATATTGGATCTTATATTGTCTTGAAGAAGTGCATAATCTTGCAATCACAAAAGGCATGTTCACACTTGCTCATGTCCTTTGATTATTTTCTGTAAAGTATTTTACAAATCTAGTGTTGTCAGCACCTGCATTTGAAAAAGGTCAGAAAACACTATTTTCATAATAATATGATTATAGGTTATTTTACCATGAGGTAATAACCTACTATGAAAGTTATGGTGGTAAAGGAACATATTATCTAGGACTTAACAACCAATGTCGCCAGTGATTCTTGCGCCGTATATCACGCGTTAACCATGAGATTTGGAATGGGACGGAGAAGTCAGCTATATCTTCTTCCTCTCGCATGTAGCCGGATGTGCTGGTCGTGGCTGTTATCACTCGTAGCTTGCATATTAATTGGTAATTCGTAGAGGATATGCAGCATATGGATGGGAACCCTCAACGTCCCACGATAGTTCTGGCATCTAACGGTCTGTATAAACCATTGCCGTAATTCAATATGTGGGCATGGTATACACCAAGGAGGCATTCCTGAAGGGGGAAGTGATTGGCTTGTGTAACATCCCAAAAATCATAATTTGTAAAGCTTGCATAACATTCATGCATTCATAAGCATTTGATCTTTTCAAATGAATTTCAAACATAAGAAACCATATTTTTGCCTATTACTTATTCAATTGAGGCAAGGTTTATATTTTATTTTCTAAATGTGTTTAGTATTTGATCAGGATTGATTGGAAAGTAAATACAAAGCCCACACAAAAGTTTCAAAACAATTCAAATTTAAAACCATTTATATGCCTACTGTAAATATTTAACTAAAGGCATGGTTTTATATGTAATTTCAAACCCAAAATGATTTTGAATATAAATAGATGTTTTACACATCCTTGGACACAAGAATTACTGAATAAAATTCTGGAAGAAATTCAAATTGAAACAGATTTGAAACACTCTTTCAAATTCAAATCTACAAATCAAAACAGAAATAGAAAAGGAGAAATGTCGTGGGAATGGTCACGGCAGACGCTGCAATCGGCAGCGAGTAGTAGAACGAGGGGCAAGGGCGGCCAGCCATCTGCGGTGCGAGATGAGGGCAAAGACACAGGGTTTACCCAGGTTCGGCCCCCCGAAGGGTAAAGACCTACTCCTGCTAGATTGTATTAGGGAGGTGTTACAATGGGCGAGCTCGGCGGCTAGGCGACGAGTCGCTTAGGTGTATGAGGGAACGTGTCTCTACTCCCCCCATAGGGAGGTTTATATAGGCTCACCTTCCCTAGGGTTTACATATCCCAACCAATTCGCATGAGCTTGATGAGTCGTTTAACCCAATCCGACCGGGCCTATCTACTACTTTGGGCCTTCTTCGATCGCTCGGTACCTTGTTGGGCTTCAATCCACTCGCCATTCTGCAGGCCCACTCGCCAGCCCTGGGGCCAGTCGAAAACGTCCTGCTGAGTATACCCCAGTAGGCGTATCCCCATCAGTAGTCCCCGAGGCCGTCGTCGATTGGGCGTAAGTGGCTGGCAATCGAGTATACGGCTTCAGAGTAGGCATCCAGTCGAATCTTCGGCGGGCTCCTGTATGAAGAAGAAAATCCGGTGAACCAAGTCGCGTTTTAGGCGAGTCGAGTCGGCGGAACGCGGTCGTGGTGATTGACCTAGCGAGCCGAATGACTGGAGTTGGACCGTCAGGTGTGGTCAAACTAGCCGTTGGGGTAATCCAACGGTAACTTTTGTCGTAATCATCGTGCGGTAACGGCCCCCTGATTTGGTGGGTAACTCCCGCTATATAAGAGGAATGGTAGGCAATCGCAGAGCCAACTGCCCACTACTTCTTCCGAGTGCGCGCATTTTCCTTCCTTTGCTCCGCGATCCAATCGACCCGAAATCCTCCGATCTCCAACCAACCTCTCGGCCATGGCCCTTTCCACCGAACCATGGGGCAGGTCCAAGTGCACAAGGGCGCAACTGGCCTCTTTCGAGGAGGCTGGAATCCTGCGAGCGGTTGTTGGCGATCCTCACGGAGAAACGACCCCAAACCCGCGAGAGAGGGATTTCGTCTGTTTCACCAGTCATATCGAGCGGGGGCTAGGGTTTCCCACGTCTTTGTTCTTCCGGCGTTTCTGCGCCTACTACGGGATCCAGCCTTTAGATCTGGGTCCCCACAGCATTGAGCAGCTCGCCATCTTCGTGGCGTCATGCGAGTGCTACTTTGGCTGCCGGCCCTACTTTCCCTTGTGGCGGGATCTGTTCCATGGACGGATCACCGCGAGCGGCAAAGGCCCAATGCTAGCCGCGGCGGCTTGACGCTCAACTCAAGTCCAAGGCTTCTTTCTTCGATCGATGCTACCCGCCAAGGCAGCGGCGGCGGAAGAAATCATGGTTCTACGTGGTCGAGGCGACCCCAGAGGATGAGGTGGCGATCCCGTGGTACTCGGCCAATCGTTCCGAGCCACGCCATCTCCAAGTCGGCAAGCTCCCCGACGACCAACGGATGGTCGTTGACGAGATGCTCCAGCCATCCGTGGTCTGAAAAAGAAGGGCCTTCGCACGATAAACTTGTACAATTGCTGGTTGGGCGGCTCGTTCCACTCGCCCAACGCGACCACTACATGTATCAGTACACGGGCCGGGGAGACTCGACGAAGGCCTGCCTCGACGAGTGGAAGTTGGAGGATTATCTCCCAGCGTTGAAGAAGATCACCCAGGCGGTGTACCTGGATGCACAGCCGGGTCGCTTCACACCGCTGCGTCCTCCAACGGTAATTTCTTTACCTTGTTCGCAGTCGCAGCGTATGCAGTCGCGGTAATTCTGATTCTGTTTTGCATTCATTGCAGCTATTCCAAGTGGTGGAAGGGTGGCTCCCACCTTCTGATGATGAGAGCCCGGGGCCATCCGCCCAGGATGTAGGCGAATCGCCACCCGCGAGGGGCAACGAGGACGACGAGGTCGAGTCCGAAGAGGAAATCGCCCCGCTGGTCCGAAAAACCCGCGGGCAACGTCAGCGCGAAATCGAAGCGAGCAGGAGCCTCGAGCGTCATGATGACGACGACGAGCTCCCAGAAACCACCTCGCGCCGCCAGGCCACTCCTTCGAAGAAGAAGAAGAAGGAAAAGGAAGCGAGGGCCCCCCCGAAGAGGAAAACGAAGCCGTCAAGGATGGCCTCGCCGCCGCACTCGACGAGCAGCTCCGACGCTCCCAGCTCGGCCGGTGACGGCGCGCCCCCAGCGACAACCGCGCTAGACACGCCGAGCGTGGAAGTGCCGCTGGCCTCGATGCCTCCGCCATTCGCGCCGGTCTCTGGGCTAGGGAAGGCTCCGGCTGCGGCGACTTCGCCTCGCAGGGAGGTTCCGAATGTAGCGGCCTCGCCCCGCAAGGAGGCTCCGGCCGCAGCGGCTCCAATTCTCGAGGAAGCCCCCGAGGGGTGTCCTGCAGGCACCAGCAGCCTCAACGAAGAAGCCGTCCGTGTCTGGCACGCGACGCCCCGAATCGGGGCTCGCAACCGGGCCCCGAACTGGAAAAACCGGCCTTCGTACAGGGCTACGTTTCATCCCAGTCGCCAAGTGAGTGCGTTCACCCTTCCCTACTTTTCATAACTATTTCGATTGTCTTTATTGATTCGATTGATATGCAGGACCGGAGTGAAAAAGATGGGCCACCCGACCGTGGCTCAGGTACCCTCCGCCGCTAGCGAGGAGGATCCTTCCCGTAAGAGGAAAGCGGACGAGGTCGTCGCCTCAGCGGAGGGCAGCAAGAAGGCCAAGGGCGACGACATCGTCACTGTCTCTGACGACACGGCGGTCGCGCCGGCCGGACCCGCGGTGGAAGCAACCGCGTCTACGAAGGAGGGCGTTTCCTTGCCTAGACCGGAGGAAGCGACTTCCTTTGGAGCGGGTGCCTCGATCGCTACCTTCCCCCGCTTCGTGACCAAGGCGGCCACGGCGAGCGGGGCTGCGCCCCCGAGCCTCGCTCCAGGGACCGCCGATGCTGAAGTCGACCAGCGTCGCGGGCACACGCCAGCGCTGCTTGCGTCCGTGGACGCAATACAACTCCATGGCATGCTTGGTGCAGCCATCCAGGTACCTCCAGTCCCCGAGGATCATGTCGGTGCTTTGCAGCGGCTTGATTCTTATAATTTCTCGTCTTTTACTTTCGCATCCAGTCCCCGAGTGCGCACGCGCTAAATTTTAGCGGGTGGGCACTTAGGAATTTTCTTGATCGCCAGTCCCCGAGTGCGCACGCGCTAAATTTAGCGGGTGGGCACTTAGGAATTTCGTTTTTACTGACTTTTTTGATGATATGCAGGGTCTGCAGCTTGAGTCGGCGGACCGATTGGCCGCGAAACAGCGTGCTGAGAAGGAGCTGGCCACCATCCAAGAGGCGAACAAAGAGCTTCAGGCTGTTGCTGCGAAGGCAGAGGAAGCTCGCCAGGAGCTTGTCCCTGCTGGTGAGTTGGTGGCGGCGCGATCTGCTCTGGGTGCTGCTGAACAGCGGGTCGCCGACCTCGAGCGCGAACTGCGGGAGGCGAGAGAAGAAGCGAGCTCGGCGGACGGGCGAGCTAAGGCCGCCATTGCGGCCGCGGAGGAGGACCGCAAGGTGTCGGAAGTCCTTATTGCTGGGCTTCAGGACGACCACACGTCGCCGATGCTTCATCACGGACTCGCCCGCCCGCTGCTTGGTGAGTGCATCTTCCCTTTCGTTAGTTGTAGTTTTGTGGTGTCCGTCGTACTCGTCATTGTCTCCTTCTCGCAGGTCGCGTTATTGGTAGCCAAGAAGAAGCGAGCTCGCTTGACGCGAGGCAGTGCGTAAGCATGCTCGTCGACTCGGCGACGCTGTTGGCGACGTGCATCCGCGCCTACCTTCAAGAAATATCGCCCACAGAGGTTATTCCCAGCGACCTTGTTGAGGTGTGGGAATATTTGGAGAAGGCGCCCGCGGTCATCGAGTTCATGACGCGTTCGGCGTGGGCGGAGCGGCATCGAGTCTCGACCGCCCACTTCCCGAAGATTTCGACGCTGACGATGTGACGAGTGGGTATCCGCCGTCGTGGCGGTGGATCTGTCCGAGGTTCTCAAGTTGCGGAGCGTGCGCCATGTACTCGAGCGTCCGGGCGATGGGCGATCTCCTTCCCTATCGAGACGGTCGTCGCGCGAGCGACCCGAGCCGCATCGTGACTTCAAGGTCGAGCAGCCTTTTCGCCGGCGATGGCTGGTGAATCGACGTATCCATCAAACTCGTACACGCGTTCATCCGTAATCGCCGTGATGTTTGGTAGTCGTCATCCAAGCCTGCAGAGTAGGGTAGTTTGCCTTTGAATTGTTAGCGCAGCTTACGCCATGCGGCATATTTTGTAACATAAGACAATGCAGTATGCGATTGAATGGGACGTCGTATCCATTTTGCTATTCGTTTGTGTGATTTGGATTGATTTTGAACGAGTCCCCGAGCGCGTCCGCCCTTTTGTGGGGTTTACCTCGTATATGGTGTGTGTTGTTATCATGTGTTCTGTTGATTTGGTCGACTCGCCCGAGCTCGGAGAGCCAGTCGCAAGGCGACTCCCTTGAGTGCTCTGTACTTTACCGTTTTCCCGTACGCGGACGGGGTCGGGTGGCCGAGTCCCCGAGCGTGGTACTTGGTAGTTCTAGGCGCGACTCGAGGGTGGTTGAGGACTTAGCGCGTTGGCGTGAGCGCGTCACTCCTGCCTGGCCCGTGGGGTCAGTCGCGTGGCGAGTCCTGGGCATGCTCTCTTACGTTTTCCACGACGATCGCGACGAACTGGTATTCAGTCCCCGAGCGTGGTACTTAGCCGTTCGAGTCGCTAAGCCGAGGATGCGGAGGACCAAGGTCGCTGTGAGAAGCGAGGGCAGTTGTCTTGGCTCGTAAAGCCAGTCGAGCTAGGCGACTCCAATGGGGCTCCGGGTTGGCGTTTTTCGTGGACGATGCAAGACCTGAAGTGATTCAGTGCTCTTACACCGCAGTACTTAGACGTGTCGATCGCTGTACCAAAGGTTGACTTCTGCATTTTAGCGTAACGCTGTTATTACGAGTGCGAGTGGCACAAGTCATGGAGAGTAGGCGCAATTTGCGGTAACAGTTTCTTTTATTTCATAGCGACTGGAGAGTACATGTGTGGGGTTCTAGGAGTAGAACTTCCAGAGGAGGTTTACATTCCATGGTCGCTTGACGTCGAGCTCGCCGTCCCCGCGGACGTCGACGAGGTAGTAGGCGTCGTTGCGTCTGGCTACCGATAGCGACGGGCCTCCCACGGAGGGGAGAGCTTGTGCATGCCCTTCTTGTCCTGGATGAGGCGTAACACCAGGTCGCCTTCCTGGAAGGTGCGGGTTTTCACCCGTCGGCTGTGGTAGCGGTGGAGTCCTTGTTGGTAGATGGCGGTGCGTGACCGAGCGAGGTCGCGTGCTTCGTCGAGCTGGTCGAGCCCATCTTGGCGGGCCAGCTCGTTCTTGCCTCCGTATAATGGACGACCAGCGAGTCGTGTGTTCGAGGTCGGTGGGCATGACTGCTTCGGTGCCGTAGACCATGAAGAAGGGGGTGAATCCCGTCGATCTGTTAACCGAGGTGCGGATTCCCCAGATAACGGAGGGCAACTCTTCGACCCAGCACCCAGCGGTGCGCTCGAGTGGTACTTGGAGTCGCGGCTTCAGGCCGTGGAGGATGCTTTGGCTCGTTCCGCCGTTGGATTCGGGTGGGCGATCGACGCGAGATCGAGCGGATGTGGTGCTCTTCGCAGAATTCGGCCATTGCTCCCTTGGCAAAGTTTGTGCCGTTGTCCGTGATGATACTATTTGGGAACCCGTAGCGATATATGAGCTCGGTGTAGGAATTTAGTGGCGGTCTTCCCGTCGCATTTCCGGACTGGCTTGGCCTCCACCCACTTGGTGAATTTGTCGACGGCGACTAGTGGGTGTAGCCGAGGGGCTTTCTTGAAGGGTCCCACCATGTCCATGCCCCATACGGCGAATGGCCAAGTGATGGGGATCGTTTTGAGCGCCGAGCTCGACGCAGCGTTTGATTGGCGTGCCGGGCACCCGGCGCATGTCTGATGTCGACGGCGTCGGCGTGGCGGTGGGCCAAGAGAAGCCGTGTCGCATAGCCTTGGCGACCAGGAGAGCGGCGGCGTGGTGGCCGCAATCACCGAGTGAATGTCGTGGAGGATTTTGCGCCCTTTAGCCGGGTTGGGCAACGTTGGAACACGCCGGTGACGCTGCGCTTGTGTAGCTCGCCGTCGATGATGGTGTAAGACTTGCATCGGCGATCATTCGGCGTCTGTCTCGTCTGCTGGCGGTGCCGGCTTGTAGGCGTTGTAGGGCTTGGTCCATCGTCTGCTCGGCGATGAGTGCGACCAAGGCTGCCTCTGTTGAGTGGGACTCGATGTCGATCTCCCTCGGGGAGAGACCGATGGTTTGAGATTGTGTCGAGGAACACGCGGTGGTGCGAGTCGAGCCGACCCGATCTAGAGAGGCGTCGGCCTCCTCGTTTTCGCTGTCGATCCACTCGGCCAGTAGCCGGTGAAGTGGCCGTAACTTGTCCACCTCTTGGCGATGCGCCGCCATGGTAGGGGAGATGGCGTCGCGGTGCGGCGACTTGCCCCCGCGACGGTCGGAATCTCCGTGAGCATCGAGGCGATTGACGTTCATCTCCTTGGCGGCTCGCATGCCGTGGAGTAGGGCCTCGTATTCAGCCATGTTGTTGGTGCAGGCGTGAATTCGAGGCGAGGATGTAGCGGAGCTTGTCGCCTTTGGTGAAGTCAACACTATCCCGCTCCTGCACCGTCGCGTTCTTGGAGCCGTCAAGTGCGAGCTCCGATAATGGAGGCAGCTTCCCGTCGCTGGGCCTCCTCCCGATCGGCGATGAAGTCCGCCGCTGCGACTTAATCGCCCTTCGTGGCTCGTATTTAATGTTGTGGAAGCCAATCTCGACGGCCCACTTGGCGACCCGTCCGGTCGCCTCGCGGTTGCGGATGATGTCTTGCAGTGGCGCTGAGGAGACGACCGTGACCGGGTGCTCCTGGAAGTAGTGCGGCAGGCGCCACTGAGCCCTGAAGACCGCGTATACTAGCTTTTGGTATGTGGGTACCGTGGCGCGACTCGATGAGGACCTCGCTGATGTAGTACACCGGACGCTGAACCGGGCACTCCTTTCCTTCCTCTGGTCGTTCGACGACCATCACAGCACTGACGACGCGCTCGGATGCCGCGACGTAAACCAGCATAGGTTCTTTGTCGGCGGGAGCGGCGAGTAATGGTGCACCGAGTAGCACTTTTTGAGGTCGCGAGCGCGTGGTCCGCCTCCTTGTCCCCGGAAGGTGGGGTTCTTCTTGTCGGTATAGGGGCATCGCCTTTTCGTGACGGGATGAAGCGATCGAGAGCCGCTTCGCCCGACCAGCTCGGGCGCCACGCACTCGGGTTTGCCGAGCCGGGCGATCGTGTCGATCTTTGTTGGGTTCGCCTCGATCCCTCGTTTGGATAGGACGGACCCCAGTAGTTGTCCGGCGGGTACACCGAAGGTGCACTTGCCTGGGTTGAGCTTTATCTTGTACCTTCGCATATTGGCGGTTTCCGCCAGTCGCCTTGGCGCAGCGGATTTCACGACCACGCCGTCGATGTAGCGTAGATGTTGCGGCCAATTTGGCTCGCGAGGCATTCTTGCATGCACCGCTGGTAGGTTGCCCGCGTTCTTCGTGCCAAAGGTCATGGCGGTGTAGCGAAGGCTCGAATGGCGTGATGAACGCCGTCTTGACAGACCATTTTGATCTGGTTGTACCCGGAGTAGGCGCCGAGGAAACATAGCGACTCGAACCCGCGGTTGAATCGATTATCCGATCGATCCGCTGGAGGACGAACTCCTTTGGGCGCGTATTCAGGTTTGTGTAGTCGATACACATTCTCCAGTCCCGCTTTTCTTCTCGACCAGACTGGGTTTGCCAGCCACTTGGAGTATTTGATTGGCGGATGAAGCCGCAGTAACGCTGCACTTCCTCGGCGATTGCTCGAGGGCGTTCTTCATTGAAGGGCCGTAGCGATCGCTGACAGTCGCACTTTGGGGTCGGCGTTTAGCTTGTGCTCAGCCGAGCTCCCTAGGGACACCGGGCATGTCGGAGGGTTTCCATGCGAAGATGTCCCTGTTCTCACGGAGGAACTTCGATGAGCACGCCTTCCTATGCTGGGCTCATGCTGTCCGATCGTCACCGTCTGGCTGGAGTCGCCTGGGACCAGCTCGACGGTGCGAGTGTGCGTCGTGGCCTCAAAGGTTGAGGTGTTTGCGCCCTCTGAGTTGGGCTTCTTGAGTATTGTGGGGTCGTCATTGTTGACCCCGCTCGCGTATTTGGCGAGCTCGTCGGCGTGATTAGTCTCTGCTGCGATGACGGCGTCGGCGAGTTCGGCTCCTTTGGCTTCGCATTCGGCGGCCATGTCGGGGTCGCCGTTGATGGTGATGACGCCGCACGGCCCGGGGAGCTTCATCGCGTTGTACGCGTAGTGGGGTGCCGCCATGAATTTAGCGAACGCCTGGCGCCCCAGGACGCAGTGGTAAGGGCTGTCGAAGGGCACCAGCTCGAAGACGATCCGCTCGGTGCGGAAGTTTGCCGGAGTACCGAAAGTGACGGGCAGCGTGACTTTGCCGATCGGATACGCCTTCCGACCGGGGACGATGCCGTGGAACGTGGTGTGTGTTGTCTCGATCATCGACTGCGGGAGCCGCAACCGCCTGAAGGTGTCGAGGTAGAGGATGTTGATGGAGCTGCCGCCGTCCATCAGTGTCTTGGGGAGCCAGTAGTCGCCAACCTTGGGCTTGACCACCAAGGCGACTCGCCCCGGTACTGGCGATGCGTGGCGAGTGGTCTTGCGGCTCCGGTGATGGGTTGTTCCGACCAGTTCAGGCGGGGACGTCTGTTGGGCCACCGTATGGACGGCGGCGCTGGCGATGACCTTCTTTTCGCGCTCGTGTTGAAGCCTGAAGGTGTGGAGCGAGCCGGCTACTTTGCGAATTTTCCGCCATTTGGCGGTCGTTGTCTGTGTCCTCCCGTGCTTGCCGTGCCTTCTCGATTTCCACGAGGTGTGGCGCCGGCGGTGTGTTGCGGGCTTCCTTCCTGCTATGGAACGCACATGGTTGGTTAAGGAGGGCCGGATCGAACCTTGGCTTGTTCTTGTAATTGCCGCCACCGCGCTGCTGCCCTCCGCAAGCGGCGGTAACTCTGGGGCTCAACAGGCGTGCGCGTTGGCGACGAAGTCGACTCGCCCGTCGTTGCTGCGGCGCTGCCGGTGAGGCGGTGCCGTAGCGTAGGTTCGGCGTCGCGTCGTTGACGCCCGTGCGGCGTTGCCCTCGACTTGTCGCCGTTTCTGGTTTGGATCTTCCTCGGCATACCGCTTTGGCGATCTCGAGGAGGTCGGGGATGTATTCGAGTGTGCGGGAGTGTCGCTGAGCTTGGCGACTAGAGGCTCGTAAATAAAGACGAGGTCTTGAAGCAATGGATCGCGGTGTCCGGGTGGATGCCGACCGCGTGTACCAAAGCTCTTGCCACCGTTGGACCCAGTATGGTCGCTCAAGTCCCCGGACGCATCGTTCAGGTCCTCAATGGTGGTGGCGCGGGTGTAGGAGCACTCGAAGTGCCCGACGGCGTCGCGCATTTCCTCCCGAGTCGACATCGTCCCGGGAGAGTGTTGATCCATCGCTGCACGCCCCTCCATCATCGGTGGGAGGTAACGAGCGCGAGTAGGTCGTGTGACCCACGATCCCCATTGCCATGAGGTATGTGTCGAGCCGATCGGGGTCACGAGTCGTATTTTTCTCTCCTTTGGCGCCTTGAAGTTTGGCGGGTACTTCGCCTCGGATCATTGGTCGAAGCACTTGGGCCCAAGTCGAAGCGACCCATAGGTTCGCCATCGCGCGATTAGTTAGGTGTGCCGCAGTCGTCGGGCTGGCGGCGCGCCAGCTTTGGTTGTTGATGATGTGGGTGCGGGCCGATGGGTTGTCCGCTGGCGGCGACGGTTGGTCGCCCGGGATCAATGGAGAGTGCGCGCTCGCGGGTCGGTGTTGGAGCTGCAGTGGCTCGGTGGCGGGCTTGAGGGTGTTTGCCGCCGGGCGGCCGGAGGCCGCTCGCTTCCCGAGGAACGCGAGTATACTCGACCTTGCAGTCGGCGCCGCTCTTTGCTGCTCCACGGCCTCGCAAGCGTGGCCTTGACATCTTGGATCGTAAGGCGCGTCGCCGGTGGCCGTGATGCTATCGGCTGCTCGGCCGCCACGAGGTTGTCCATCGGGGTGGAGAACAGTGGGAGGCCGCTATGCCTCGCTCCGTGAGGAGACGACTATCCGTGGCTGGTCCTCGGAGGGTGCGGTTGGGTGGTGGTGGGGCACCCATCGCCGTCGATCTGGCGGGGCCGGGCGCTTCCTCTGGTGGCGCGTTCTCGCAGATCGCGCGGCTATGCGAGCGGTCGTTGTTGCCGGTTCAGGGCACGCCTGAACGGTGGGGTTCAAACGTGACCTGATCCGCTGGTGGTAGCGTGACAGCTCGCGTCACACCGCCGAGGCGAATTTTTCGCGCCGGCTGCTCCTTGCGTCGCCTCCACCAGTTTCAGCGGAGTTCTCGACCTCCGTTGCCGTGGCGTTAGGAGGATTGGGGTGGAGAAAGGATCCTCCGGCGGATCGGTGCGGTGGCCATGTAAGCGGCATGGCGATCGCTCCTTCGCGGAGGTCGGCGGAGTTCTCGACCGGTCGAATTCAAGATTCCGAGGATGGAGGGTCTTGAAGTCTCCCGTTGGCGCCCTGGGCGCTGGAGCCCGCGGCTGAGGCCGCGGCGATGGAGCCGGTGAGTGACGCCGGGGTCGCCGAGTCGGCATCGTCGGTGAGGGCCGCATCTTCTGCGGCCGTTGAATTCCCGGCCACGTTGCTGTGGGCCGAGTTGTACTCGGAGGCAAGGCGGTGGATCGTGCGAACTGGCTCTCGGAGACGATCGCGTGGCGGCGATGCGGATGCGAGCCGAGTCCGAGACGATGGCGACGGTGAGGCCGACGAAGAGGATCGTCGATTGGCGGGATCACGTTGCGTGTGGTCGCGCCGGGACGTAGCTGCTCGGCAAGATCTGGAGCATCGCCGATCGCTATCATGCGGCGGTGGCGGCGTCTCGTTGATGGGCAGATTGGATCTCGCCAGAAGACCGCCAGGCCCCACGGTGGGCGCCACCGTGGGAATGGTCACGGCAGACGCTGCAATCGGCAGCGAGTAGTAGAACGAGGGGCAAGGGCGGCCAGCCATCTGCGGCGTAGATGAGGGCAAAGACACAGGTTTACCAGGTTCGCCCCTGGAGGGTAAAGACCTACTCTGCTAGATTGTATTAGGGAGGTGTTACAATGGGCGAGCTCGGGCTAGTCGCTTAGTGTATGAGGGAACGTGTCTCTACTCCCCCATAGGGAGGTTTATAGGCTCACCTCCCTAGGGTTTACATATCCCAACCGATTGATGCACGGCTTTGAGTCGTTTAACCCAATCCGACTGGGCCTATCTACTACTTTGGGCCTTGACTTCCATCGCCGGTACCTTCTTGGGCTTCAATCCACTCGCCATTCAGAGCCCACTCGCCAGCCACAGGGCCGGAACGTCTGCCGAGTATACCCCAGTAGGCGTATCCCCATCAAGAAAAAGAGAAAAAAAAACCTAACTAGCTAACCAGCCCAACCCAACCGCGGCCCATCAAGACAGCCCACCCGGGAAACCCCCTCCCCCTCTCTGTTTCTCACCCGCGCGAGCACCCACCCTCTCGCTGACAACTTGGCCCCACACGCCAAGTCACCTTCGTCTCCAAATCACGTCGCGACCAGCACCGCCGTTGTCGTTTCCCCGATTGATTCCGCGCTTCATTGCGAGTTAACGCCGGCGTAATTCCCTCCCTCGCCCCGGCTATTTAACCTCCTCCTCCTTCCGCTCATTTCCCCTCAAGCCACAACCACAGAGAGCCACCAGGCTGCCCACAATCTAACTCACTCCGCCGCGGTACCGAGCATCTCCGGCGGAAAATTCCGGTGAGAACTCCCCGCCCCTTGCCTCCTGGTCTTGCTAGCATGTTCACCGCATCCTTGCGCATCTTCTAACACCTCTGGTATGTTGCGGTGACCCAGCATACCACTGCATGTGTAGTATGGTATAGTCGTTGACATGACATCCACAGAACACCGTTCCGTAAATATCACATCCCTCAGAGTGGCACAACAGAAACATTGCAGGTCCATATTACAAACATTCACACATTATTATTATTACGATACCAGAAGTTCAAGACTTCAAAAGGTTTCAACTTACAAACCAAAATATAAAGTGTTTCAGCGGAATTTAAAAGTAGCAACTCCGACTAGGAGTTGAGCTCAGCAGCTTATTCTATAGAGTTCATGTTGCTCGGCTCCGTTGGTTACTACTAACTAGGAATACTTATTTGGACTCGTTATCATCGACACCATAGCGGATTTCGTAATCCACTCCTTCAACACCTCCTAACAGGTCAGGCTCCTCGTAGAACACATCTTCTTGAAATTCAGATGCATACATTGGCACGTCTTCGGAATCCTTAGAGTCTAAGCAAGGGATCAAAGGAAAGGATGAGTAACAGCGTTACCCAACAAGTTCATTATATGCAAGGTAGGAAGTTTGATGCTCTAACTACCACCTCGGACTATAAGTCCTTGGCACTATACAGTTTTTGTAAACCCTTTCTTCAAAAATTGATTTTCTTATAAAAATCTATGACAATCAGCCTTCACAGGTTGACCAGAACTTTCATGGAGTTCCTTTCCTGCCGTGTTCGTAGCTCCTTTTCGGAATAGGGAGTAACAATTTACAATTCTTACACTCTGCAGAGGTGCGTTACTTTACCCATGAGAGATCAACTCCTTGTTGCAAAACCGGGCGTACTTTCCCGTCCACAATTCCATGATGTGGGGCCCAGTAGTTGGTCCAAGCCAATAACTGCCCCCTTCGCGACCTCGCATGCCTCCTTGGTGAACACCATGCCCACATAATGAATTACAGCAATGGTTTGTTCAAACCGTTAGATGCCAAAACTATCGTGGGACGATGAGGGTTCCCACCCATATGTTGCATATCTTCTATGAATTACCAATTAATATGCACGCTACGAGCATAACAGCCACGACCTACACATCCGGCTTCAGGCGAGAGGAAGAAGATACAGCTGACTTCTCTGTCCCATTCCAAATCTCATGGCTAATGCGTAATGTACGGTGCTAGAATCACTATGTTAGGGGTTATTAAGTCCCTAATTGATCATCATTGTTTCAAATAGAATCCTAAGTTCTATTGCTCCATTATATCATCACTTAGGATGATATCTATGATTTCTTTATTTGTGAAATTAATATTTTCTTTATTTTAGAGTATATATGATAACACATAATTTGCAAATACTTTGATAAAGACTCTTCAAAGGATATGAGCAAGTGATGGACTTGCCTTGTGATGGCAAGGTAGTGAAGTCTGATGCTTGCACTGGACCTTGAGCCTTTTTGTCTACAAAAACATCATTATTGCCTAGTAAGGACAATATTTAAAGAAGCAAAATGATTATGCAAAGTAATGTAATGCATCATTTAACTTGATATGCATTCTCCCCATTATTATAAAAAATCTTTTTAATAATAAAAGATTTATAAACATTACTTTCTAATATTTATAATATATATTGTATTATTTTATTTTATTTTATTTCCCTTTTATTAATTTTTATTGATTTAATAATTCTTTTAGGAATTATCACTTAAATATCAAAATTTGTTATTAAATATTTATTTAGTATTTTTCAAAAATACAACAATATTAATATATAGTGAAAGTGATTTTTATTTATTTTTATCATCTTTTAATAATTTTGTAAAATTTTATAAGGAATATATATATTACAAAATTCTTAATAAAATTTAAATGTCTAAAATTTTATATCTTAATTTACTTGGATAGTTTGTATTTTTGTGAATCCAAAAATATTTTATTTACAATTTTTGGACTTTTATTTTATTTTCTAGAATTTAATTAAGTTCAGGGGCATTTTGGTCTTTTTTATTTATTAAAACAGGCCTTAAAGGTTTTTGGGCTGGCTTATTCTTATTGGGCCCTTGTGGCCCATGAGGCATAGTAAAAACAGCCACCCCGAAGGGTTGGCCCAATTTAGCCCACCCACTCGCTGTCTCTCACCCTCGAGCTCACTCCTCTCCTCCTTCATCCCCGACCCCGTGGTCGGTGATGTCGCCGCCGACGATTCCCGCCGTCGTGGACCGTTCTGGTCACCGCCGTGGTGCAGGAGGAGGTTGTAGACTACGCCCTTCCCTCCTGTCCAATAGGATTTGGGCATGGAGCTCTCCTGCGATAGATCGATGTCGTCCCGAACCCTAGGGTTTGGGGTTGGCGTGGATCCTGGCGCCGCCACTGCTGTCGTGTGTTGTGGTGATTCACCTCGCCTCTAGGCGTGGCTATGGTCGCTGATGTGGCGATGTATGGGTTGCAGCGCCCCCTGGGGGTGCTCCCCGTGCCGCCATGGTCGTCGGCCCTTCTGCTTCCTCTTCTATTCTTCAGCGAGGACCTTTGGTGAGTGCTCCCTCTCCTCTCGTACAGCTCTGTGTTAAGTCATCCTCTGCTAGATGTTTGGTGGTGATCTTTCTGGTCTTGGTTCTGGTTAGGGTTCATACCATGCTGTTTAGGGTTCTTGGTTCTGTTTAGGGTTCTTGGTTCTGTTTAGGGTTCATACCATGCTGTTTATTAGATACTGATGAATTAGATCATGTGTTGATGATCTCTGAATCTGTTAAGTGGTGATTAGCTGTGGCTTATGGCTGATGATTAGCTGTGGTGATGCTAGTGGCTTACTGCTGATGATTCCATGGTTAAATCTCATATGATTTAGAGGGTAAAATTTTACTGCAAATACTACTTGGTAAAGCTAGTGGTTTGGATAACTTACCGCTGTCATTACTTGGTTAATGACAGTGGGTATGGTGTGATGAAGTTACTGTCTTAGTACTATTGGCTTGAGAATTCATGTATGGTTTGAGATCACAATGGTCTCAAACAATGAAGATATACATAGGGATTTCCTAATTATGATTCCTGTAATAACAGGAAAATGACTGGTAGTTGATTGATTGAATCTGTGAAGATTGAATGCTTATTCTGATTCATGTAGAATTGTTCTGTGACACCATCTTTGTATGGCACACAAGATTGATTCTAATCCATTGTTTGGGTTGGTTTAAGCTTTAAGACAAGTTTGGCAGTAAAAGATAAGTAGAAGTGTTTGTCAACACCCGGATTTTTAATCTCAGATGCCTGTTATGCCATACATCGCAATCCCAGGATTACCATTTTTGCGAGACATAATAGATTTGGATATCACAGTACATCATCCATTACAAACCATAAATAAGGTCTTACACAAATAAGGATCTCATGATCCAGTTCTTAATACAACTAAAGCAGAAGAAATAACGTAATAGTAACGATAGCATAGGCGAAGCTCCATCTTCGGGGTCACAGGCAATGCTGACGATGGAGATGATCCTAATTATCGTAACCTTCCCGCGGGCCGTCATCCTGATACTCCTCTTCATAGTCTGGCCACGGGAATAGCCATGGACAAAGCCATGAGTACTCTTTAAGTACTCGCAAACTAATACTAATAAGTTGAGGGGGTTTTTGAATAGGATATACTAAGCTCTAGGGTTGTTTTGCAAAAAGCCAGATTTACCTCTACTAAGTTCAGAAGCAAGAATTTTAGTTGAAAGTTGTATAACACCTAAGTGGGAACTTGAATTTCATATCACAACCCTGTTGTGGTCAAGTCAAAGTCACAATTCATTTCATAAGTCGTTTTGAAAACATCTGATGGGGGAACAATATGGCCACTCCAACTGTCCATAACCGCGGACGCGGCTATTCGAATAGTTTGACACTCTGCCGAGATTGTACACTTTCACCACAACATTCGATACATCCGTCAGGAACAAATCCTGAATTCACCATACTCAGTATGCGGATAATCGATCCTAACCTTTCAATTACACACCCTAGTATAGACACATCTCCTGTGATTTTGGCCTCCCAACCATGACCAGCTGTCATCTTGGGTACTGCACAAGTGGACAATCTTCACAAGGTAGCCTCAGCTTAGACCTTGGTCGTGAGGGAACCCATACTAAGGTATATAAACTTTCGGTCAAGCCCTACCCAATTTTCTGGTATTGTGGTTGTACGATAAAATTGGAATGGTATCGCATCCAGACAACCATCAGTTTTATAAAGGGCTAAGGCTCATGCCTCAACATTTTCATCATCAAAATCATCTGGTGTTCAAGAACCATGTCAAAACATTTCAGTAGAATGACTCATCATTATAAGGTTTTCATAACCATTTTCACCAAGTATTCCCATCTAAAGTTGATCAAGTTTTATACTTAGCACTATCATCTACAAGTGGTGGTAAATCCTAATGAGGGGTGGTAAACAAGTGGAGATTTGCTAAGTTCAATCTCATGCCTTAGGATGACATTCATATTATCTAAATTAGGCCAAATTTTATGCTCTTTATGCTAACTTTAGTGATCTTTCTAGAATCTACAATTCACTATGTAAACTTTAAGAGAAAGCTTTGATAAAGAAATAAAGTATAAATCTTGCAAGAAAAACTAGGATTGGGTTATCAAGTGGGTATGATCACATATGCTTAAGGCATATAGTTGGCATGGTAACAAGCAAGTAGTAGCTTGCATAATTTGCAAGGGTAGCTTGCTAAGTTAATAGCTTGCTAAGATATTGGTATAAGCTTGCCTTGTGTAGAGCAGTGGTTGAACTTCTCCTCGGCTTCCTCCTCGTAGTATCCTCCTTCCTCCTCGTATCCTTGGTCGGTACTAGCGCCTATAAATAAATACGAGGTACACAATCATCAAACACTACTTAACTATTTTCAATCATCACACAAAGATGAACTATAGATGATCTAGCATCATCATTATCATCACAAGGATTAAAGCATTTGTCTTATTTATTTTAATTTGAGAAAAGTAATTTCTACTCATTGAAAAACTACTTAAGATATAATATTCTCCAACTCAAACATGGGATCATGTTGACACATGTCATCACCACATATTTCAGTACACGGGAATGTGATTTAAAGTGGTGTCACAATTTAATAAGGTTTAACCTTTTTATTTTAATTAAATAAAGTGAGTAGAAATGCCTATGTGGCATTCTTTTATTACTTGAACATTATTTATGCACGTAAACCCATATGTTTTTATATATTTTGAAAGGTATGGTCAAATGTCATTTTTGAGACTTGGAATCAACTCAAAAGCTTTTATGGTTGAATTTTGAAAAATGTTCGAATGCTGAAAAGCTTGTGCCTTGTTATTTTTACCATGGTTGATCCATACATCCAAATGATTTGAATCCAACGGGATTGGATTAAGCATTTCAGTACCTTTCTAGAAAAATTGGTTTCATGCATTTTGGTTTAGTGAATCGAGCTGGGTTGATTTTTGAATATAGGTACAGAACTATTTTTGAAATTAAAAGAATAAAGCTTAATTTGAATTGTTGGGTCGCGCGGGATGTTTTACTGGGCCAGCCCATTACACACAGCGCGTACGTGGGCTAGTTAAGTGGCTGTCCCTATTTGCCAGTGAGACGGGGAGGGGCGAAGCGGTACGGGGTGATCTAGGCCGCACGATCTAAATTTAATCAAACGGCTACGGTTCATCATCCACGTCGGGCAGCGCCGGCGAGACAGAACCCTAATGCGGCAGGTGGGGGTCATGGGAGGCTCACCGGGGCTCAGGCTAGGGTCAGCGTCGGGGGCAAACGACGAAGTAGACGACGGCGGTTCTCCTGGTACCGGCAGCTTCTCTGGGCGGCTCAATCGGCTCCTTCTTCTCCAAACAGCGCGGCTCGCCAAGTGCAGCGATCTGTTGCTCGGCTTGCTCTGGGACTGAGGTGGGGTGGTTCTGGGTGAGAGGGGAGTGAACTGGTGTGGCGAAAACGAGCGGTGGAGGCCTCTATTTATAGTGGCGAGAGGGGACCGACGGGCGCGGGCTGAGCTCATCGTGGTCGATGACACAGGCAGCTATCGGCATGGGTGACGGTAGGGGGCGGTGCTATGTTCCCTGGCGAAACTCAATGGTGTGGTGCTGATCGGTCGGAACGCTTCAACGCTCTGGGCGGGTCCGACGGAGGTTTTGATGGCGCACAGCGCGCATGGTGCTGGGGTGCTGGGGTGATGGTGATCATATCTGCAAGCGGCGAGGGCGGCGCGCGGTCTGTGGGTGTTGGTCGAGCGTGGCGCACGGGCACTCTCGGCATGGTCGCAGAGAGGTTCGGCATGGGCGTGGCGTGTGGTCCAGGGGCTGACATTGCTCGGGGCTAGGACAGAGTGTGACGGTGGACGGTGCTGCATGTCCCAGACAAGGTTGGCGAGGCTAGTGTGACCTCTGGCTCGCTGGCGACAATAGGGTGGCAAGTATGCTCTCGGCATGCTCACCATTGATGGCTAGGCTTGCCTACAGTGGTGCTACAGATAGTTAAAGGGGCTAGATGATCTACTAAAGGCTGGTCGCAACCAGAGAGGGAACAAGTTAGGCCAATTTTACTGCACACTATAGTGTTTGTTGTTTGTTTGATTTGAATCTGCAAGGTGTTTGATGAAATGGCCGCAAGAACTTTAAATTTGAATTTTGAATTCAAACTTTGTGGGTTTTCTAGGCACATGCTAGGGAGTATCTGGTTGGTTGGATTAGTCAAGGGGCATTGGTTTGGTTGGGTTTTGAAAATGGATGATCTTCACATATGAATAACATTCAATTTTGAATTGTGATTTGAATAGGGTTGCCAAATGGTTCTGCAAGTTCGAAAGGTGGGCCTTGATTCAATTTTACTAGTTCTATCAAGGGGTGAAAAGAATTGGGAAAGTTCCTTTTTGAAATCTTAGACTAGAAACACTCAAAGTGATCTAGTGAACAAGATTGGCAAAAATGACCATTTGCTTTATTTGGTTTGTTTTTGATTTTCTCTTTATTTGTTTCTGTTTGGAAATGTTCTAGATGATGTTATATTTGTCTTTAAACCATTTCTTGCTATTTAGGTTAATCACACAAGATCATTCATGCATTGGTCAAATCATTTCATTCACACATGCATTCATATGATTTTAATTAATCAAAGCTTTTGTTA
This sequence comes from Avena longiglumis, assembly GCA_030063025.1. Taxonomy (NCBI): domain Eukaryota; kingdom Viridiplantae; phylum Streptophyta; class Magnoliopsida; order Poales; family Poaceae; genus Avena; species Avena longiglumis. The sequence goes on along the minus strand of CP125976.1, from coordinate 103,726,660 downwards.
ACCCTAATTTTAGTGATTAGAGTTTGATGATCCTTGTTTTATATTTTTGGGATGTTACAAACCTTCCCCCCTTAAAAAAATCTTGTCCCGAGATTTGAAAAAGGACAAAAAATATTACCTAGGATTTAAAGAGATCGGGAAACTCCGTATTTATGTGATCTTCGTGCTTCGAGGTAGCTTCTTCTTCGGTGTGGTTGCTCCACTGAATCTTGAGAAACTTGATGCTTTGGGTCCTGGTGGTCCTAAAAGATTCTTCCAAAGTACGGATGGGTACTTCGGGATAGGTCAGGTCATCATTGATTTCTATGGTCTGGTGATCAATATTCTTGAAAACTTTAGTCTTCTCCGGAACTTCGAGGCATTTGCGAAGTAACGATATATGGAACATATTGTGCATAGCTAACATTTCTTCTGGCAGTTCCAATTTATATGATACTTCTCCTCGATGATTCAGAATCTTGAAGGGTCTGATATATCTTAGAGCTAACTTTCCTTTCAGCTGAAAACGCTGCATTCCTTTCAATGGTGACACTTTAAGATACACAAAATCTCCGATATTGAAAGAGAGGTCTCGACGTATCTTGTCGGCGTAATTCTTCTGTCTTGACTGGGCGGTCTTGACGTTCTCATGAATCTTGTGAACTTTCGCTTCTGCTTCTCGTAGGATATTGGGTCCGAAAATCTGACTCTCTCCTACTTCCGACCAGTTCAAAGGGGTGCGACACTTCCTTCCATACATGAATTCAAAGAAAGTCCATTTGAACACTAGCTTGATAACTATTGTTGTAAGAAAATTCGGCGAAAGGCAGACAGTCTTCCCATTTAGATCCATACTCTAGCACACATGCTCTCAACATATCTTCGAGTATTTGATTTACTCGCTCCGTTTGTCCATCGGTCTGAGGGTGATAAGCTGTGCTGAAATCTAGTCGGGTTCCTAAACCTTCTTGGACTTTCTTCCAGAATCTCGAGGTAAACTGAGTTCCTCGATCCGATACGATGTTCTTGGGGACTCCGTGAAAACTGATGATTTTAGCGATGTATAACTCCGCTAGCTTCAAACTCTGGTATGTGGTCTTGACTGGTAGGAAATGGGCGACTTTGGACAAACTGTCAACTATGACCCAGATAGAGTCATTTCCCCTACTAGAAGTAGGTAATCCGGTGATAAAGTCCATTCCAACTGAATCCCATTTCCATTCCAAAATCTGTAGAGGTTGCAAAAGTCCAGCAGGTCTTTGATGTCCCGCCTTGACTCTCTGACATATATCACACTTGGCGATATAGCTTCCGATTTCTCTCTTCATCTTATGCCACCAAAATTGTTCCTTCAAATCCTGATACATCTTCGTTCCTCCGGGGTGGATAGAATAAAGAGTATCATGGGCTTCTTTCAAAATCACTTCTTTCAATTCCGAATCTGCTGGTACACAAAGGCGTCCTTTGTACCATAGAACTCCTTCTTCGTCTTCGGTGAACATACTTTGCCTGTACTAATACGACGCTTGATTCTGTCGATACTAGCATTTCCTTTCCGTGCCTCTTTGATCTGACTGATCAAAGTGGGTTGAAGTTCTATGCTAGCCAAAAATCCTTCACTCACTAATTCCATTCGGAAATCTTCCATCTCTTTGTGAAAACTTGGTTGCTCCTTGAAAATCATGGAGTTCAAGCGGCACGGCAATCTGCTTAGGGCATCTGCTACCACATTGGCTTGACTAGGGTGATAGTGAATGTCCAGATCATAATCCTTGATTAGCTCAATCCATCTTATTTGTCTCATATTCAGCTCCTTCTAAGTGAATATATACTTCAGTCTCTTGTGATCCGAATTAATCTCACAACTGTTTCCCATGAGGTAATTCCTCCATGTCTTCAGGGCTAGAACTACGGCTGCGAGTTCAAGGTCATGGGTTGGGTAGTTCTGTTCATGCTGCTTCAGTTGTCGGGATAGATAAGATATAACTTTTCCTTCTTGCATTAGCACACATCCTAGGCCGATCTTGGATGTGTCACAATACACATCGAAGGGCTTTGTGATATCCGACATGATCAAGATGGGGGCTGAAATCAATCTCCTCTTGAGTTCTTGAAAACTCGCTTCACATTTTTCCGTCCATTCAAACTTCTTGTCCTTCTTCAGCAATTGGGTCATGGGTCTGGCGATACTCGAGAATCCCTCTACGAACTTGCTGTAGTATCCCGACAATCCGAGAAAGGCACGAACTTGGGTTTGAGTGGTTGGGGCTTGCCAATCTTCGACATCTTTCACCTTTGCAGGGTCAACGGCAATTCCTCTGGCTGATACGATACGTCCGAGGAATCCTACCTCCTGTAACCAGAATTCCCATTTGCTAAACTTGGCATACAACTGATGCTCTCAAAGGGTTCCAAGAATGGTCCTTAGGTGTAGCTCATGTTCTTCTTCTGATTTGGAATAAATCAGAATGTCATCGATGAAAACAACGACAAACTTATCCAGGAAGTCCATAAAAATATTATTCATGAGATTCATGAAATAAGCGGGGGCATTGGTTAATCCAAAAGACATGACAGTATACTCGTATAATCCATATCTGGTGGTAAAGGTAGTCTTTGCAATATCCTCTGTGCGAATCTTGAGTTGATGATAGCCAGTTCTAAGATCAATATTAGAAAACACTATGGCACCAGTCAACTGGTCAAACATATCTTCGATCTTCGGCAACGGGTACTTGTTTTTGATAGTGACATCATTCAACTTCCGATAATCCGTACACAAACGGTTACCTCCATCTTTCTTGTCCACAAAAAAGACAGGTGATCTCCATGGTGACGCACTTGGTTGAATCAATCCAATTTCCAGCATGGCATCCAGTTGCTTCTTCAGTTCTGCTAGTTCAGACGGGTTCATACTATATGGTCTCTGGGCTATCGGTCCGGTTCCAGGGATTAGTTCAATGATAAACTCGATATCCCGTTCTGGGGGCATACCGGGCAAAACATTTGGAAATACATCGGGGTATTCACAGACTATTCGGACTTGGTCAATGGTAGGTTGGGCTATACTCTTGTTGCACTTGAATTGACGAGGTAAGGTTTCAGATACATGCTCGACTGATACTCCGGCTGTACTGGTCATGGTTATTGGTTTCTTGGCACAGTCAATTAATCCTTTGTGTTTGGACATCCAATCCATTCCTAGTACTACTTCCAAACCTTTAGTTCCGAGTACTATTAGTTTAGCATAAAAATCTATGCCATGGATTCAGATAGGGACGGCTTTGCAAATTTGCCTACCTTTGGTGGTTGAACCGGGGATTTGAACAATCATAACATGCTTCAATTTGGTTGGTTGAATCTTACTAGTGCATGCAAATTCTTCAGTGACAAATGAGTGCGATGCTCCAGAATCAAATAACACTCTTGAAAGTACTGAGTTAACGGAAAACATACCCAGCACGACGCCTGGCGCTTCCTGGGCTTCTTCAGCATGCATGAGAAAGAGACGGCCGTTGCGGTTGAGCGAATTCCCTGGGGCAAACCTTCTTCCGGGCTGAACACGACGCTGCTGCTGAGCTGGGGCATTTGCATTGGGGGCTGCGTCATTATTCTTGGGGCACTCAGTGGAGTAGTGACCCTTGGTTCCGCCTTCATAACAAGTCACTTGCGACTTGTCCTTTGCTGCAACAGGCACAACATTGCTTCCGGTCCTTGGGGCAGTGTTGGTGTTGGTGGTGGCATTGTTGTTGCTGATCTTGGGTGGTGCACGGTTGAAATTTCTAGAGTTGCCGGGGTTGTTGTGGTTTCCTCCGGGCCTTGGGTTTCCACGGTTGGGATAGGTCGGACGGTTCATCGGGGGTCTGTTGGTTCTCGGGGCAAATCCTGGAGATAGGTTGGGACGATACTTTGGGGTATGATGGGTTCCGGGCTGATGCATCATGCGGCGCTTGCGGTTCTCATTGGCTTGGTTGATCTTTCCTTCCAACTGCATGGCAGAGTCGACTAGGGCTTCAATATCATCAAAGGGGATAGTGACCAACACTGTCTGCATCTCATCATGCAGACCGTTCAGGAATCTCTCTTTGTTCTTGGCTTCAGTGTCAATCTCATCCGGGGCATACCTAGCTAATGACAATAATTTGTCACGATATTCCACTACGATCATCCTCCCTTGCTTCAGTTCTCTGAACTCATCTCTCATCCTCTTGATTAAAATCGGTGGCACATGGGTTCTGCTGAACTTGACCTTGAATTCCTCCTAAGTCATCATCTGACCTCCGGTTATTGCACGAATGTTGTTCCACCATGCTCTTGCATCTCCGGCTAGATAGTGGGTGGTGAATAGAACTTTCTCTTAGCTTCCACTCCTGCGACTTCCAGATTGTTCTCCATTGTTTGCAGCCAATCATCTGCACCTAGGGGTTCCTTTGACTTAGTGAAAATAGGTGGATTGGTGTTCTAGAAATTCTTGAGCTTAGATCCATGGTTGTCTTGATTTCCTTGGCCTTGATTGTTGTTGGCCATCTGAGCTATGTGTTGAAGGGTAGCTAGGTTGGCTTGACGTTTGTCTCTTTAAGCTTCGCGGTTAGAAACCAACATTTTCAAGATCTGCAACATTGTGTCCGGGGATGAGCCGCTTCCTCCGCGAGGCATCTGAACATTGAGATAGATCATGAGAAAAGAGGGAAGTTTCTAAGGTTCAGAGGTTGTTGAAAAGTTTTTAAAGTTTGACTAAGATTTTTTCTAGCCACTTGTTTTCATTCATTCATTCATAGCACACGATACAAATCCACACCACAACAAAGGAAAATAAATGGTTTTAAGAACCATTCTGGAAACTACGATACAGTGGGACCGAATACAAATCACTAACGCTAGTGCTCAAGTGCTACTACTCCTTGGAGTCAGTGTACTCATCATCATCATCGTCATCGATGAAGGAAAAATCATCCTCATCGGTGAAGAAGTACATGGCCTGATCCTCCAGAAAGTCATCATCATCGCTGAGATAGGAGTAGGGGTCTCCACAAAGGTCTTCTCCGGCATTCTCCCTCTCCTCCAACTGCATGTCTCACTCGTGGATGGTCTCCTCCAAATCCGTGATCCGGTGGCGAAGACAGGCAATGATGCTCTCCTTCTTGTCGAGCTGAAGGCGACGAGACTTGCGATCCTTCACTATCATGGCGAGGGTATGCTCCTTCTTCTTGGCGATGGCGTACTTGTGGTTGGCGTAGGCACAGGCATTGCCCAACTCCTTATGACGATCGTACATCATGAAGCTGAGGTGGTCCACTTAATTCTTCAGCTCGGGATGATGTGGGGCCTCAAGTGGTTGTCCCATAACATCACGCCTTGGGTAGAACTCAAAACGGGTACCCTTGATCTGATTGATACTCTACCCACACAGACAGGCAATAGCTTCCTGCATTGCCCTGGCCACTCCATCGAGGCAGTTGTTTTCTCTTAAGGTGAACTGAATTCCCTTGTCAGTGGGAGGTTCAATCTTTCCTCGGAGCCTTGCAGCAACTATCCACTGCAGGTCTTCTCCTTCCTGATCATTGAGCTGAGCTCCGAAGAACTCGGGGTGCGGACGCTCCAGAAGTTCCAAAAGCTGGTCCAAGTCACGCTCAAAGATGAGGTCTCCTCCATTCCCCAACTAATTAAACTTGATGTACTTCACATCCATCTATAAGAATATATGATGAGTAAGTTAGTAGAGTGATAAAGTGTGTCAAATTTTATGTATGTTGTAAGATTTTTTTAGGAACATGAAATTTTGATGAAAGAGTCCAAGTGATAAGAATGGGAATGAGTTTTTGTAAATACTCACTTCCTTTGGTTTTGAAACTAAGTTTTTGATTCAAACGTCCATTCTAACTAGGGTCTCCTATGGTCAGGATGGCTTTGATACCAACTTGTCAACACCCGGATTTTTAATCCCAGATGTCTGTTATGCCATACATCGCAATCCCAAGATTACCATTTTTGCGAGACATAATAGATTTGGATATCACAGTACATCATCCATTACAAACCATACATAAGGTCTTACACAAATAAGGATCTCATGATCTAGTTCTTAATACAACTCAAGCAGCGGAAATAACGTAATAGTAACGATAGCGTAGGAGAAGCTCCATCTTCGGGGTCACAGGCAATTCCGACGATGGGAGATGATCCTAGTTGTTGTAACCTTCCTGCGGGCCGTCATCCTGATACTCATCTTCATAGTCTGGCCACAGGAATAGCCAGGAACAAAGCCATTAGTACTCTTTAAGTACTCGCAAACTAATACTAATAAGTTGAGGGTTTTTTTAATAGGATATACTAAGCTCTAGGGTTGTTTTGCAAAAAGCCAGATTTACCTCTACTAAGTTTAAAGCAAGAATTTTAGTTGAAAGTTGTATAACACCTAAGTGGGAACTTGAATTTCATATCACAACTCTGTTGTGGTCAAGTCAAAGTCACAATTCATTTCATAAATCATTTTAAAACATCGACGGGGAACAAGATGGCCATCCAATCGTCCATAATCATGACGCTTACTATAATAGTTTGACACTGCAGAGATTGTACACTTTCACCACAACATTCGACATATCCAGAACAAATCCTGAATTCACCATACTCAGTATGCGGATAATCAATCCTAACCTTTCAATTACACGCCCTAGTATATGCACCTCTCCTGTGAGTTTGGCCTCCCAACCATGACCATCTGTCATCTTGGGTACTGCACAGGTGGACAATCTTCACAAGGTAGCCTCAGCTCAGACCTTGTCCGTGAGGGAACCGATACTAAGGTATATAAACTTTCGGTCAAGCCCTACCCAATTTTCGGGTATTGTGGTTGTACGATAAAATTGGAATGGTATCGCATCTAGACAACCATCAGTTTTATAAAGGGCTAAGGCTCATGCCTCAACATTTTCATCATCAAAATCATCTGGTGTTCAAGAACCATGTCAAAACATTTTAGTAGAATGACTCATCATTCTAAGGTTTTCATAACCATTTTCACAAAGTATTCACATCTAAAGTTGATCAAGTTTTATACTTAGCACTAGCATCTACAAGTGGTGGTAAATCCTAATGAGGGGTGGTAAACAAGTGGAGATTTGCTAAGTTCAATCTCATGCCTTAGGATGACATCAAGATTACCTAAATTAGGCCAAATTTTATGCTCTTTATGCTACATTTAGTGATCTTTCTAGAATCTACAATTCACTATGTAAACTTTAAGAGAAAGCTTTGATAAAGAAATAAAGTATAAAGCTTGCAAGTAAAACTAGGATTGGGTTATCAAGTGGGTATGATCACATATGCTTAAGGCATATAGTTGGCATGGTAACAAGCAAGTAGTAGCTTGCATAATTTGCAAGGGTAGCTTGCTAAGATACTGGTATAAGCTTGCCTTGTGCAGAGCAATGGTTGAAGTTCTCCCCGGCTTCCTCCTCGCAGTATCCTCCTTCCTCCTCGTATCCTTGGTCGGTTATAGCGTCTATAAATAAATACGAGGTACACAATCACCAAAATTACTTAAATATTTTCAATCATCACTCAAAGATGCACTATAGATGATCTAGCATCATAACTAGTATCACAAGGATTAAAGCATTTGTCTTATTTATTTTAATTTGAGAAAAGTAATTTCTACTCATTGAAAAACTACTTAAGATTTAATATTCTCCAACTCAAACATGGGATCATGTTGACACATGTCATCACCACATATTTCAGTACATGGGAATGTGATTTAAAGTGGTGTCACAATTTAATAAGGTTTAACCTTTTTTATTTTAATTAAATAAAGCGACTAGAAATGCCTATGTGGCATTCTTTTATTACTTGAAAATTATTTGTGCAAGTAAACCCATATGTTTTTGTATATTTTGAAAGGTATGGTCAAATATGATTTTTGAGAGTTGGAATCAACTCAACAGCTTTTATGGTTGAATTTTGAAAAATGTTTGAATGCAGAAAAGATTTTGCCTTGTTATTTTTACCATGGTTGATCCATAGATCCAAATGATTTGAATCCAATGGGCTTGGATTAAGCATTTAAGTACCTTTCTAGCAAAATTGGTTACATGCATTTTGGGTCAGTGAATCGAGCTGGGTTGATTTTTGAATATAGGTACAGAACTGTTTTTGAAATTAAAATAATAAAGCTTAATTTGAATTGTTGGGTCGTGCGGAATGTTTTACTGGGCCGACCCATTACACACAACGCGTACGCGGGCTGGTTAAGTGGTTGTCCCCACGCGTCAGTGAGACGGGGAGGGGCCAAGCGGTACGGGGTGATCTAGGCTGCACGATCTAAATCTAATCGAATGGCTACGGTTCATCGTCCACGTCGGGCAGCGTCGGCAAGACAGAACCCTAACGCGGTAGGTGGGGGTCGTGGGAGGCTCACCGGGGCTCAGGCGAGGGTAGGAGACGGGGGCGAACGACAAATTCGACGACAGTGGTTCTCCTGGTACCAGTAGCTTCTCCTGGGGCGGCTCCAATCGACGGCTCCCTTCTTCTCCAAGATGGCGGCTCCGCCAAATTCGGCGATGCCGCTCGCCTTGCTCCGGGAGTGAGGTGGGGTGGTTCTGGGTGATAGGGGAGTGAACTAGTGTGGCGAAAACGAGCGGTGGAGGCCTCTATTTATAGTGGCGAGAGGGGACCAACAGGCGCGGGCTGAGCTCGTCGTTGTCGACGACACAGGAAGCTATCGGCATGGGCGACGGTAGAGGGCGGTGATATGTTCCCTAGCGAAGCTCAACGGTGCGGTGGCGAGGCGTGGGGCGGTGCTGATCGGTCGGAATGCTTCGACGCTCTCGGCGGTTCCGACAGAGGTTTTGATGGCGCACAGCGCGCGTGGTCCGCGCGGCGGCGAACGGGCATGTCTGGCAGGGTGCTGGGGTGCCGGTGATCTTCTCTGCAAGCGGCGAGGGCGGCGCGCGGTCTGTGGGTGTTGGTCGAGCGTGGCGCATGGGCATGCTCTCGGCATGGTTGCAGAGAGGTTTGGCATGGGAGTGGCGTGTGGTCCAGGGGCTGGCATTGCTCGGGGCTAGGACAGAGTGTGGCGGTGGACGGTGCTGCATGTCCCAGACAAGGTTGGCGAGGCTAGTGCGACCTCTAGCTCGCTGGTGACAATGGGGTGGCAAGTGTGCTCTCGGCATGCTCACCATTGATGGCTAGGCTTGCCTACAGTGGTGCTACAGATAGTTAAAGGGGCTAGATGATCTACTAAAGGCTGGTCGCATCCAGAGAGGGAACAAGTTAGGCCAATTTTACTGCACACTATAGTGTTTGTTGTTTGTTTGATTTGAATCTGCAAGGTGTTTGATGAAATGGCCGCAAGAACTTTAAATTTGAATTTTGAATTCAAACTTTGTGGGTTTTCTAGGCACATGCTAGGGAGTATCTGGTTGGTTGGATTAGTCAAGGGGCATTGGTTTGGTTTGGTTTTGAAAATGGATGATCTTCACATATGAATAACATTCAATTTTGAATTGTGATTTGAATGGGGTTGGCAAATGGTTCTGCAAGTTTGAAAGGTGGGCCTTGATTCAATTTTACTAGTTCTATCAAGGGGTGAAAATAATTGGGAACGTTTCTTTTTGAAATCTTAGACTAGAAACACTCAAAGTGATCTAGTGAACAAGATTGGCAAAAATGACCATTTGCTTTATTTGGTTTGTTTTTGATTTTCTCTTTATTTTTTTCTGTTTGGAAATGTTCTAGATGATGTTATATTTGTCTTTAAACCATTTCTTGCTATTTAGGTTAATCACACAAGATCATTCATGCATTGGTTAAATCATTTCATTCACACATGCATTCATATGATTTTAATTAATCAAAGTTTTTGTTAACCCTAATTCTAGTGATTAGAGTTTGATGATCCTTGTTTTATATTTTTGGGATGTTACAGTGTTCCTTTCTGAAATCCCTATGACCAATGATGTTGTTCTGAGGCTTAGGGATTAAGCTTTATCTAGTTGATTCATATGGATGGTTCTGGTAGTGGTACCAACTACTGTTTCTTGAATCAAAGCTTGGAAAAAAATGATAGTAGGCTTGATCATTTATATGGATCCAAAATATTAACTTCTAAGGTGCTACTCTTATCTTAGAGATGTGCCTAGAAGTTAAATTTTAGCTATATTTATTATTGAATTGAAATATAGCTTGGTAGCCAAATCAATGATGTTGTTCTGAGTTTTGGTTGGATACTTGTAGTTTGTTGTTTGCTTTTAAAGTTTAAAACCTCAGTGATGGATTCACCCCACTTGGGTGCTTTCTGAGAGTTTGACTATGATACAGATCATGTATGCTTGTCTAATCTTAGATAGATAGATCATGTGATGGTTTGTGTACTCACCATTGTCACTTGATGTTGTGGTTGCTAGTGGTGGATCTTGTGCTCTCCTGGTATATCTAGCTCCTGGCTTGTCCTTGATCTAGCCCATCATCTCCTGATCCTGATGGCTTGACTTTGGTCTTGCTATCCACCTGATCTTCCCCCTCCTTATGCCACCATCCTGGTGATGTGATCCTGGCTTTGGTTGGTTTGGCTGCTGGCTGCTGTGCTTAGTTTAGCTGCTAGCTAATGTGCTTGGTGTGTTAGAGCAAAGGAATGATGTGGGGATTGGTTTCCCACGGCTGTGTTGACAGTTTTGTTTGGTTTTGCTGTTGTTGTGGTGTTGACAGCACACACCATGCAGTTTGGTGTGTGTGCTGCTTGTGTGCTTGCTGCACAGATGTGGATATGTTCGGAATTTTGAAAGTTACTTTTATCTGATTACTTTTACTTGGCTGGTGAAACTTGCCCCTTTTATAAGTTTACTCCATGATCAACTTTGATCAGTGCACTTCACTGACAAGTCTAAGAGTAAAACAATGCTAATCCTAACTTTCCTTTTTCTATTCAGTTTCTGTTTATTTTGCAGGTACAGATTTGAAGATGAAGATTTTAGTTTATTTTTCTTTATAGAATAATCCAATGTAATATTCTTTATTCTTTTGTAATTTTAGTTCTATTCTTTTGTAAGCTTCATTTTATTATTTTGTAATAAAGATTATACTATTATCAATAAAGAAATATTCTTATTCTTTATTTATTTGCTATGGTGAAGATTGTGGATGATTTTAATAAGTTAAATTTTTGTAACTTATTTATTGAATGAAAATATGAAATAGATATTCATATTCTTAATTGCTTTCTTTAAATAAAGTTTGAGTTAAATTGGTTAACTCTTAATTAAATCAAGATTCAAACATTATTCAAAAATCATTTGAATTATAATTCAAACACTCAAGTTTTAAATTCAAATTTCATTTCCAAAAACACATAATTCCTCAAAGATCATATCAAAGTCTATAGCTATCATCCTTTAATACTAAACATAATCTCAAAGTATGAAAGAAACCTTGATCACTTTAGGTTTTTGTATGGCGAAAAATTTACCCACATTTTCACAAATGAATGCATGCAACATTTCAAATTCGTAAATCTACCCTTCGTTAGTTCCTAAATGCAGGGATGTTAAATATGTGCTAGGACAACCCAGAACGTCGCCAACGTCAACGACTGCGCATGCCTGACGAAGCACTCAACTCCGACGAGCACACACGATAAACCTAGCATTACCCTTCCTCTCTGGTTCATGCTCGCACACTCGCAACGTTAGTACGCATCTAACGCTGCCCTCCTTTTCCTCTCCCGTGCCCTGTAGCGCCCCTAGAGATGACGACCGAGCACACTCGAAGCCACCCGCAACTCCGATGAAGATTGCTCGCCGTGTCCGTGCGCCCCGACCCGTCCAACTGCACATTGAGCTTCGACGTGTCTCCACGACCTCAGTAAGCACCAGCGCCCTTGCTTTTACTCTCTGGTCTCGCCGGAACGTCACCGGCAGACACGCAGCCGCCACGATGACCATTTGCGCCGCCCGCAGATGGTCAGAGCAACGTGGTCCGCTAGATCTGGATCCAGCGGATGCGATTAGTTTAACCCGCGAAGGGGTACGCGTAGATCTAGGCCTTAGGGTTAGATCTAGAGGGGTAGATTAGATCCGACGCCAAGGAGTAAGTTTTGATCTGGTGTGTTAGATTAAGTTAGATCCAATGGTACGGACACATGATCCAGAGCGAACCAGTATGCGCCAATCAGACGCTGCCGCGTGTCAGGGTTTTTGATTTAAAATTCAGATTTGATTCAATGAAATGATTAAACTTGTAAATTCGATAACTTTTGTTCTGTTTATCCAAAAAATACAAATAAGATATCAATGGAATCACAAAATAAACTCTACACATCTGTAGGCTTGGTTTTGTATTTTGATTCTGTTAAAATAGAATTTTATGCAGAGACATTTGTGGGCCTATTTTGTGTATAAAAATTATTTGGAAAATGTTTTACAAGCCAAATTAAGTTTATTTGTTGTATAAATGTTTAGTTTATTGTTCAGTACTGTTTTACTTGTCTTGTTTAGTTTAGAAAAATCATCACATGGCATTTGCATGCATTCATATATTTTTGCTTGATTATTTGAAATATGAAATTTGGTGCTATCATTTTATGTGTAGATTTTGGTGCTAGTGGTGATTGTGATTGTGAGGATTGTTGTTACTCCCCCAACTACCAAGGCAAGTGGTGCTTCATATTTTTGTCCCAATATTTTGACTATGCATTAGTGATATTTTGTATAGGGCTTGCATGTTAATTTTTTGCTAAGTATCTATATGTTATGCTTGGGAAATCCTAGTTGTTGTAGAATTGTTAGAATTTTCTCTAAGTTAAGATACTTGATATTGCCATGCTTAGCCTAGCTAGTAGCAACCAAGGGTGGATTATATACATGCTATGGAAAAATATTCCTAAGTCTTTGACTTATGTTTTTGCTTAATAAAACAACTAAGTGAATGAAACACCTGGGTGGAATGGTTGTTTGGGTTATGTTGAGTGGTTACACAAGGCCCATATCTATGTTCTACCTTGTGTATCACACTTGTGGAAAGCCACCCAGGAACAAAGGTATTTGAGATGCCATATGTTAAGAAGCTTCTAGTGTAGCCACATGGCATTATGGGCTCTGCCTGGATCATATAGGTTGCAATAACTTAGCCAAATGGACAGTTGGTAGTAGGGGGTGATAGGTTTGGAGCGCGTCCATTTTGGTCTAAGGGAAGGCTTCTGAAAGTTCTTGTCTCGATGCATGTCGAGTCTTGTGGGGAAAGTGCACCACCTCTGCATAAGGAAGAATCTAAGTACTTAGCCGTGTCCCCGGAAATGGACAATTTGAGCATCAAGACATGGAAGCTATCAAGAATCTCCTCATCCCAATTTCTAAGTTAAAAACTTGTGGTTAAACAAGGGTAAAGGTTCACCAATGTCTATTGGTAGTTCCTTCGGAGTTTTTGCCAAACAAAACTTAGAATTTTTCAACTGATAGGTAAAACCTATTTTGAGCAAAGCAAGCCTAAGCTACACTTAGACAAATTCATGTAGAAGCTAGATAATATTATTCTACTAAGGTATCACTTGCCAATACTATTCCAATGTATTGACCCACTGTGGCTATAACTTGTGATGTTGCAGGTTACTCTGATGAGGATTAGGGTTATGAGTCTACACTCAACATGCTTGCCTATGGCACATGAAGATGAAGACTTTTATTTATATTGTTAAGTTAAACTCGTGTACTAGCCTATGGCTATGGAGTTGTAAAAGACTATGTTATCTCTGGAATGACGATGCAATAATGACCTTTGTTTCTGTGTACTTCATCTTAAACTGTGGATGCTAGCATTTGATCTAGGGACTAGCATTGCAATCACAGGGAACTTTACCTTTATACAGGTGGGGTCTTACAGATGGTATCAGAGCACTGTGTTGCATGTAGGATTATGACCCTAGGATTGTATTAGACTAAGAAACCACTAAGGAAATATTTCAACACTTTGAAAAAATTTCCACACTTGTATTTTTCTTCTCGTATACTTTTCTAATCTTCTTTCTCATCTTTATTTGTAGATGAACTCCATCAACAAAGCCGTGAGGAAGGGATCACTCATGACCATGACTTTGGAGTGTGAGACTGAATTTCCCAAGGCACTCAAGAACCTTATGGTTACCATGGGGATACATGGGGCAGTTGTGTACAAGTGATTCCCTATGATGGATAAAGGATAAGAGTATTGGTGGGTGCAACTTCACTTGTACAAAAACAAGGAAGACAACCACAAGGAGTCAGGATTTTGCATGGTCACCAACTCTGAAATGCACACAACATTCTTTGACTCTGCAAGAAATGCAGCTTGGAATGCCATCAAGGAGCTTGGTGATAGAATCAAGTGCAGAATTCTCAACACCCAAAATGACCTTAGAGAAGAAAATAAGCATACCCGAGAATTAGAGACTACCAACCAACAACTAAGGGGAGACATCATAGACTAAATATGGGAGTCTTGTGAACAAGATAGACAGATGGCCACTAAGGATGCCTTGATAGCTATTTTGTCTAGTGAGTGAGAGTTGTAACGTACTTCATTAGTTGGACCACCACACTTATCGTTTTTACTTCCATAAAATTTGTTTAAGTTATGTTGAACCTTTGGTGTTTGCAATGGATTTGTGTATGCCATGACTTGTGTGTTTGTTGCTAAAGGATGTGCTTGTGATATTTTGTCTTGTGAATTTTCTCTACTTGTGTTGATTCTAACTTTTCTCTATCTTATAAAAATAGATGCCTAATGTTGTTATCAGCACGGCCGAGGAGTTCAAGGGAACTCGTTTTGGTACTCGTCTCATTGAGCTCACTAGTGTGCTCAACCTTACACTTCCTAGCATCATGACACTTCAGCTCACCAAGTTTGAGCGAAAGGACCTATGGGGCTTCAGAGTCACACAACCGGGACGCTAGGCAGAGCCACCCACGGAGGCTATCACTTTCAAGATGATGCATGAAGACAAGGAGAAAGGCTTAGATGTAGTCATGCAGGAGTTACTTGGGGGCCTGGTAGGGAGACACTCCACCGAGCTTAGAGGTCTTTACTTTCACCCCTTCGGGAGACGCAACGAGGAGGGTGAGGCTATAGAGTACGAGGATGCTACTAGAGAGACGATGGAGCCGATTTGTCTGTACCTTCAGGACCTAGAGGGTCTTATTAGACACCTTGATACTGATAGGACCAACGTCATGCTTAGCAATGACGAGCTCCAGGTTCAGCTACGAGAGAAGGAAAAGCTCTTCGCGGAGCAAGACGAGATCTTCAAGGAAATGGAGGCCAAGTTTGAAAGCCAGGACAAGAAGTTCAAGAGCTAGGAGAAAAGTGTCCAAGATAGTAACAAGAAGATCCGGGAGATGAAGGAAGAGTTAGAGGCCAAGGACTTCGATCTTGAGCACCAGCAGGGAGTGATCGAGAGGCTTCGCTCACAGAAGAGGGCTCTTAGGGCCAAGATTGAGGCCTTGACTACTAGCGTTGAGGAGTACAATACCGCCATGGAGAATGCATGCCTTACCCTCGTTGATGTGGAGATTGATGTGGAGGAGTAGTGTAGACTACTCGATTATCTTTCATCTACCGTACTTTGATTATTGAGTCGCAATGACCATCCAACATGTGGATGGCTTGCTATGGTTTGTTTGCATTTTCAAAACTTGTTGTTTATGTCGTTCAAACTCTATGTTATTTTGATGCTTGGTTATTGTGATGGTTATATGTGATGTATTGTGCATGTTAAGCATCTATGGGTATATCATTCTTATCCTTATTAAAACCACAGATGCCTCCTCGACGTGCCAACCCCAACCAAAGCAACAACAACAACGTCACTCCCGAGATGCAACAGTTGATGACAACTCAAGCTCAATTGATGCAGATGATGACAACATTCATGCAGAACCAGAATAACAACAATAACAACAACAACAACAACAACAACAACAACAACAACAACAACAACAATAAAAACAACAATAACAATAACAACAACAACAACAACCAGAATAATCCGCCAGGATTTGACATGCTCACCAGATTTCTAAGACTGAGGCGTGCAAAATTCTCGGGAACCACTGATCCAATGGTAGACAATGACTGGTTACGTTCAGTGAACAAGGACTTAGTGACTGTAGGCTGCACCGACAAAGAAAAGGTCAGGTTTGCAGCACATCTGCTTGAAGGGCCAGCAGCAACCTGGTGGGACAACTTTCAGATCACCACTCACATTGAGGATGTGACTTGGACTATCTTTTAGGATGGATTCCGTACATCTCACATCTCATCCGGAGTGATGAATTTGAAGAAAAAGGAGTTCCACAATCTGAAACAGCGTCACCGCAGTGTGGCTGAGTACATTGAGGAATTCAATAATCTGGCGCATTATGCACCGGATGAAGTTGATATAGATACCAAGAGGAAGGAGAAATTCCTCGAAGGACTGAATGATTAGTTGAACCTGCAGTTGTCTGTTTCCTATGTCCCAACCTACCAATCACTTTGTGACAAGGCTACCATCTTGGAGAACAAGATGAAACAGGTTGAGAGCAGGAAAAGGAAGCATAGCTTTGATAAGCACAGTTCGGGATCGTCTCACAAGCGTTCCCATCATGATGATAGTGGGAGTTCTAGATCCCACAATCATGGAAAGTACAACAACCACCACAGCCACAACAGTCGTCATGACAACAAGCATCACCGCAGTCATGATAATGACAAGTATAAGAACCACAAGAGTGGACACAAGAGCCACCACAGTGGAGGTGGAAGTGGAAGTCAGCCTATAAAGAAAGATCTCAGTCAGGTTGAATGCTTCAAGTGTAAGAAGATGGGGAACTATGCTAATGAGTGCCCAGAAAAGAAAGTTGATGGTGCCAACAAGCCCAATACCTTCCAAAAGGGACAAGTGAACCACATCAATGTGGAAGAAATATATGAGGAATCTGATGTTGTGGCTGGTAAGTTCAAACTTAATTCTATTCCAGCACTTGTTCTTTTTTATACTGGCACATCGCATTCATTCATATCAAGAGAATTTGTTGATAGAAATGGATTTCCAACTGAAAATATTGGGTGTCCTATAAAAGTAAGTTCTCCCGGTGGAGATATGATAGTAAGTCTTGGATGTCGTGATCTAGTCATAGAATTTGGGAAGCATAAGTTTCCAGTTAGTTTGATAATCCTAGATTCCCAAGGATTGTATGTTATTTTGGAAATGGATTGGATGACCAAGTATGAAGTAGTACTAGATTGTGCCAATCGTACTATCACACTCACAACCCCGGATAAGAAACGGATTAGATTCAAGTCTAACTTTGAATCAAAAGGGAGTAAGCTAAATTCTCTTAAGGGGGTTAGCATAGATAGTGTGCTAATTTTGAGAGAATATCCGGATGTGTTTCCGGAGGAACTACCTGGAATTCCACCAGATAGAGATGTAGAGTTTCTGATTGACTTACTTCCAGGATCTGGACCAATAGCAAAGAGACCTTACAAGATGTCAGTTGATGAGTTGAAAGAACTCAAGAAACAACTTGGATAACGGTTGCAGAAAGGATTTATTCAACCAAGTTCTTCATCTTGTGGAGCACCGGTCTTGTTTGTTGAAAAGAAAGATAGAAGTCAAAGGCTATGCATAGATTACCGATCATTCAATGAGGTGACTATCAAGAACAAGTATCATTTGCCCAGAATCAATGACTTGTTTGATCAGTTAGAAGGATCCCATGTGTTCTCAAAGATTGATCTCCGGTCAGGCTACTTTCAGCTAAAGATAAGGGAACAAGACATACCTAAGACTGCTTTCACCACTAGGTATGGATTGTATGAGTACATCGTGAAGCCATTTGGTTTGACAAATGCACCAGCCTATTTCATGAATATGATGAACAAGGTGTTCATGGAATTTCTTGACAAGTTCGTCGTCGTTTTCATCGATGACATTTTGATCTACTCCAAGAGCAATGAAGAGCATGAGGAACATTTGCGATTTATACTTGAGAAGCTTAGAGAGCATAAGCTATATGCCAAATTCAGCAAGTGTGAATTCTGGTTGAATGAAGTCGGATTTCTTGGACATATTGTGTCAGGAGATGGTGTAGCAGTTGATCCCGCAAAAGTGTCAGCTGTAACTGAATGGGAATCTCCTAAGTCAGTGAAAGAAGTTCGTAGTTTCCTTGGCTTGGCAGGATACTATAGAAGGTTCATTGATAATTTATCAAAGGTAGCTAAGCCAATGATGGAGTTACTTAAGAAATACAAGAAATTTGATTGTACTGAAGGATTTGAACTCAGTTTCCAAGAGTTGGAGAAGAGACTAGTAATAGCACCGGTCTTATGTCTGCCAGATTTGGAGAAGGATTTCCAAGTTTATTGTGATGCATCTCACCAAGGCTTAGGTGCAGTTTTGATGCAAGAAGGGAAAGTTGTGGCATATGCCTCGAGACAACTCAAAACTCATGAGGTGAACTATCCTACTCATGATTTAGAGTTAGCCTCTGTCGTCCATGCACTCAAAACATGGAGACATTATCTTTTGGAAAAGCAATGTGAAGTGTTCACGGATCACAAAAGCTTGAAGTATATCTTCACTCAGAAAGAAATCAACATGAGACAAAGACGATGGCTAGAACTCATCATGGACTATGACTTGAGTTTGCAATACCACCCCGGTAAAGCAAATGTTGTAGTGGATGCATTAAGCCATAAGGTTTATGTGAATGGCCTTACTAAGGGAGAATTGCCAGATGATCTATGTGCCCAATTCAAAGATCTCAGGTTGGAGATAGTGCCTGAAGGACATCTCATGTCATTGGATGTTCAACCCACATTGTTGGACAAAATCAAGGAAGCCCAAAAGATAGACAAATAAATTGAAGAGATTAAGGAAAAGATTAGCAAAGGGAAAGCCAAAGGATTCCATGAAGACGAACATGGTACTTTATGGTATGGAAAACGTATATGTATTCCGCAAGATCCGGAGCTTCGGAAACTGATTTTACAACAAGCACACAACTCACCGTATTCCATTCATCCGGGTAACACCAAAATGTACATGGATGTGAAGGAAAGATTTTGGTGGAATAATCTCAAGAAATACATTGCCGAACATATTGCTTTGTGTGATGTATGTAGTAGAGTGAAGGCGGAACATCAGAAACCAGCAGGATTGTTACAACCACTAGCTATTCCTGATTGGAAGTGGGACAAGATTGGCATGGATTTCATCACCGTACTGCCAAGGACTAGATGAGGATATGATTCTATTTGGGTTGTGGTAGATCGCCTAACTAAAGTGTCTCATTTCATACCCGTGAAGACAACCTATACGAGTGCTAGGTTGGCCAAGATTTATATGAATAGGATTGTGTGTCTGCATGGAGTACCTAAGAGTATTGTGTCGGATAGGGGAACTCAATTCACTTCCCATTTTTGGAGGCAACTGCATGAGTCATTGGGAATGAGATTGGAATTCAGCACTGCTTTTCATCCCCGGACTGATGGACAGACAGAAAGGACCAACCAGATTTTAGAGGATTTGTTGAGGACATGTGCCCTAGATTATGGAGCTAGTTGGGATGAAAGTCTGCCTTACGCGGAATTATCTTACAACAACAGCTATCAAGCTAGTGTACTACACCATTGATATGGAATGGTTTTGGAGAAAGAAACTTGTTCGGGCCAGAACTAATCAAGGAAGCTGAAGAGAAAGTCAAGTTGGTAAAGGACAGATTGAAGATAGAACAATCCTGACAAAAGAGCTACGCAGATCCCAAGCGTAGGGAAGTCACCTATGAGGTGGGTGATAGAGCTTATCTTAGAGTATCACCACTTCGTGGAGTGAAGAGGTTTGGAGTCAAAGGAAGAAATTCAAATTGAAACAGATTTTAAACACTCTTTCAAATTCAAATCAGAAAATCAAAACAGAAATAGAAAAGGAGAAAAAGAGAAAAAAAATAAACCTAACTGGCTAACCAGCCCAACCCACCCGCGGCCCAGCAAGCCAGCCCAAATAGCCCACCCGGGAAACCCCCTCCCCCTCTCTGTTTCTCACCGCGCGAGCACCCCCTCTCACTCACAACTTGGCCCCACGCACCAAGTCACCTTCGTCCCCAAATAACGCCACGACCAGCACCGTCGCTGTCGTTTCCCCGATTGATTCCGCACTTGATTGTGAGTTAACGCCGGCGTAATTCCCTCCCTCGCCCCGGCTATTTAACCTCCTCCTCCTTCCACTCATTTCCCCTCAATCCACAACCACAAAGAGCCACCAGGCTGCCCACAATCAAACTCACTCCGCCGCGGTACCGAGCATCTCCGGCGGCAAATTCTGGTGAGAACTACCCGCCCCTTGCCTCCTGGTCTTGCTAGCGTGGTCACCGCATCCTTGCGCATCTTCTAACACCTCTGGTATGTGCTAGGACAACCTAGAACGTCGCCAACGTCAACGACTGCGCGTGCCCGACGAAGCACTCAACTCCGACGAGCGCACACGGTAAACCTAGCCCTCCCCTTCCTCTCTGGTTCATGCTCGCACACTCGCAACGCCAGTACGCATCTAACGCTGCCCTCCTTTTCCTCTCATGTGCCCTGTAGCGCCCCTAGAGACGACGACCGAGCACACCCGAAGCCGCCCGCAACTCCGACGAGGAATCCTCGCCGTGTCCGTGTGCCCCGACCCCGTCCAACTGCACGTTGAGCTTTGCCGTGTCTCCACGACCTCGGTAAGCACCAGCGCCCTCGCTTTTACTCTCTGGTCTCGCCGGAACATCACCGGAAGACGCGCAGCCACCGCGATGACCATTTGTGCCACCCGTAGATGGTCAGAGCAACGTGATCCGCTGGATCTGGATCCAACGGATGCGATTAGTTCAACCCGTGAAGGGGTACGCGTAGATCTGGGCCTTAGGATTAGATCTAGCGGTGTAGATTAGATCTGACACGAAGGGTTAAGTTTTGATCTGGTGTGTTAGATTAAGTTAGATCCAACGGTGCGGACGCGTGATATAGAGCGAACCGGTATGCGCCAATCAGACGCTGTCGCGTGTCAGGGTTTTCGATTTAAAATTTAGATTCGACTCAATGAAATGATTAAACTTGTAAATTCAATAACTTTTGTTCTGTTTATCCAAAAAATGCAAATAAGATATCAATGGAATCACAAAAATAAACTCTACACATCTGTAGGCTTGGTTTTGTATTTTGATTCTGTCAAAATAGAATTTTATGCCGAGACATTTGTGGGCCTATTTTATGTATAAAAAATATTTGGAAAATGTTTTACAAGCCAAATTAAGTTTATTTTTTGTATAAATGTTTAGTTTATTGTTCAGTACTGTTTTTACTTGTCTTGTTTAGTTTAGAAAAATCATCACATGACATTTGCATGCATTCATATATTTTTGCTTGATTATTTGAAATATTAAATTTGGTGCTATCATTTTATGTGTAGATTTTGGTGCTAGTGGTGATTGTGATTGTGAGGATTGTTGTTACTCCCCCAACTACCAAGGCAAGTGGTGCTTCATGTTTTTGTCCCAATATATTGACTATGCATTAGTGATATTTTGTATAGGGCTTGCATGTTAATTTTTTGCTAAGTATCTATATGCTATGCTTGGGAAATCCTAGTAGTTGTAGAATTGTTAGGATTTTCTCTAAGTTAAGATACTTGTTATTGACATGCTTAGCCTAGATAGTAGCAACCAAGGGTGGATTATATACATGCTATGGAAAAATATTGCTAAGTCTTTGACTTATGTTTTTGCTTAATAAAACAACTAAGTGAATGAAACACCTGGGTGGAATGGTTGTTTGGGTTATGTTGAGTGGTTACACAAGGCCCATATCTATGTTCTACCTTGTGTATCACACTTGTGGAAATCCACCTAGGAACAAAGGGATTTGAGATGCCATATGTTAAGAAGCTTCTAGTGCAGCCACATGGCATTATGGGCTCTGCCTGGATCATATAGGTTGCAATAACCAGCCAAATGGACAGTTGGTGGTAGGGGGTGATAGGTTTGGAGCGCGTCCATTTTGGTCTAAGGGAAGGCTTCTGAAAGGTCTTGTCTCGATGCATGTCGAGTATTGTGGGGAAAGTGCACCACCTCTGTAGAATGAAGAATCTAAATACTTAGCCGTGTCCCCGGAAATGGACAATTTGAGCATCAAGATATGGAAGCTATCAAGAATCTCCTCATCCCAATTTCTAAGTTAAAAACTTGTGGTAGAACAAGGGTAAAGGTTCACCAATGTCTATTGGTGGTTCCTTGGGAGTTTTTGCCAAACAAAACTTAGAATTTTTCAACTGATTGGTAAAACCTATTTTGAGCAAAGCAAGCCTAAGCTACACTTAGCCAAATTCATGTAGAAGC
Source organism: Avena longiglumis (assembly GCA_030063025.1). Lineage (NCBI taxonomy): Eukaryota > Viridiplantae > Streptophyta > Magnoliopsida > Poales > Poaceae > Avena > Avena longiglumis. Next base: position 103,704,305 of record CP125976.1, on the reverse strand, counting down.
TAGATAATATTATTCTACTAAGGTATCACTTGCCAATACTATTCCAATGTATTGACCCACTATGGCTGTAACTTGTGATGTTGCAGGTTACTCTGATGAGGATTAGGGTTATGAGTCTACACTCAACATGCTTGCCTGTGGCACATGAAGATGAAGACTTTTATTTATATTGTTAAGTTAAACTCTTGTACTAGCCTATGGCTATGGAGTTGTAAAAAACTATGTTATCTCTGGAATGATGATGTAATAATGACCTTTGTTTTTGTGTACTTCATCTTAAACTATGGATGCTAGCATTTGATCCGGGGACTAGCATTGCAATCATAGGGACCTTTACCTTTATAAAGGTGGGTTCCTACAGGTTGGATCGTCTTCTAGGCCCCACATCATGGAATTGTGGACGGGAATAAGCTGCCTGATTATGCAACAAAGATTTGATCTCTCATGGGTAAAGTAACGCACCTCTATAGAGTGTAAGAACTGTAACTTGTTACTCCCTGTTCCGGAAAGGAGCTACGAATGCGGCGGGAAAGGAACTCCATGAAAGTTCTGGCAAACCCGTGAAGGCTGACGGACATAGCTTTTCAGAATAAAAGCAACATTTGAAGAAATGTTTATGAAAACTTATAGTGCCTACGACCTACAGTCTGTGGCTGTAGATATAGTGCATCAAACACTCCTTTTCTAGTGAACTTGCTGAGTACACTCGTACTCAAAGTATCTTATTAACTCTTGCTAGATTCTGAAGCCAATACAGACGATGTCAACATCAAGTTATGCTCCAGGAGTCATCATCAAAAGCTAAAGCTCTTCAATGAAGTGAAGAAAGTCAACATATACATCAACTCAAGTGAAGACGAAGTTACTAATTAGATAGCAATATAATCTCTAACCATAGAACCTATTTCTGTAGCATATTGCAATAGCAGCAATGCCAGACCATTAGTTAACATACTAGTCTAAATAGTATGATAGTATTTGATTTGTTTATTTCTGATTCTTCTTTGTAAGAAGTTTCTTTCTCTCTCTTTAACTTAGAGTGTTCCATGAATCTTGTGTATACAGTGAGTTGTAACCGTTAGCCATGTATTGGACCTGTTGTGTTTCTGTTGTACCACTCTGAGGGATGTAATACTAGTGAACGGTGTTTCATTGGTGTTATGTCAACGACTATAGTATACTACATCATGCAGTGGTATGTTGGGTCGTCGTATTTGGTCTCAGAGCATATGCTTTGACCTTAGGTTGGAAACCTAGTAAGTGGGTAGAACCTGTAGGACACATACTAGTAATAATAAAGAGTTCTCTAGTGATATGAGGGATATTCAATTGAGAATAATCATGTCATGTTGCTAGTACGATAATTCTTTAGTACGATAGCAATCCCGATCATTACCCAAGAGTTTTAACTCTATGTGACTGATGATGATTTCTTATCCATAGTTCCAAATGGCACCTCGGTATCCACCCCGGAATGTTCAAGTGATGAACAGGACGTTGAATCACTACGAAGGGGATTGGACAGATAATCTCCGACGACTTCTATGGAGTTTGGAATGTGAATCAAGACTTTTGGTCAAGATTTATAGTTACTATGATGGGCAGGTATTAGCTAAATACCGTGTCATGATCATGTTACCCAAGAAGTTAGGACTTAAGGGAGAAATGCCATCAGGAGAGGCAAGGTGCATGGCATCTGCATATCAGATTGCCGTAGCAGCAGCCATAACTATGACCCGAGAACAGAAATCCCAAGCTCTAGAAGGTAGTACTCACACCAGAGCATGAGTTAGATCACTCTACTTTAGTCCAAACTGAACCCACTCTAGTTGTAGAGTATATGGACCGTTATCGGTCTTTGTTAAACACTTATCATAACACTCACCAAGTCTTAGTTCAGGAACTGGATACGGTCATTGAGGATTTTACCGATCCTGATAAGGAAATGGCACATAGGAAGAAGTTATATAAAGAAGCTAGGCATCCCAAATACATACCTTCAGGAGAAGTGTATGAGGAAACTGAGTTTGATGATCCATACTTAGAAAACTATGCCTACTACCAAATTAAACCCCAGCCACCTGAAGATCTATGGACCAAGTATAACTCCGAACAAAAGGAATGGGCTGGAGTTATTCCAAATAACCCTGAGCAAAACCAGTATGAATGGGGAGTAGAATATCAAGGTGGAACCATAGGAAATCCTATACCTTGTGATACAGGTATCGAAGAAGAGACCAACTATAACCATAGAGAGCCTTATGGACCATATGGGGGTGATACCAATCCAATCGACTTACAAGAGTATTCCGATAGCTACTATACCAATATGTATGAATGGATCCAAGAAAAGGCTAAGGAGCCATCTTACTTTGAGGAAGAGTTGCCGGAAAACCAGGACTATCCTGTAGAAGATTACGCCAACTCTAGTCATTTTTCAATGACTAATATCAGTCTCGGTACTTCTAATCAAGAATACGCACCTCCTGGATGCTCCTACGCTCTAGAAGGCAGTCGTAGGACTTCACGTCATCATGGACGGAACTCCAGGAAGCACTAGAGGAAGATGAAAGTAAGAAAGGAACGACATCCCAAGGGATGAGTGCTTGAATAATGTACATAGAGGGTAATGCGTATTGTAGTTTGAAAGGTTTGCCGAAATAAGTGAGGATATACTCACAAGAATAGGAAGCTCTTGTAAGATAGTTGTGTAATATATGTGAGGAGAAAATCGTTGGAACATCTAGTACATTTGTAAATTATTTAAAACCTATGTATAATACATGGTATATGTTTTGTTGTTTATCTACTTTTGGATTTTCTTGAATCTTCTTGATTGGCTAGATCTATACATGAAGTTTAATTAGGTGTGCAAATGCATGATGTAACACCCAGTTATTATTTGATGTTATAGACCTAGATAGAAATGGGAATTCATGTAAGGGAGTGACGAGTTTCAAAGATAAAGATGAAGAATTACTTGAAGAATGAAGCCAAGTATAAGGAGTATTAACACAATTTGGAGGATGGATCAAGCATAGATCATTCTTAGCCAGCTATGAGAAGGAAGATTAATGTAGGAAGTATAAGGAACAACAAGAAGTGATGAACTTAAGGTTCAATCAAAGTAGGTGATATTGCTAAGGAATTAATGAAGTAGTAATATCTAGTTCATGGAAGCATCATGAATTAGTACAAAGAAGAAGCTTTGGAGCAAAATGTTATTCAAGCTGTGACAATTCACAAAGAATGTTAGTAATATGTCAGAAATCGTAGGGTAATACATACATCCTAAGATGGTACGCAATCAGTAACTTGCCGCCGCAGGTATCGGTTAAAATAGCTAATTAGATCATTTTAAAAGTTGCATAAAGAGCATAAAATTTGGCCTAAGCTAAATAAGACCTAAAGGAGTATAAAATTTAAAGCGATCGTCTTTCTAAGCATTTCGCGAAGTCAGCTTACCAAAGTGAAAATGTCCAAATAGTAAGTAAGACTAGTAATACTAAAAGCTTTGCTTCGGAGATCCACAATTGTGTGGATACACCGTACAATCTTTCATGAGACCCTAACTAGGTAGAGTATAAGCTGAACAAAGACCGACATTCTAACTATAAAGCCAATGGTTAGCAGATTTGTAGTTTAGAGACCTTTAGTCAACCCTAAGGGGGAGAGTAAACAATAGTGGAAGTATTGTTATTTGACTTCCAGGTAAAGGTTGAAAAAGAAGTGCTAAATGTAATAACAAAAGATTATCTAAATCTTGATAAGGTAAAATTTGAAGGAAATAAAATAGATTAATCTTAAAAGACAAATTTTAGAAGAAACTACTCTTAAATTACCCTTAAGAAGTAACAAAGCACATCCAATTGGACGAATCTAGATGAACATGAAATTACAATGGGTATGAACTAAATGAATTCAAATCCAATCTTTAGAAGGAATACCAGTATCAATTATACTATGACAAGAATAAAAATATAGTCTTTTGACCCCAACCACTGGCAAATACAAACTTAAAACCTGTTTTAGGGACACTTCCTAGACCTTATCTAACATAGTAAGAAAGTTTGATGATTAAATAAAAAGAGTTGGATTAGGATACCTAATCAGGCTATAGAATACTACAAATATTCCCATTTGAAGTCACCATGGAGTGGCGAAATGTAGCAACCACTACAAGTAAATTCCTTACTCCTAAACGTAAGAGTTTACAAACTTCGAGGACAAAGTTTATTTTAAGGGGAGGGTCTTTAACATCCCAGCATTAGAGCTTAGAAATAAGCTGAACACAGTTGTGTGCACTGCATTCATGCATAGAAAATCTGAATAATTTTCGCGCTTCTGAACAAACCTTGTCAAAGTGATTGAAGCTTCTCTCAACTCGATGGAATTGTAGTAGATCATCAAGTTGACTGCGATAAGTTTCAATATGACCTTTGATAAAAACATTATTTTGGGTAAAGGTAAATTTATCTAAGGGTAGATCAAATATAATGTAACTAAACCATTACACATTGATTAATGATTTTAAATTGATCCTTATGTGATCATATCATAATATTCATCACAACAACTCATGAATACCAAGTTAAGACTACAACTCAAGTAATAAAAATGTAATGAATAATCCTGACCTATCTTATTCTTATCTATTCTTACTATGAGTATCATGGTAATATCTAACATTAACCTTTAGTGAGATTAAGTAGCAAGGAAATCAAGTTAAGATCATTTACCACATATCTTTCTTTCCATAAGAATCTTTATCATCTCTATTGAATCATATCCTTATATTTGTTTTTCATCAATGTTGAGTAATCAACTATTGATTCACCAATTCTTAACCCATTAATTATTAACCTATCAACTCTTGTCCATATCAAAGCATTCACTTAAAGCCTATAAAGAAAATAGTAAGGGAAGGTAAGTGGTAATGCTAGATTTAAATATCATCTATAGGATGGGAGTGTTGTAAGAGAATTAAATCAATAGGATTATTGATGGAGTTAACTCACTCCTGAAATGATAAAAGAGTATCTGAGGTAAAGATTACAAGGATGAGTATTGAAGTTATATAATAGGAGTAACCCTATTAGATCAAGTATGTATACTCAATGAATTATATCTTTTAGTCCAAAAGAGATAAACAGAAGATAATTATAATACCACTAGAATGTTGTAAGAATGAAAGCCTTGACTAGCCAACTGGAAACCTAAACCATATAGGATCAGAGGATTATAATGATCATGCTTTAGTCACCAAGATTGAATGCTTATATCCTGTATAAGTAACATTGGTGCGTAAAATATGATTGTACTCTGATATGAGATATTGGAGTCAAGTAAAGATAAAATTGTATGATTAAGAAAATGTGAGAGCAGCATTGAATTATAGAGTTAGTATTCTCCTCTGGAGAAAGAGTAAACACTTGAGGTGAAGTAGGATTTGATGTATATATAATTATAAATACATCTACTAAAGTAATCTTAGTGGTGGATGATTATGGAAGAGTATGAATGGAGTTAGAAGTAGCTACTTGTTGGATTGGAGGCTATTAGCAGTAGAGTAGTTGATATAACGAAGCATGGACATGAGAAGATTATGAAAGCCTTAGTGTCAAACTCATTGGATTTATAAATGGATTTAGAGGAATAAAAGGTGAATAGGAATATTCTTGTAGGATCATCATGTTAACACATGATGATGGATATGAGGAAGTAGAATATCTAGGAAAGGAATTTCTTAATCAGAAGTTCAGAATTATTAAGTATAGAAGATAGGAACTTTTGGTAAACACTAAACCCTAAATCTATGATCAAGATTAACATCCAGCTCATATGTTGGATACATCATTTTATCTTCAAAATGCTTTAAAGGAATATTTCCCTATAGCAAATTACTTAAGCGCATCTCTATCATTTCCAATTATCATAACTATATGTGCTTAGGAGTTATTTTATCAATTCTTTTCCATCAGACATTCCAGTTAATAAATTCCTATTTTAAATAGTGACATCATTAAAAAATCACAAACAAAAGAACAATATGCTTAGACATAAACTTTTATCAACAAAATAACATAAGTATATTAAGAACCCTAAACCCAAGGGTAAGCACTTACAATTCAAACCCTAACTTCTATGTTATTTATAATAGAATATATATACATTGTTATTACCTAAATTAATGGGAGTAATATTAACCATATTAATTCTTTTGTATATCATACATCAAATAATCATATATGACCATTATATAGAATTTCATCCAAACTATGAGATAACTACAATTAAGTTTTATAAACAAATAAGAAAATATCATATAATAAAGTTATGGCTTATTATAAAAAGAAGATTAATAACAAAGACTTATATATAATTTTAAAAGGGATTAATATAAAGAAAATAAAGAAATATAACATTATATAAAAAATAGATCACAAATTGATTCTAAATAATCTTATTGCTGCTGCAAGTATTCAGCAAATAAACTTTGTTAGAAAAGTTCAAATCAAAGATTAAAATTCAAATCTTAAAATAAAACATAATATAAAAAAGGAAAGATCAAAGAAAAAACAGAAGGAGACCAGATCTGGCCCATGGCCCATTCTCTCATCTCTCTATCTACCGCTCACTTTGCAAAGGCACAACAGCTAGCCCAGCTCGTCCTCTTCTGTGATTGACGGGTGGGACCGAAGAAGGACCGCGGGTTTGTTTCGAAGAAGCTCAGGTTTTTTTTGCAAAATTATCATCGTCTTTATCCTCACGCACATAGGCACCTGCGTGCGTACCGCCGATGTCGTCCGCTGCCGTCATCAAAATCCAGCCGCTGTTCTGCTCGCCGCCGACCCTTAGGGGTGTAGATAAGATCGCCCCGTCCTCCTCTATCCTCTCATACCTATCACATCTCCTCTCGCTCTCTCTATCTCTCTCTCGCATAGGACCCGAACCCCTAGCTCGCCGGAGTTGCCTATCGTTGTCGTTTGAGACCACCCCAAGACCAAATGGTGATACCACAAGATCCGCCGTAGTGGACTTCGTCTACTCCGAGGAGGAATCGAGCCGAGAAGGTCGTAATCATGCGCATCGAACGCGTCTGTCCGCCGCTCGCCGTCAACCATGGCGACGCCATCTGAGCTCGCCTCACCTTGTCGTCGTCACTACAAGCATCCTGGTGAGCCACTAGTTCTTCCAGTACCTTTATTTCTCTGTATTTCGCTCTAGATCGTTTCCACCACGAGCACCCAACACCGCCGCCATTATCCACCGTTGTTGCCCAACTTTCGGTGACCATTTGCTAGCGATGCCGCCACTGTTAGATTCCCCGCCATGTCCTCTTTCCAACAAGCCTAACCGAAGCCCCGTGCATGCACCAAATCGCAAGATCAACCATCGATCCGAGAGGATCAAGCTCCGATGACATCATGCTCACATCACCCTCTGCCTAGTCAGCCAGTTTGACCTAGTCTTTGCACACGTGGCTGATGATGTGGCCACTGGCCCATTGGTTAGTGACCATGGGTAGGTTTAGCCTTGGTATAAAAAGTATTCTCTGTTCAGGAATTAATAAAACAATATAAATTCAAATATCAATATTCCAGAAATGAAATAAATGATTAAATCTTGTTTAATTAATAACTTTTGTTTTGTAATTCAGAAAAATGGGTATAATATAAGAATTTTTTTAGAAAAATAAAATCTACAACTTAAAACTATTATCAAATATTATTTTTATAATTATATAAATAAAAATTATTTAATAACGGTTTTATAAGTAATAAAACTTAGATAATCCATATTTTAATATTGGTAAACATAAAAAATATAAATAAAATACCAAAAATCTTAGAAAAATAAGAACTATAATTTAAAACTATAATCATGTATTCTAATTTCACTTAATTAAATATTTATTATTTCTTAAGTAACAAACCTTATAAAAATCATATCTTATTACTTATAAATCTCAAAAATAAATGTAATATACCAAAATGATCACAAAAATAATACTTACATGTTAAAAATATAATATTTCACTTTTGAGGTAAATAAAAAAATTTAAACACATTAATAACTTGAATTCATACCTATTTCCTTAGTTGTTAATTCATATAAGGGTAGATAAAATTTGTTAATATTTCTAAAATTAGTTAATTGAGCCTAATAAATAATATTAGTCTTAAATAGTAATAATATGAAGTCATAATGGTTTAAAACTGAAGGGTTTCGCGGCATAGTAAATCAAAATTTTCTACGGATGCGAACAGAGGGAAAGCCAAGATCTAATCTAGGAGATGCAATCAACAAGAGAGATTGGATTAGATCTTCATACCCTTGAAGATTCGCACAACTAACGCTCCGAACGTGGGTGATGTAGTCGTATCGCTTCTCCTCCTCGCGATCCGATCCGATCTAGCACCACAAGTGGCGGTGCCTCCGTGAGATGCACACGCAAAGACTCGGCGTCTCCTCCTTCCTCGGACCAGCAAGTATGGTGGAGAGATAGATTGGATCTACAACACGACGCAGTATATGGTGGAGAATTTCTGCAGCAGGCTTCGCCACAAACAGTCGGGAGGGAGAGGAAAGCTAGCAAGGCGGCTAGGGTTTGGATGAGAGGTGTGGGGGTTTGGTGCCCACCCTCTTTATATAGAGGGGCGCAGCTAGCCCCTCCCAAGCCCAAAGGATAAGGAGTGGGGGCATGGACTCCCCTCTTCTAGAAACCCTATCTCTAGTTTAAGCGATTTAAACTCTCTAGGATCGGCTTGGGCCCTATGGGGCCTTGTTCCTGGCCCAATGCGGCCAGGACACTTCCTCATAGTCCCATGCCCTCCCGGAAGGTGGGGCCACGTTGGTCCCTTCCGAAGGTTCTAGAAGCTTAGGTAATACCGATTAACCGGAACAATTCTAAACTCCAAAAACGCTTTGCCTTATATGAATCTTATTCTCGGACCATTACGGAACCTCTCGTGATGTCCGGATCCCATCCGAGACTCGAACAAAAATTCATAAACCAATTATCCAATCTATCCTAGCGTCGAGATACGTTAAGTGTGTGACCTGCGGTTCGAGAATATGCGACATGATCTTCTATCAATAATCAACAGTGGGTGCAGGCACCCATATTGACTCCCACACATTCATAGATGATCATATCGGATGAACCACGATGCCAGGATTCAATCAATCCCATATATATATTCCTTCCTCGCGATATTTTACTTGCCCGAGATTCGATCGTCGGTACCGTCATACCTAGTTCAATCTCGTTCACAGAAGTACTTTACTCGTTCGTAATCCGATATCACTTTGTGATTAACTCCTTAACCACATGCTTGCAAGCGGTGTTGATATCGATTACGAGTGGGCCAAGTATATTTCTCCGACTTGGGAGGGACAAATTCCATCTCGATACATACAACCCAATGATACTTTCCGATCACCGAGAGACACCTTTATGATCACCCTCTCATAGGATGACGTTTGATGACCTCAAATCTTTCTTCCGTACCGGAGTTGCATTATCTCATGGTCTAAGGAATACAATATTTGACATTGGAAAAGCTTCGCAAAGATGAACACGATGAAACGATCTAATTGCTTCGCTTAGTTTGTGCATCCATCATATCATTCTCCCAATGATATGATCTCATTATCAATTGACAACTCATGTCTATGGTTAGGAAACCTTAACCATCATTGATCAATGAGCTAGTCCTTAGAGGCGCATCAGGGACACGGTTGTTCACAAACCACACAAGTATTAATGTTTCCGCTTAATACAATTCTAGCATGGAATATAAACTTTATCATGAACAAGAATTATAATAATAACATATTTATTATTGCCTCTAGGGCATAATTCCAACAGATCTCCCACTTGCACTAGAGTCAATAATATAGTTTACATCGGCAACAATCTCACACCCATGGCAATCGAGGTGTTGATCATGTTTTACACGTGGAAGAGGTTTAGTCAATGGATCTGCGACATTCGATCCGTATGTACTTTGCTAATCTTCGATCTCCATCCGCTATATAATCTCGGATTATATGAAACTTGCGTTAATATGCTTGGTCTTTGGATGATATCTTGGTTCCTTAGCGAGTGCTATGGGCCCGGTGTTGTCACACATATCTCCGGTGGGTCCAATGCACTTGGAACCACGCCAAGCTTAGTGATGAAGTTTCGATCCAAACTCCTTCACTTGACGCTCGGCAGCCATGTATTCCGCTTCCTTTGTAGATCCCGCGATCACGCTTTTCTTGCGACTTCTCCACTCACGGCTCCTCCATTCAAAATATAAACGTATCTGTCTCGAGATTTGGAATCATCCTTGTCGGTGTCAAAACTAGCGTCGGCGTAACCTTTACGACAAGTGTTCATCACCCCATAGACTAAGAACATTTCTTTAGTCCTATTTAGGTACTTTAGGATGTTCTTCAAGACTGTCCAGTGTTCCACTCCTGGATCACTTTGATATCTGCTCGTCAAACTAAGAGCATTGGACACATCCGGTCTAGTACACAGCATGGCATACATGATAGAACCTATGGCCGAGGCATAAGGCACTTTGCTCATAGCTTCCCTATCATTTACCGTAGCTGGACACTGAGCCTTGCTCAATGTCTTACCTGACAACATTGGCACTGAACCTTTCTTTGCCTTATCCATTCTGAACCTTTTCAGAACTTTGTCTAGGTATGTACTCTGGCTTAAAGCCATCAGGCGTCTTTGTCTATCTCTATAGATTTTGATTCCCAATATATAAGCAGCTTCACCTAGGTCTTTCATTGAAAAACACTTGTTCAAATAACTCTTCACATCGTTAAGCATGTTGATGTCATTTCCGATAATCAATATGTCATCCACATATAGTACCAGAAACGTCACCGAGCTCCCACTCACTTTCTTGTAGATGCAAGCTCAGAGCAATTTGGAACAAATCCAAAGCTCTTGATCACTTGATCAAAACGAAGGTTCCAACTCCGAGATGCTTGCTTCAGTCCATAAATGGAACGCTGAAGTTTGCATACTTTACTAGCATCCTTAGGATCGACAAAACCTTCGGGTTGCATCATATACAACTCTTCATCAATGTTGCCATTGAGGAATGCAGTCTTGACATCCATCTGCCATATTTCATAATCATGAAAAGCAGCAATTTCTAATAAAATCCGGATGGACTTAAAAAATCGCTACGGGAGAGAAAGTCTCATCGTAGTCAACACCTTGAACTTGTCGAAAACCTTTCGCGACAAGCCGTGCTTTATAGACGGTAACATTACCATCCGCGTCCGTTTTCTTCTTGAAAATCCATTTGCACTCAACGGCCTTTCGGTCGCTAGGAGGGTCCACCAAAGTCCATACTTGGTTTTCGCTCATGGATCCCGATTCGGTTCATGGCTTCCAGCCATTTCTCGAGTCCGGCTCATCATTGCTTCCTCATAGTTCGTAGGTTCACTATCTTCTACCAACACCACAGACAAGACAGGGTTGCCGTACCACTCCGGAGCGGCACGCGACCTTGTCGACCTGCGACGTTCAGTAGCAGCATCGTCCGAAGCTTCATGATCCTTGTCATTAGCTTCCTCTATTGTTGGTGCATGACCTTGGAACAATTTCAGTCTTGCGCTACTCTCCAAGTCAAGAGAAGGTTCAATAACCTCGTCAAGCTCTACTTTCCTCCCACTCACTTCTTTCGAGAGAAACTCCTTCTCAAGAAAGGAACCGTTCTTTGCGACAAACACTTTGCCTTCTGATTACGTGATAGAAGGTATACCCAATAGTTTCCTTAGGGTATCCTATGAAGACGCATTTCTCCGCTTTGGGTTCGAGCTTGTCAAGCATCAACTTCTTGGCGAAGCTTCAGATCCCCAAACTTTAAGAAACGACAACTTAGGTTTAGCACCAAACCACAGTTCATACGGTGTCGTCTCAACGGATTTAGATGGAGCCCTATTTAAAGTGAATGCAGTGGTTTCTAATGCATAACCCCAAAATGATAACGGCAAATCAGTAAGAGACATCATTGATCGGACCATATCTAATAGGGTTCGATTCCGGCGTTCAGACACACCATTGCGATGTGGTGTTCCGGGTGGCGTGAGTTGTGAAACGATTCCACTTGCTTTAAGATGCGTGAGAAAATCATAACTCAAATATTCGCCCCCACGATCGGATCGTAGAAACTTAATCTTTCTGTTACGATGGTTCTCCACTTCATTCTGAAATTCCTTGAACTTTTCAAATGTTTCAGATTTATGTTTCATTAAATAGATATACCCATATCTACTTAAGTCATCGGTAAAAGTGAGGAAATAGCGATATCCACCAGCGTCAAAACACTCATCGGTCCGCATACATCGGTATGTATGATTTCCAACAAGTCCGTTGCTCGCTCCATCATCTGGGAGAACGGGTTTTGATCATCTTGCCCATGAGGCATGGTTCGCATGTGTCAAATGATTCAAAATCAAGAGACTCCAAAAGTCCATCGAATGGAGTTTCTCCATGCGCTTTACACCAATATGACCTGACGACGATTGCCACAAATAAGTAGTATTATCACTATCTACTTTGCATCTCTTAGCCTCAATGTTATGGATGTGTGTTTCATCCCTTTCGAGATTTAGAAGAAATAAACCATTTACAAGAGGTGCATGACCATAAAAGATGTTACTCATATAAATAGAACAACCATTATTCTCCGATTTAAATGAATAACCGTCTTGCAATAAACACGATCCAGAAATAATGTTCATGCTCAACGCAGGCACATAATAACACTTATTAAGGTTTAACACTAATCCCGAAGGTAAAACTAAGGAGAGTGTGTCGACGTCCATCACATCAACTCTTGATCCGTTGCCAACGCACATCGTCACCTCATCCCTCGCAAGCCGCCGTCTATTCCGTATCTCCTGTTTCGAGTTACAAATATTAGCAACTGAACCGGTATCAAATACCCAGGCACTACAACGAGGGCTAGTAAGGAAAACATCAATAACATGTATATCAAATATACCTTTGATGGTGTCAGCCTTCTTGTCCGCTAAGTACTTGGACGATTGCTCTTCGGACCCTTGTCCTTGCAATAGAAGCACTCGTCGGCTTAGGACCAGACTTGAGCTTCTTCTCCAGGGAGCATTGCTTGCCGCCCTTCTTGAAGGGCTTCTTTGCTCCCTTACCTTTCTTAAAGGAGGGTTTGTTGACCATCAACACATGATTATCCTTCTTGATGTCCACCTCCAGCCTTGACTGCGAAGAGCTCGGATCGATCAATGGAGCCAACTGATTATGAGTCACTACAAAACTTTTGTAGCCGGGAGGAGTGATTGCGAACCTGTCAATCTTGAGCTCCTCCGGAATCGTGCATTCCAGTTGCTCAAGCTGAGTGTAGCACATCTTTATGGCGTGCTCACTAACGAACTCCCTTCCTCCATCTTGCGGTTAAAGAACTTCTCGGAGATCTCATATCTCTCGAGCGGGCTTGAGTCTCAAACATGGTTTTCAGCTCCTCGAGAATCTCAAAGGGCCCGGGATAGGTTTCAAAACGATTTTGAAGTTCCGGTTCCATAGCAAACAACATGGTGCTCTTAATCACACCATAATCATCTTTGCGCGACTGATAGACAGTTTTCTTATCAGCCGGCGCAGTTGCAGCAGGGGGGTCACCTAACGCTTTACCAAGGACATAGTCCTTTTGTCCGCCAGAAAGAATGATTCTTAGATTGCGGAACCAATTGGTGAAGTTAGACCCATTGTTTCTAAGCTTTTCCTTCTCGGCAAAAACATTGAAGTTGAAGTTGGATTTGGCCATGTGATCTACAATATTAGCAAGTACAATTTAGACTATGTTCATGATAAATAGTTCAACTTAATCAAATTACTAGATGAACTCCCACTAAATTCAACATCCCTCAAGTTGTTTAGTGAACACGATCCAAATTCACCACACCTAATCCGATCATCACGAGAAGAGATGTGGTTTCAATGGTGGACAACCAAGTGTCGATCATATCATTCATATGACTCATGCTTAACCTTTCGGTTCTTGTGTTCCGAGGCCATGTCTGTACATGCTAGGCTCGTCAAGCTAGACCCAAGTATTTCTGCGTGCGCAAAACTGGCTTGCACCCGTTGTATGTGAGCGTAGATTCTATAGCACCCGATCATCACGTGATGCTTGGACACGACGAACTTTCGCAACGGTGCATACTTGGGGAGAACACAGTTTTTATCTTGATCTTTAAGTGAGGAATCATCTTATAATGCTACCGTCGCGATCTAAGCATAATAAGATACATAAAAGGATAAACATCACATGCATATAACTTTATGTGACATGGTATAGCCAATCTTCGTGCAATGATCTCCATCTTGTGCGTTCAAGATGATCTCCATCACTCCACCATGATTGCCTCCACCACGAATAGCAACTACAACTATTGCTAACTACTTAGCGATAAAGTAAAGCTATTACATGGCGTATAAGAAGTTGACTCGCAGGTCATACACAATTATAAAGACAACCATATGGCTCCTGCCGGTTGTGTACTCATCGACATGCAAGTCGTGAAACATTACAAAACATGATCATCGCATACAATATACACATCACATCTTGGGCCATACCATATCAGAAAACACTCCTGCAAAAACAAGTTAGACGCCTACTTTGTTGTTGCATGTTTTACGTGGCTTATGGGAGTAGATGCTAAGAACGATTCTTACCTACGGAAAGCCACAACGGTGATATTATGGTTGCCAAACTCGGTGTTAATCCCATGACAACTATAGTGAGAGAACTGACATCCACCACCGCATGTGTGGAACAAGCCATACGTCAAGTGCGGGCGGTCTCATGAACGACGTCGCGTAAGGTTGGCCTGGACCGCTTCAATCTCACTATCCCGCGTCATAAGAAGAACACAAACAAGAGGCTTGCAACAGAAAACATCAACGCCGAACAACCATGTTGCGTTCTACTCGTGAAACACATCTACGCATAGATCTAGCTCGATACCATGAAGGGTTTGGCGGCATAGTAAATCAAAATTTTCTACGGATGCGAGAGGGAAAGCCAAGATCTAATCTAGGAGATGCAATCAACGAGAGATTGGATTAGATCTTCATACCCTTGAAGATTCGACAGTGAACGCTAATCCGGAACGTGGGTGATGTAGTCGTCGCTTCTCCTCCTCGCGATCCGATCCGATCTAGCACCACAAGTGGCGGTGCCTCCGTGAGATGCACACGTGCAGAACCTCGAAGTCTCCTCCTTCCTCTGACCAGCAAGTATGGTGGAGAGATAGATTGGATCTACAACACGACGGCGTGGTGTATATGGTGGAGAATTTCTGCAGGCTTCCTACAAACAGTCGGGAGGAGAGAGGAAAGCTAGCAAAGGCGGCTAGGGTTTGGATGAGAGGTGTGGGGGTGTGCCTCACCCTCTTTATATAGAGGGGGGCGCAGCCCTAGCCCTTCCCCAAGCCCAAAGGATAAGGAGTGGGGGGCATGGACTCTCCCCTCTTCTAGAAACCCTATCTCTAGTTTAAACGATTTAAACTCTCTAGGATCGGCTGGGCCCTATGGGGCCTTGTGCCCCTGGCCCAATGCGGCCAGGACACTCCCTCATAGGCCCATGCCCCCTCCCGGAAGGTGGGGCCACGTTGGTCCCCTTCCGGAAGGTTCTAGAAGCTTCCGGTATAATACCGATTAACCCGGAACAATTATGAACTCCAAAAACTGCACTGCCTTATATGAATCTTATTCTCCGGACCATTCCGGAACCTCTCGTCATGTCCCGGATCCCATTCGAGACTCCGAACAAAAATTCATAAACTAATTATCCAATCTATCCTAGCGTCGAGATACGTTAAGTGTGTGACCCTGCGGGTTCGAGAATATGCATACATGATCTTCTATCAATAATCAACAGCGGGGTCTGGGCACCCATATTGACTCCCACACATTCATAGATGATCATATCGGATGAACCACGATGCCAGGATTCAATCAATCCCATATATATATTCCCTTCGTCTCGCGATATTTTACTTGCCCGAGATTCGATCGTCGGTACCGTCATACCTAGTTCAATCTCGTTCACAGCAAGTACTTTACTTCCGTAATCCGATATCACTTTGTGATTAACTCCTTAACCACATGCTTGCAAGCGTGTTGATATCGATTACCGAGTGGGCCCAAGTATATCTCTCCGACTTGGGAGGGACAAATTCCATCTCGATACATACAACCCAAGATACTTTCCGATCACCGAGAGACACCTTTATGATCACCCTCTCATAGGATGACGTTTGATGACCTCAAAGCTTTCTTTCCAGTGGAGTTGCATTATCTCATGGTCTAAGGAATACAATATTTGACATAGGAAAAGATTCGCAAAGATGAACACGATGAAACGATCTAATTGCTTCGCTTAGTTTGGTGCATCCATCATATCATTCTCCCAATGATATGATCTCATTATCAATTGACAACTCATGTCTATGGTTAGGAAACCTTAACCATCATTGATCAATGAGCTAGTACTTAGAGACATACCAGGGACACGGTGTTGTTCACAAACCACACAAGTATTAATGTTTCCGCTTAATACAATTCTAGCATGGAATATAAACTTTATCATGAACAAGAATTATAATAATAACATCTTTATTATTGCCTCTAGGGCATAATTCCAACAAAAACATCATAAAATACCATTTTATTGAATTATATTTCAACCATAAGTGTAGATTATTTTCTAAAAGGATCCTTATCCAATATAAAATCTCCAAGAATGATTGTAACTAAATTAAATCTCTTCCTTTACTTTAACCACAAGTTTATCAACATACATAAACCCTATAGTGAATTTATTAGTTAAATAATATGATTACCTTGATTATAAACCATAATCACTCATTTATAAAAATATAAATGATTATATTCCATTATAATCTTGAGAGACCACTATAGCAAATAAAAGCAATGCCATTGCTAGTTAACTTTAAAGGAACCTTATGAAGTGAACAAAGCACAATTATCATAAGCAATATACCTTAAGTCTATCTATGTCTTTAAAGTTAACTTTAGTCTACAAGACTTTAAATATATGCTAAAGACATTATTACATGTTTTATAGTTAACTTTGGTCTGTTATAATTAAGTTATAAAGCATCTCAAGTCAAAACTATTCAAGCAAGCACAAACAACTTCGACCACATTTGATTGACCACAAAGATTGTTTAGACCTGAGAAAAGGAATCTTTTCTTCAAAAGTTATTCGTTGTGTCACTTAAGTTAACATATGACAATTAATCGTAATCACATTACTTTATACTTCACTTGTATACTTAGGATTAAAACACTTAAGTTCCTTATTAAGGCCATTACTTGTAAAGTGAAATTTTAAGATAAACAATTATAATGTAAGCAATCTTGAGTAACATTCCACATTTGTGTGTATCTCATTGTTTTATGATATTATAATTACATGTTGTTCACACACAATCACAAGACTTAATAAGAAGCACAAATATGAAACTTATCTAAAAGGACAACACATTCTAAAGTAATCATTTCCAGTATTCAACCCTAGATCAACGTTAACCCTGGGATTCGCGTTTATAAAATGCATCACATTACTTATGCATAAAAGCATTTTGCTTCTTTAAACATTAGACCTTACCGGACCAATGATGCTGATTTCAGATATTGGATCTTATACTGTCTTGAAGACCTTGAGTGCATAATATTGCAATCACAAAAGGCAAGTTCACACTTGCTCATGTCCTTTGATTATTTTCTGTAAAGTATTTTACAAATCCAGTGTTGTCAGCACCTGCATTTCAAAAAGGTCCGAAAACACTATTTTCATAATAATGTGATTATAGGTAATTTTACCATGAGGTAATAACCTACTAAGAAAGTTCCGGTGGTAAAGGAACATATTATCTAGGACTTAACAATCAATATCTCCAGTGATTCTTGCGCTGTATATCATGCGTTAACCATGAGATTTGAAATGGGACGAAGAAGTCAGCTATATCTTCTTCCTCTCGCATGTAGCTGGATGTGCAGGTCGTGGTTGTTATCACTCATAGCGTGCATATTAATTGGTAATTCGTAGAGGATATGTAGCATATGGGTGGGAACCCTCAACGTTCCACGCTAGTACTAGCATCTAACGGTCTGTACAAACCATTGTCGTAATTCAATATGTGGGCATTGTGTACACCAAGGAGGCATGCGAGGTCGCTAGGGAGGCAGTGATTGGCTTGGATCGTCTTCTGGGCCCCACATCATGGAATTGTGGACGGGAATAAGCTTCCCAGTTGTGCAACAAAGAGTTGATCTCTCATGGGTAAAGTAACGCACCTCTGCAGAGTGTAAGAACTATAACTTGTTACACCCTGTTCCGGGAAGGAGCTACGAATGCCGCGGGAAAGGAACTCCATGAAAGTTCAGATAAACCCGTGAAGGCTGACGGGCATAGCTTTTCAGAATAAAAGCAACCTTTGAAAAAATGTTTATGAAAACTTGCATTGCCTACAACCTACGGTATGTGGTTGTAGATATAGTGCATCAAACACTCCTTTTCTAGTGAACTTGCTGAATACGCTCGTACTCAAAGTATCTTCTTAACCCTTGCTAGATTCTATAGCCAATACAGATTACGTCTACATCAATTTATGCTCCAGGAGTTAACATCAAAAGCTAAATCTCTTCAATAAAGTCAAGAAAGTTAACATATACATCAACTCAAGTGAAGACGAAGTTACTGATTAGATAGGAATATAATGTCTAACCATAGAACCTATTTCTATAGCGTATTGCAATAGCAGCAATGCCAGACCATAGTTAACATACTAGTCTAAATAGTATGATAGTATTTGAGTTGTTTATTTCTGATTCTTATTCGTAAGAAGTTTCTTTCTCTCTCTTTAACTTAGGGTGTTCTCTGGATCTTATATAGAGTGAGTTGTAACCGTTAGCCATGTATTGGACCTGTTGTGTTTCTGTTGTACCACTCTGAGGGATGTAATACTAGTGAACGGTATTTCATTGGTGTTATGTCAACGACTATAGTATACTACATCATGTAGTGGTATGCTGGGTAACCGCACACACCCTGTCCAGGCGCGACCCAGGGTGGTCCCACGCGTGGGGGTGTGCGGCCACCCTGTGGCTCCTCTCCGGTCGCCCTTCGCTCTCTGTGTTCTCCTCGGTGAAATGTTGACTTTGGATTTTGTCCCGTACAATTTCGAGAATATTTCCTTACTAGCTTTTCTAAAACCAAAAACAGCAGAAAACAGGCAACTGGCACTGCGGCATCTTGTTATTAGGTTAGTCCCAGAAAATGAATAAAAATACCTCAAAGTGTAGACAAAGCATAGCAAAGTGGATACTAAACAAGAATGAAACATTAAAAATTATAGATACATTTACGACATATCAACCATCCACATGTGAAGACCTAAGTTGCCCCGAGACTCCATGTAATAAACTACTAAAGAGGCATTGACTCACATCAAGACTTGGACTGCCCTACTGTACTCCAGCCACACAGTTAACTTCACATAGTATCCGCATGTGAGGGAACGACCTATTACCAATGCAACCAGCGAGATAAGAATGATAACTCAGCTCAAAATATCCTATTCACATGCATCAACATTCACACCCGTAAGTAAGTCGCGCAAATAGAAAATAATATGTACAAGGAAAATCAAAGGTATATCAATGGGCATATTGTGTGGACACTATCTCGTGAGAGTAAAGCAATTCATGCAGTCATCACACAAGCCTTGGGCCAATACAGGATACCGAGTAACAAAAGGAAAGAAAGACTGACGCACTCTCACGCTCACTCTTTGGGTTCCTCGGCATCCTTGTCACCAAAAACTTTGGCCGTCACCGCTTGGAACTTGAGGGTCCTCACTAGAGATTCTGCGATAGGATGCCATTCGATAATCAGGTCGTCCGCGTTCGAAAGAGGGAGTGCCATGGTGATATGATCAAGACGAATCTTGGGGATGGCTACGCGCATCTTGGCCATCACAACAACCACATATTTAGAAGCATTGTCACGGCCCTCCCTCTCAAGGTCAGATTGCATCCACTTGATGAATCCCGAGCCGCCACCATCAACTTTGTTCATGGCCGAGAGGGTGTTGGTTGAACGACAAGAGGAGATGTCTGGGTAGTTAGGGTGCTCCCTCAACTTCATGATCTTAAGTGTCTTCGTAGCAGCCCACAGAGATATCCGTTTCATGGACATGGTCCTGTTATTGGCACTAGACAAGCCTTGGGCGAGCCACTGCGAATTGGAGCGCTCTTTCTCCAGTTCCTTCTCTAGCTTAGCAATATTCTATTGGATGGTTTTTAGTTCACGGAGCAAGCCACCCGCGGCTGCTGCGATTGATTGCTGAATGGAGGATCCCTCATTTTGACAGCTTTAAAGAAGGATAATTCCCCATGAGGAGATTGATGAGAAATCGTGTTAGGAATAAATTCTCATGAATAGATTAGAAGAAAGAGAGTAAAGGCAATTAGTGTTAAGTGCACCCCAAGGACCGACTATTTGAAGAAGTCTTTAACCTTCTTGAGGCTCTCCGGTTTCAACAAAGAAGGTCCATGTCGTGGGTTTTCCTCGACATTAACCATGAGGAATGATAAGAATGATATTAGAGAGTGTGGTTATAATGCATGAAAGATTTGGAAATGGGATGGAACAACGATGTACCGGTGGAGGTAATAATACCCTACTTCTACATTTCTGATCTTATTTGTGTATGAGAATTATTATAGAAGTCCTCCTTAGTGGAGATCCCAATCTTGATTTATATAGGAAAGCATGGCAAGGTTACAATCAATGCAAAATGGAGAATTACCGAATAATCTTGATGTCACTAATCATGTGATGGTGGAGGCTGTTGTCACCCATTTTAGGCTAGCTTATGACCAAGACTCACGAGGGCAAACAAGACGTCCTAGCTGCAGGAGATGCCTTTAGGTTCGCTCAGTCTGCTTTCCTTAGGCCTCGTTCGTTTAATCCCAGGAGACATGGATTGATCTGGATTCCGGTCCGATCTAGACCAATCCAGCCCTAACAGATATTTTTTTCCAGACCATTAAAATTGGGTCTTTGTTTATTCCACAAAAGGAATTTTAGCCCAACCCATCCAGTCCATCTTTCACTAGCACCGTCTGGAAAATAATTCTCCCCATCAGACCCGTGGAAGAAAATCCAGGACGGCACGGACAGAAAGAGAGCAACGGGCGAGGCAAAGACGGGGCTGCGACGGCGATGACGACAGGCACACGACGCCTTCTACTCTACGGCCGACTCTCCCCTCCATCAGCAACGTTGTCCCCGGTATGTCCCACTCCTGCTTCTCATCCTTCTCATCTTGTAGCTAGGGTTGGTAGAGTTCTTGGTCAGAGTCCAAATCTTGGGGAAAGATGGGGAAAATCGATGCAAGGAGAAGGAGGCCGTCGAAAGGAGGAGTACAGGAAGGTAAGGCGCCGGGAACAACCTTTCCGTTGCTCCAGCCCTAAAAATGAAGAAAAAAACAACAAAAAATGATGCAGGACTAGCACTTGATCTTATGATCAATTGGCTTGTAAGCATTTGTCCTAACCAACTACTCCTATACATAGCAGTGATATATTTTCAATCAGTTTTGTATACAAACAGACTAAAATATAAGGCACACCATATAATTTAAAAGTTTTGGCAATTTTTTTGGGTATTCGGCTGAATACCCTTGATGCAAGCTGGGCCCGCCCCTACACCCCGGTATGGCTCTGGTCCTCGAGCGCAGCGACCACAACGCGCTCTTTCTCCTTTTTTTATGGATACAGTATCACTTCCTTATACTAGTTACCTGTAGTATGTTTTGATAAATAGTGCATGTTCTTAATAGAACAAAAGCAAACCATGCGTGTATGTTGTATCATTGTGTTCACTCGTTTGTGAGAAAACTTCCCATGGTAGTTTCTTTTTGTCATAGATACCTTTAACTTTGCACACAGACCATCAGAGATTGGTGTGATGTCTGGTTATGGTCCGGTTCAGTATATAAATACATACTTGAGCTTGTATGTGCTTTCAAGGTATTCTCTCTGCCCAGCAAGTTCTGCTAGCTTGCTCCTTGCCGTTGCTTGATTCGCCTAATGTACATGTACACTCGCTCTGAATATCACTCGCCTAGGAATTTTTTATCGATCTGATACTGCCCTGTACTCGTCTACATGTATTGTAATTTTACTCCTTATTTGCCAAAATAAAAATGGCAGTTGGATCCTAGTTGTCGCCGTTCTCTGTATCCTTCTGTAGTGAAGTAGTTTTGACTCCAAAATTCAGGTTCAAAATAATATTGTTTAGCTTAGCTTATACTGAAAATAATGATTGATCCAAGAAAGTAAAGTAGTTGAAAGGTTCAGGTTCAGGATTTACTGTAGTTCAGTGCTGTCAATTTCTCAGTAATTTGATAAGGAGTTTACCCCACTGTTATTCATGTTCGATTCTCAATACTCCCTCCGTCTCGGTTTATAAGACCTACGCGTATTTCTAGGTCGATAAATTAACCAACTTAGCATAAGGTACATAAGATAAAAACTATACTATTAGAAACTTCAAATATTATATTTTCTAATGATATAATTTTTATATTATATAATTATATAGCTCATGCGGACGACCTAGGTATACGCGTAAGTCTTATAAACTAGGATAGAGGTAGTATTATTTATACACACAACTTTCCTTTTGTTGAATCATTGGAGCTAGTAACAAGTTGCTATTTTTGAGCTATTAATAGCTTTATAGGTTCATATTTTCTAATGTTTTCAAAAAAGAAGAATAACAAGCAAGCATTATACGACATATTGCTTCATGTGTTGGAGATATGCCCAAAAGGCAATAATAAAAGTAGTTATTTTATTATATCTTTGTGTTTATAATAAATGTTTACATTCATGCTATAATTGTATTAATCGAAAACATCAAAACTTGTGTGATATGTAAACATGTAAGAGTCCCTAGTAAAGCCTCTTTGTAATACTAGCTTGTTGATTAATAGATGATTATGGTTTCCTAATCATGAACATTGGATTATTAATAACAAGATCATATCATCAGGAGAATGGTGTGATGGACATACTCCAATAGTTAAGCGTAGCATAAGATCAAGTTATTTCAATAGTTCGTTTGCTAAAAGCTTTCAAATACATAGTAACCTAAATCCTTCGACTATGATATCATGTTAATCACCATCACCGGATGGATGCTTTGATGACATCAAACATCACTTCGCAACTGGGTGGTTATAAAGATGGCCATTGAGTATTCGAAAAGTATGTGTTGAGGCACATGGATCAAGAGTGGGATTTGTCCATCCATATGACGGATAGATATACTTTGGCCCTCTCGGTGGAATGTCATACAATTGGCTTGCAAACATGTGACTAGCTCACAAGGGATCACATATCACAGGAACGAGTAAAGAGTACTTATCCGTAACGAGGTTGAACTAGGTATGCAGAGATACCGATGATCAGACCTCGGATAAGTAATGTATCGCGAGACAAAGGAAAATTGCTATCATATGTAAATGGTTCATTCGATCACGAAGTAATCGTAGAAATATGTGGGAGCCATATGAATTTCCAGATTTCTCTATTCGTTATTGAACGGAGAAGAGTCTCGGTCATTTCTGCATAATTCACGAACCATAGAGAGACACGCTTAAGGATTCGATGTTGTTTAGTAGATATGGTAATGAGTTGGAGACCGAATGTTGTTCGGAGTCTCGGATAGGATCCAGGACATCACGAGGAGATCCGAAATGGTCCGGAGAATAAGATTTATATAAGGAAAGTCCAATTTTGGAGTTCAGAAATGTTTTTGGTGTTTTTACCAGAATCTTCTAGAAGGGTCTAGAAGGTCCACCGCTCCGGAGTGGGAAGGGTACATGTATGTGTCATACCAAAGTGGAATGGTTGCATCATATGCTAGGTCACTTGGGCAATGGGAAGAGAGAAATCAAACTCTAGTTTGAAAAGTCAAATCCCAACATGGTTGCCTAGTGGTGGGAGGAGAGTAAACCCACTTAGGGAAGGTTCCCAAGCCTCCAGCCATGAAGAGGAGTTGGGGGAGGACTCCCCTCCCCCCAACCGCCTCTCCCTACCTATATAAGGAGGGGTAGGGAGCCCCCTACCCCTCACCCCAAAACCCAAGCTCGGTTGTGCCCCCCAAGTCGTCGTCGCCTTAGATCTCCTCAAGGCGCCGCCTATCCCTCCTCTAGCCGCCGGCCACCACCTATCCTTGGTCTCTAAACCCTAGTAGCCAAGGTCTCTCTCTAATCCAACATACCCGCTCCGGCTTAGGCGAAGCCTTGCGGGATTTCCCATGTACTTCCACCGCCACATCATCGTGCTGCTGGAATCGCGAGGAGAGATATACAACCTTCGCTGCGTGCTGGAACAAGGGAGAGAAAGGTCTTCATCGAGTACTGAATGTGTGACCGACTGCGGAAGCGCTGCCGGAACACGGCGCTTAAAGGATCGTCTTCGCGATCTTGAGATCGGCAAGTGAACGACTACATCAACCACGAGAATCCGATCTCGTTAACCGCTTTGTATCTTCAAGGTTTAGTACTCTATCAACTCGTTGCACCGATCTAGTAGATTAGATCTTGGCTTGTGTGTGTTCATGCGATAGGATTTTTTCCATGCTATGAACCCCTACATCATATAAGTGTCACTTATCTACCATGCTTGCTTGATTGGTGATATGTGTTAATGAGCCTTTCATCAAACTTCTTAGTTTCTTCTTATTTTCTTCAATATAGGAGGAAGACATCACTTGATGTTTAAACTCTTTTAGATCTTATCGGCTATCACAAGCTCTTATTTTCTTCTTATTTAGGCACACGCTAGGTGTTGCCTCTGCTGGGAGCTGCGGGGATCGATGGCCGCCACGCCGCCGCGTGTTGGAGTAGGTGTTTCGTCGGTGGGCCATGTTAGATGTATATATCTGTATATTGTATTTCCCCCATATGTTAGGGGGCTTCCTGAATATTTGCCCTGTACCTGTACTATATATTGTGGTCTTTGGCCCCAGAGGAATATAACTTGTCTATTACTAACATGGTATCAGAGCCGGTTTTAGGGTTCCCGTGCCCACCGGTCCTCTGCTTGTAATCGTCGCCGCCGTCATCTCGCCCCGGCCTCCGCCGGTTCCCGTTCTGACCGCTTACGTCGCCGCCGCCGCCTCCACCGATCTACACCGCTTCTACTACCGAACCGATCTACACCCATGCATCCCTGCTGCCGATCGGGCCCCGCACGCGGTCGATCTGCACCTGCGATCTGACCCCCTGCCGTCCACCCGTCACTGACCGGCCGGGGTCCGCCCGCACGCGGTCGATCTGCACCCCACCTGTCCGCAGTTCCCTACTGTCTCGGCCGTCCTCTGCTTCTCTGTATCTACACACATACACACCCCCTGCCGCCCGACTTTTCTCACCCGGTCGCTTTTGACCCACTGCCTCCCGCCGTCCCTGACTGGCCGGGGCCACCTCCGGCATAGCTCCCACGCGCCCACTGCCCACTCAGCCCACTGCCCCGCCTGCGACGCGGGGGCCCACGCGCCGCGCGGCCGGTCTGCTTCTCTACATCGTCTGCTGATGTCCCGTCTGCTGGCCCGCTGACTCGACGAGATCGGCTCTGATCCAGCCGTTTCTTTTTCGTCGGATCTGAGAGTTGAAAAAAAGGAGCGATATGTCTTCTTCCTCGGGTTATGTTGCGATTCCTCGCTGCCCAGTGATCTTCGATGGCGCGAATTACCCTAATTTCGCTGCCTTTATGCGCGTCCACATGCGCGGTCTCCGTCTTTGGGGTGTGCTCTCTGGCGAGGTCTTACATGCCGCTGCCTGTGGCTCCTCTTCCGCCGACGCCGATTGTTCTCGTGGCGATGCTACTCAGAGGCCAAGGATGCCGAGTGCTGATGATAGTGTTATTGCTGCTTATGACCTGAAGTTCAAGCAGTACTCTTCTGATCTTGAGTCCTATCGACACGCTCTGACTGCTTACACTCAGTGGGTTGATGAGGATGCTCGTTCTGCTGCTGTTCTCACCTCCAGTGTTCTGCCCCAGTATGCTGCTAAGTTCATGAGTCTCCCTACTATTGCCGCTCAGTGGGCCCATCTTCGTCAGCGCTATCAGCCGTCTGGGGATGCTCTTTACCTGTCTATGGTTCGCCAGGAGCATGCTCTCCAGCAGGCTGATTCCACTATTGATGAGTTCTACACTCAGATTTTTGCTATCTGGCGTCAGCTTGATTCTCTTCGTACTGCTGTTTGTGGCACATGCTCGTGCTGCCAGATTGTGCGCTCGGATTTGGAGTTTCACCTCATCTATGAGTTCTTGTCTCGGCTTCGCCAGGAGTTTGAGCCCTGGCGTGCTCAGCTGAATGCTCGTGGTCGTGTTCCGCTTTCTGAGGTGTTGTCTGAGCTTCGGGCTGAGGAGACCCGTCTCCGTGGTGCTGGTCTTCTTGTGGTTCCCTCTGTGCTTGCTACTCGTGGTCCTACTATGCCGTCTGCTCCCTTGACTCAGCCACGGTCCTCTGTGCCGCCGCCGAGACTACCCACTCCTCTAGGTCAGGGTCAGAGTCAGCAGCATCAGTTTCAGAGTCAGCATCAGCAGCTTTAGGGCCAGAGTCAGCACCAGCAGGCTCGTGGTCAGGATCGCCGTGGTTCTCTTCGTCACTGCTCTTACTGTAACAAGGATGGACACACTTGGGCCACTTGTTATACACGGGTCCCGATTCGTCGCCACACCAGCTCGTGGCTGTCGGCTCCTCCGGATCTTCAGCATTGCTCTCCGACCAGGACATTATCGAGTCTTGGCAGTCCGCTTGCTGCCATGTGCTCTTCTTGTGCACCGCTGGTTCTGTGACTGATGCTTCAGGCACTACGCGACCACCACCTTCTACACGATCGCACGCCCCATGGTATCTGGATTCTGGAGCTTCCTTTCATATGACCTCTGAGTCTTCTTTTCTGTCCGCTCTTTGTTCTCTCCCTTCTCCTGTCCGTGTTTTTACAGCTGATGGTACCTCTCTTCCTGTTTCTAGTCGGGGCACTCTTTCTACTTCTTATTTTTCTGTTCTTGATATCTCTCATGTCCCTCTTCTTAAGATGAATTTGTTCTCTGCTAGCCAGCTTACTGACTCTGGTTGTCGCATCATTCTTGATGCTGATTCTTGTGTTGTCCAGACCGCCGACGCAGCCCTGGTTGAGCCGCCCTCGCAGCCGTGACTCTTCGGGACTTTGGGAGTTAGACTGGCTTCGTGTTCCCTCCGCTGCCACTTCATCTGTGAGTTCTTCTTCGGTCGTCGCCTCTGCTACCAGCTCCTTTCAGCAGTGGCATCATCGTCTTGGTCACCTTTTTGACTCGCGTCTGTCGTCTTTAGTTCATCGTGGTCTTCTGGGTCTATCTCAGGAGATGGGTCTTTACATTGTCAGGGCTGTAGGTTGGGTAAACAAATTCAGCTTCCCTATCCTACTAGCGCGTCTTTATCTCAGCGACCTTTTGATTTAATTCATTCAGATGTTTGGGGTCCGGCTCCTTTCGCTTCGAAAGGGGGCCATCGCTACTATATTTTATTCATCGATGATTTCTCTCGGTACACTTGGTTGTATTTTATGCGCTCTCGTAGTGAAGTGCTCTCCATATATCAGCGTTTTGCGGCCATGGTTCGTACTCAATATTCTACCCCCATTCGTGTGTTTCGTGCTGATTCTGCTGGTGAGTATATCTCCCAGATGTTGCGAGGTGTTCTTGCTGAGCAGGGCACCCTTGCTCAGTTCTCCTGTCCTGGCGCACATGCTCAGAATGGCGTTGCTGAGCGTAAGCATCGCCATCTTCTTGAGACCACTCGTGCCATGATGATTGCTTCTTCTCTTCCGCCGCATTTCTGGGCTGAGGCTGTCGCTACGTCGGCTTACCTCATCAATATTTAGCCTTCTGCCACTCTGCAGGGTGGCATCCCTCTTGAGCGCCTATCTGGACAGTCTGTAGACTATTCCATGCTTCACTTGTTTGGTTGTGTTTGCTATGTTCTCCTTGCTCCTCGCGAACGCACCAAACTGACCGCTCAGTCTGTTGAGTGTGTTTTCCTTGGATACAGTGATGAGCATAAGGGCTATCGCTGTTGGGACCCCGTTGGTCGTCGGATGCGTATCTCTCGTGATGTTAATTTTGATGAGACGCGTCCTTTCTATCCTCGTCCCACCGCTGGTACCTACCCGGTGGAAGATATCTCGTTTCTTCTTTTTCCTGACACACCCCCTCTGTCTTCTCCTTCTACTCCTATTGTGTCTTCTTCAGGATCTCCTCCCCCTAATGTCTCTTCTTCTACACCGTCTTCCTCTGTTACGTCTAGTTCTCCTAGTTCTCCTCGTTCTCCGGAGTCTTCCTCTGCTATTCCTTCTTCTTCATAATCGTCTCCTGAGTCGTCTTCCTCTGACGAGCTTCCCTCTACTCGTCCTGTTCGTCAGCGTTGTGCCCCCAATCATTACTCTCCTAGTCAGTATGGTCTTTCTGTTGCCTCTGAGCCGACTTCTTATCGGGATGCTGAGCATCATCCTGAATGGCAGCTGGCCATGGCTGAGGAGATTGCTGCGCTTGAGCGCACTGGCACCTGGGATCTTGTTTCTCCCCCTCCCGGTGTTCGTCCTATCACGTGTAAGTGGGTCTATAAGATTAAGACCCGCTCTGATGGATCTCTTGAGCGCTATAAAGTGCGTCTTGTGGCTCGTGGTTTTCAGCAGGAACATGGTCGTGACTATGATGAGACCTTTGCTCCTGTGGCTCATATGGCCACTGTGCGTACTCTTCTTGCTGTTGCTTCTGTTCGTCACTGGTTTGTGTCCCAGCTTGATGTTCAGAACGCCTTTCTCAATGGTGAGTTGAGTGAGGGGGTTTATATGCAGCCTCCTCCTGGGTATTCTGTTCCCGAGGGGATGGTTTGTCGTCTTCGACGGTCTCTTTATGTCCTCAAACAGGCCTCTCGTGCCTGGTTTGAGCGTTTTGCTTCTGTAGTGACTGCTACTGGTTTCTCCCCTAGTGCTCATGATCCAGCGCTGTTTGTTCACACTTCTCCTCATGGACGCACTCTTCTTCTTATCAATGTTGATGATATGATCATTACTGGTGATGATCCTGAGTATATCGCCTTTGTTAAGGCTCGTCTTCGTGATCAGTTTCTTATGACTGATCTTGGTCCTCTTCGATACTTTCTTGGGATTGAGTTTTCCTCCACTTCTGATGGCTTTTACATATCTCAGAAAAAGTATATTCAGGATCTTCTTGCTCATGCTGCTCTTGGGGATGAGCGCACTGTTGAGACCCCTATGGAGCTTAATGTTAAGCTTCAACCTACTGATGGTGATCCTCTTTCTGATCCGACGCGTTATCGTCATCTTGTTGGAAGTCTAGTTTATCTTGTTGTCACTCGTCCTGACATCTCTTATCATGTTCATATTCTGAGTTAGTTTGTTTCTGCTCCTACCACTGTTCATTATAGTCATCTTCTCCGTGTTCTTCGTTATCTTCGTGGTACGATCACTCGTCACCTTTTCTTTCCTCGTTCCAGCTCCAGTGCTATTCGGACGCTACGTGGGCGAGTGATCCTTCGGATCGTTGTTCACTTTCTGCTTACCATGTGTTTCTTGGTGGTTCGCTCATTGCTTGGAAGACGAAGAAACAGACATCGGTTTCCCGTTCGAGTGTTGAGGCTGAGTTGCATGCTATGGCCTTGTTGACTGATGAGGTGAACTGGTTACGGTGGTTACTTGCGGATTTTGGGGTCTCTATTACCACACCCACTCTGGTTTTGTCTGACAGTACAGGTGCTATCAGTGTTGCACGTGATCCGGTCAAGCATGAGCTTACCAAGCATATTGGTGTTGATGCTTTCTATACACGTGCTCAGGTGCAGGCTCAGGTTGTTGCGCTTCAGTATGTGCCTTCAGATTTACAGTTGGCGGATTTCTTTACGAAGGCACAGACCCGAGCGCAGCATGCTTTCTTACTCTCCAAACTCAGTGTTGTGGATCCACCATGAGTTTGAGGGGGGTGTTAGATATATATATCTGTATATTGTATTTACCTCATATGTTAGGGGGCTTCCTGCATATTTGCCCTGTACCTGTACTATATATTATGGCCTTTGGCCCCAGAGGAATATAACTTGTCTATTTCTAACAGGCCAAAGCTTCCTTTGAGGACTAGCGTGCCATGGAGGGTGGCGGTGCTCCAAATTGAACGGCAGAAGCCAACTAATTTGAGAGCACATGGAAACTCGGAGCTGGCAAGCCGCTACACAAAACGACTAGCATGCGGCGCTACCGCGTAGTCCACTCCTTAATCAAACTATGTTTGGTAGATGTCTAGAAAATTATTTTGATCAAGCTATTCAGTGTTACCTTTTCATGAATAAATGCGAACATTATTTTGTTTCTTTGTTTCCCAGTTTAAATTTGAAATTTGTATGTTTTTTGTGATTTTTGTAGATCTTTTATGATTTTTTAGATCTTTGCTGATTTATTTTTTTGTTATACCAGTGCATTGCTTAGACAAAGTATGATGATGATGTGTTTTGATCATATCCCAGCTGATTAACCGAACGGCTATAAGGGATTATGGGAAATGGATTAGTAGGGGTTAGTTGGGATTGGGTCGAGGGATTGGATCAACCCAATCCATGCCTGGAACAGTTCCCGGTCTGGATTAGATCCCAACAAAAAATAACGAGGCCTTAGAGGGATTGCAAGCCATGGCACTAGTTGAAAGGAAAGGAGTGGCTTTTCTTTTTTGAAGATGATGAGTAGGGTATTTTTGGTTGCGGGTGGGCAAGGAAAAAGAACAACAACTACGAAAATCTATCGAATCGACCGAAAAGTAAACCAAACTGCTCAAAACCTATCGTGCATCTCACTAGTATAGAAAAATACATTCATGCATACAGATCTATTGTGGTACAGTAGACAAAGAGTGCATAGAGGACTTACTGCCATTCATGCAGGCCAGGAGCAGAGGATATAGCATGGAAGAAGGCGTCAGTGTCAAAAACGATGAAGATTTGGCGAGAGAGGAAGGAAGCGGTGCTCATCGATATTCTGTCATTCCCCTTCTGAGCGGTACTCTTCGATCTACCGGCGGTAGAGGAACCACCGATGGTGAGAGGAGCGAGTGAGAGTGGGATAGTGAGCGCTGAGGCGATTATGGCGCATGTTCTCAATGTGTTATGTCGTCTCCCGCGCTTCCCCGCGCGTGCATCCGCATGCCCACTCTTGGCTCGCCACGGCATGTCCTCGCAAAAATGCTCGATTTGGGCATTCCTAGCGGGCCAATTTTTAGCATGCTTTAAGACACTTGTCATGCAAGGCCAGCCCGACAAGCGAGCATCCAAACGAGCAAAATTCTTTCGACCCCGACGCGCGAAAAAACTTCGTCGGCATCCAAGCACGCCCTAGTTATAGGCCTCCTTGATATTGAGAGTGTATAGTTTTACTATTTCAGTTTTGTTCATCGTGTGTCCGTTTTGCACTAGTTGATTATTTCTTGATTGCACCTTGAGATCTCTTGTAGGTTGCACCAATTCTGAACTTTGAGGGTTTATGTTCCAAGCATGCAATGCCCTTTAATTTCTGAATGTAGAGATGTCTACTTGATGTTTGCAATGTGTCTTCAATGATCTAGATATTAAGATGTCTTGATGCTCTTCAAATTTCACCACTACCTTCCTTACAAAATGTAAGGATTTGTAGCAGTTTAAACTGCTAATTTTATGTTGTACAGTGGCGACGAAAGTTTTCAACCAAGACCGAATTAATTGATGCTCACCCAGATAAGCAGGCCACCATGCCCAACAAACTCACAATAGACTGACCACAAAATTGATTGTGATAACTTTGTTGCTCCGAGAGCAATGCTGATGCATAACTCCGACATTCAATTTGTTGTATTTTCTTTCCAAATCCGACTCTTTTGCGAATCTTCAACCGAATCTGACCATTTTCTGAAACTAATTTGGAATCTGACCTATAAGGTCGGCATCATTTTAAACGGAGCCGAAGTTATACAGATCGGCGCTAACACATGACAACAAGGGGCAACCTAGCACTAGTGGAGAAGGGGCAATGCGTCCCGGTTGGTAAGGGGCTTCATTCCCGGTTGCCCAACCGGGACGGGGCAATCGGGACTAAAGCCCCCATCCTTTAGTCCCGGTTCTTCCATATTTATCTAAATTCTCATACTCCTTACCGCAATAGAGGATGCAGTCATTAATGCATGCATATATCTTCTGCACATCTAATCCTAGAGGGCAGAGAGTCTTCTTTGCTTCGTATGTACTCTCGGAAAATTCGTTATGCTTTAGAAGTTTCGGCTTCATTATTTTCAATATATTTTCAAATGTGGAGTCAGTTAGATCATACTCTGTCTTCTGTCGCAGCAATTCCAGTGTGGTACCGATCTTTGTGCTGTCATCTTCGCAATTTTAGTACAATAATTTTTTGTGATCTTCTAACATGCTCCCCAACTTCAACTTCTCCTTTTCTGTTTCACAGTCTCGTTTTGCATTAGAAATGACCCTACCAAGATCATCAGTGGGCTCATCTGATGTCCGTTCTTCACCTCCTTCCTCTTCATTGTCTTCCATTGCAGTATCACCGTATTCAGGAAACATATGATGATAGTTGTTATCATCATTCTTTTCTTTTTTATTGTCTTCCATCATAATCCCTCTTTCCCCGTGCTTGGTGCAGCAATTATAGTTGGGCATCGATAAAAGATTTTCGAGAAATATTATTCTTTGTTGTTCCGATATTGAACACATAGACAACGCATAAAACCATTATCTTTGTTTGTCGTAGCCACATCGATAAATTTATCCACACCCTTAATGTACCCGGGTTCACGCCGGTCACCGTACATCCATTCTCGACTGTTCATCTGCATCATATAATTAAGTTTATCAAAAACTATTACATAACCTCATAAATAGTGATTAACCAATTCACATCGACACATGCATTGTATCAATGACAGATGAAAAGATAAGGTTGCTAACCTCGATCTAGGAGGAAAGAAAGAGGAGAAAACTCAAGTGTGGCTCAGGAACCTCCTGTATATTTGTTTTGTGAGAAATTAAAAGGGATCGTTCACTCAAACATTTCATCAAACACAATCAGGTGTGCGTCCATTCCTCTAAGACCGCAGCTGACAGTGACATAAGATGATAAGTCACAGTCTGACATTAGCAGCATGCATATGGTGGTTACTGAATGTGGAGATTTTTTTACAAATATGATCCTCTGTAATTCGCCATCGCTAAAAATACCCCCCTCGCACCACAAAAGCTAAAAATACCCTGGCGGGAGGCTGAAAAAGCGACACGTGTCACCTCCTGCCACGGGACGTGGCAGGATGTTCCTTCCGCCTTTGGCGGTGGCGGAATGAGCCATGGGGCCCACCAGCGCGAGCACGAAGTCGAACCTCCCGCCAGCGCCAAGTCAAACCTTCCCGCTGGCCCGGGCGTGGGGACCACCTCATCCCGCCATTCCCCCTGGCGGAAGGAACATCCCGCCACTCCACGTGGCGGGAGGTGGCACGTGTCGCCTCTTCAGCCTCCCGCGAGGGCATTTTTGGCTTTTGCGGCGTGAGGAGGATATTTTTGGCGATGATGAATTGGAGAGGGTCATATTTGTAAAAAAATCGAATGTGGAAATCCACGTGTTGTCTTGGTGACATACGGCCGGCTTATTCATTTTGGGTTTGTTCATACGGAGAGAGATGTACTACGAGCGTAGCTGCCGTCCGTCCCGTATGCTTACTCATGTACGCAGAGATATACGGGAGGAATAGTTGGGTGCAGTAAAATAACACGTTTTGGTTTCTGATTTATTTGCTCACTGTTCAGTACGTACTGGTAATATAGATGTGTACACAACGTTTCATTCCTGTTTTGGTATTAAAAATAATCAGTCTAGCTATAAAAAAACTAAGAAATGTGACTTTGCTAATTCACGAGTAGAAAAACAAAATCATAGAAATAGCTTAATTCTTAGTTAATTTAAAATCAGTTCAAAACTCAGTTGCAAGTATAGTTAAATATACAAAATTATTAAATATACAATACCATGTAGATAAAATCTTTCAGTTATATTTTATAATGTATCTAATTATATAGATTATACATCATAGTTAATATATTTTTAAATAACTTTGGTCAAACTTAATACTACTTGACTTCTTAAAAAATTATATGTTTTTGTTCGCCTTAGTATTTTTTGTTATTGAGGTACTATGTAACTAAAAAACTTCATTGTGATTTTACTAGCAACTGAAACTATACTTAGTTGCAATACTACTTGCAACTAAAATAATAACTCGCAAGGAATCCTACTAATTGTAAATAAAAAACAATTAAGTTGCAACCCTATTTGTAATCGAGAAACGGTCCAACTGCAACCTCAGTTGTGATACTCTGTTAAAATTCAGTTGCAATTCTAGTTACGGCTTTCATTAAAGGCAATTGCAGGTCCAATTGCAACTCATAGTAAAAAAGGGTCGCGAAACAATTCACACTTGCAACCGTAGTTGTTACTCTCCGAGAAAATCTAGTTGGAAGTCTAGTTGCAACTTATAGTAAGAAGGGACAACAAAAGAAGAAAAATACATTTCAAGCCTCATTTGTAACCCTAGTTGCGGCTCTTTAAAGCTAGTTGCAAGTCCAATTGCAAACTCATAGTAATAAGGTATCAGGAAACAATCCTCAATTGTAGCCCCAGTTGCAACTCCTCAAGAAAAGTCAGTTGCATACAAGTACAGTTGCAATTCATAATAAAAAGGGACCATATACTTCAATTAATACTCATAGCATGTAGGAACCACGAAACAAGAAAATGACATTTCAAACCTAAGTTGCAACCCTTGTAACAAGGGTCACGTAACTATCATCAGTCTAGTTACAACTCACCCTAGAAAACCAGTTATAAGTACCATTGCAACTCATAATAAAAAGGGACCATAAAAAAGACATTTCAATACTCATAATAAGAATTCTCAATTGCAATCTTAGTTGTGGCTCCTTGATAAAGCTAGTTGCAAGTCCAGGTATAACTTATAGTAAAAATGGTCCACTAAGAAATCGTCAGTTGCAACCTCAGTTACAAATCCTGGAGAAAATCTAGTATAAAATTAATGCAATCAACATCAGGCAGTCTGGCATGGCAAAAAAACCTTTTGATTAACAAAAAATCCAAAACTCTTACAATCTATTATATACTAAAAGCAATATAAGGGTTTTTTTTCAGGCACCACGTTGATCCACAAAAGTTAAAATAATCTACTCTGTTGATCTTAATTTAATGGCTAGGATATAAAGACCAGTTAAAATTACACAATTGTTGTCACGTCCAATCAACCTTGACGTGTGGAAACCAATAGGTACAAACGAAAAATCCTTTGGATCACGTTCCGCTTCCTTGCAAACTAAAATGTAATTCACATGAGCCATCACAATTAAATCGCTAATTTATTTTACTGAGCCCAAAAAATCACCTTTCGCTAGATCTCATTTCCCTTCGTGACTCTCCTCCATGATTCCAAGTTCACCGCCCTCCTCTTTCCTGTCTAGGCGAATAACCCGTGTTCCCAGCTATGGCATGTGCAATCGTTCCCCAATCGCGTGTAGCAAGACTAAATAAGAGGGCCTGAGAGATATCTGAACACAAGCCGCTTTGGCCTCCTTGCTCTACTCGTGGGTTTGCATCACAACTCCCGTACTTTTAGCTCGATTAGTCAACGATAGAGATACTTTGATGTACTAAGTTAACTCTTAATTAATTTCTAAGACACCATGCTTTTTTGCAAGGATTTGGAGCTGTCGGGGGATGTGACAATGAATTTCTGAGCAAAGAAAGAAGCTCGGGACTGCACGCTTTGTTTGTTAAGCTTAAAATCTCATATGTCTACTCTCCTGCTCTCTTCACCTGTTCTCATCACTCCAAATAGAACCAAGGTATGTTTCTCCATCAATAAATTCTGAACAAAGATAGGTTTTTTTGAAGGGTGAACAAAGATAAGTTAATGAGGTTAAGAAAATCAGACCAAAGTAGGTGAGAATAAAGTTATGAGGTATACTAACCATGTTTATTTTCCAAAGTTTCCTGATTTCACTCTCTATCCAATTTTCTCGAAATTCAATTGGGATTACTAGCATTGCATCATTAGTCTATGAAGACATGCATCCCTTTTTAATAATCACTTAATGTGGAAGGTACACAATTTGGTTTCTTTATCGGTGTTCATGGTATGATTTGCTTTTATAGGGAAAGAATCAGCAATTAGGAGTTGAGAAGCTTGGCTCCGCCTTCTTCTCTACGACGACATCGAGCAAGATCTGGGTGTTTGCCCCTAACATATTGCAAAAAAAAATCACCGAAAAACCAGTAAGTTTATTGGAAGATCAGAAACATAAGCTTGCAAAGTAGTGTAAATTTTTTTTAGTTCATCCTTCGGACAGTCATTCTTGCAATTATTATGTTTTTTGTTTAACAGTTCGTTGTGCAAGGGACTTAGCGAAAAATACAGTATGCCAAGGTAAGCAACACTATAACTCTAGGTTTGAGATTTTAACATACTTACTCATCATACCATGCACCTTAATGTATGTTCATGTCATCAATGGAAGCAAAAGTAACGTGAAGCTATGGGCATGACATTCAGAGGTTTGCCGACACTGTTTTAGTTGAATTCCTACAATATGCATAGGGAAATAAGGACAACCTACAGTGTGAACTTACATCTTAATATTTTACTATATAACTTTCGATCTAATATTATGAATTTATGATCCATACAATGTTCTATATTTTTTAAACTTTGAGAAAAATACTATCCATTTTTTGGAACTAAACGATCAAAGTTACATGAAAAATGATTAAACTCGGCCAAGGATCAGATTGAGACGAAATATGGTTTACAATAATTATCAAACTAACATAGCATTATGACACAGACTAATTCTTAATACACTAAGACATAGGTGTGTCGTAATTCTTAATGTCTGTAAATTTTGATTGTTCTCCTTTTACTTTTTCTGCATAGTGTGTTATGTATTATGTTTCAATGTAATAAAGCCGCTTCAATTAGGATCAAGAGGACTAACACTAGAAACGAAGAATGTTTCGATCTGATTTGAGCCAAGAAAATATGAATGTAGAAAAACTTAGTCCTTACACAAATTTTGTATGGCTTCAAGATCAGAATTCGACAGTGGCTCCAAATAAATTTCCCTTAGATCCGAGTGTTGAATTGCAATGGCCACGCTACAGGAAAGCTGAATTAAATCACAATAATATTTCTCTCTCTTTCCAGGCTATTTTTATTGGGAGCCACCTTAACTAAAATCACTAAGGTACTCTACATGTAACATCCCAGCATTAGAGCCTAGAAATAAGCTGAACCCAGATGTGTGCATTGCATTCATGCATAGAAAATCCGAATAATTTTCGCGCTTTTAAACAAAACTTGTCAAAGTGATTGAAACTTCTCTTAGCTTGATGGAATTGAAGTAGATCATCAAGTTGACAGCGATAAGTTTCAATAGGACCTGAGCTAAAACCTCATTTTGGGTAAGGGATATTTGATCTAAGGGTAGATCAAATGTACTATAAGTTAAACCTTAATACAATATGAAATATATTTGATCATTAGGTGATCATATTATAGTATTCATTATAATCACTCATAAGTACCAAGTTAAGGATATAACACAAATAATAAGAATGTAGCAACTATATCTTAATATCATCTACATATACCATGAGTATCATGGTGATACCTAACCCTACTTCTTATGGAGTAGGAAAGGAACTAAGCCTAGATCATTCACCATATATCTTTAATTCCATATCAATCCTTATCATCTCTGTTGAGTTATATTTCCATGTATGTTGATCATCAATGTTGAGAAATCAACTATTGATTCATCCATTCTCAAACTATCAAGTACTTGATCATAACACAGCTTACAAATAAGGGTCTACAAAGAAACAGCTAAGAAAGGGTGAATAGTGATGCCAGTTTCAGATGTCAATTGTTTGATAATAATGATTGAAAAGAATCCAATATAAAAGATAGTTGATGGAGTTAAATCCCTCCTTGATAGAAAAGAATATTACAAGGATGAAGTCTGGAGATAGTTACCAGGAATAGTCCTATTGGATCAAGTAGGTATAGTTAATGAATTGTATCTCTTAATCTAATAGAGCTAAACAGAAGATAATTATAATACAACTGTAATGTTGAATTGATGGAGCCTTGTTTAGTCAACTGGAAATCTAAACCATATGGATCAACAGATTATAATGATCAAGACTTATTCACCAAGATTGAGTACTTATGTCATGTATAAGTGGTATTGGTGGATTAAACATGATTAAACCCTAGTAGAGATAAGTTATCCTAGAGTAGTCATTGCAAGCCACATAAATATAATTAGGGTTGGAGTAAAGACCATATAGATGATATTATTTAATTAAAGCTAGTACAGCATAGAGTTATAGAAGTAGTGTTATTCATCTTAAAGGATAGTCAACTTTAGAGAAAGTTAGTTGGATGCATACAACTAATAGAGATACATTATTAATGAATGATTAAGGAAGATTATGGGTGGAGTTTGAAGGAACTATTTGTTGGATGGAAGGCTATCAACAGTAGAATAGTAGGTGCAATCATGCATGGATATGAAGAAGTTATGAAATATTTTAGTATCAAACTCATTGGATTCATCCATGAGTTTAGAAGAATGATATATGAATAAGAAGATTTAAATGAGTAAAGCTCATCATGTTAATCATGATGATGAATAGGAAGAGGTAATATTTCTAGGAAAGGAATTCCTTATTTAAAAATCCAGAATTATGAATTAGGGAAAATAGACATTATTGGTAACAACCAACTATCAATCCCAGATCAACATAATATCCATCTCATGTTGTTGGTCTATCATTTAATGTCCATATCACTTCATAGGAATATTTTCCTATAGCAAATCCTATAAGCATATTTTTACCAATTTCTTTCTATAAAACATTCTAATTATAACTTTCTATTATAAAAGGTGATGTCATCAAATATCACAAATAGAAGACAATATGCTTAGTTAATAATTCTTTACTCATATCCATAAAGGAATCTAAGTATATTAAAAACCCTAAACCCTAGGGTAAATATTCATAATTCAAAACCTTAAACTTCTTTGTTTATCACAATAGAATATATACATTGCCATTTTCCAAATTAATGGGAGTAATAATCACCATATCAATGTCTTTATATTTCATGCACCAAATAATGGTATAGGATCATTATACATATATATAAAGTTTCTATTCAAACTATGAGCTCACTAAAGTTGAGTTATAAACAAATGAGGAAATATCATTTAGAAATCCTTAACTAAAGGAGCAAAGTAAAACAAGAATAAAAGTTTCTACAAATTATTAAAGGGGTTCATATTGAGTAAATAAAAGAAATACAAAAAGATGACATAATAAAAAAATTCACAAATGATACAAAATATATTTTAGTATTGTTGTAAATATCCAGCAACTAAATCATACAAAGAAAGGTTCAAAGTATGAATCAAATTCAAATCTAAATAAGAAAACAGAAAATAGAAAAAGGATAAAACAAATAAAAAAAACTAAACTGGCGGCCCAAACCTACCTACACTCGACACCTGTGTGCCACTGCCCGCTGATGACCCACCAGCAGTCTGCACCGCTCGAACTGCTTTCTCGTCTTCCTCGCCGGCGGAAGCAACTGCGTGGCGTCGCGGCGGCCGTCGATCTCCGACGCGTTACGATGCGCGCCTCCATCAGTGAGGAGGGGAATAAGAACGCCCGCGAGATCCTCTATCCATTCGTACTCGAATCACTCTCTCTCGTGCTCTCTTTAAAATTTCCCCAACCATGTTGAAACCCTAACTCTTTGGTGTAGCTCGTTGTCGTTGTTCAAGACCACCCCAAGGCCAACTGAAGGTTCCACTAGCATCGCCATGATGGACTTCGTCTGCTAGGAGGAGGAATCGAGCCGAGAAGCCTGCAACCATGTGCATCGAGCTCGTATGTCCGCTGTTCGCCCTCGACCATGGTGACGTCGTCTCTCGCCTCCCCTTGTCGTTGCCACTAAAAGCTTCCTGGTGAGCTTCTGCTCGTTCTCTCCGATTTGATCCTAGTCATCTGTAGCGCCTTGTACGCATGGACCCGAGCCGGTCACCGTCGGAGCTCGTCGGAGCTAGTGCTCCGGTGACCATTCCGGGACGGCGCAACCATAGTTCGACTCGTCGTTGCACCCTCTTCCCAACCCCACCAAACCACGCATGCTAAAACGCCGTAGATCATCGCCGGCGACCTTGATCTGCTGGTGGAGGTCGCGCTAACGTTAGCGTGACGACGTGCTGGGGTCAGCCTGGACTCGGTTCTCTGTTTGACCTGGTCTTTCCCGCATGGCAAGTGACGTGGCCCAGGGCCCATATGTCATCGACTGAGAGTAAAGAGAAGGTTAGTAACAAATGTATTTTCTTTAACCAGTGAGATGAGGTCGACACTGGCCCACTAGTCAGTGACTGAGGCTAGCTCTAGACATGATGTAAAAAGTATTTTCTATTAGGAAACAAATAAAATGTTATAATCCAATTAATAATATTCCAGAAATTTAATAAATGATTAGATCTTATCTAATTAATAACTTTTGATTTATAGTTCAGAAAAAAATGTATAATATATGAAAATTTTCAGAAAAATAAAATCTAAAACTTAAAACAATTATAAAATAATATTATGATGATTATTTAAATAAATATTATTTAATAAAGGTTTTATAAGTAATAAAACTTTAATAATTCATATTCCTATAATGATAAATGTTAATAATATAAGTAAAATACCAAAAATCTTAGAAAAATAAGAATTCTAATATAAAAATATAATTATGTATTTTTAGTTCACTTCATTAAATATTTATTATTTATTAAGTAATTTATAAAGTAATAAGAATTATAAAAATCATAACTTATTAATTATAAATCACAAAAATAAATGTGATATACCAAAATGATCACAAAAATAATATCTACATGTTAAAAATTTAATATTTTACTTCTGAATTAAATATTTTAAGAACTCAAATTTAAACTTATTAACTTCATTAATAATTCATATAAGGATAAATGAAATTTACTAATATTCCTAAAATGAGTAAATTAAGTTTAATAAATTGTATTAGTATTAAATATTAATAAAATGAAGCTCAAATGGTTTAAAACATTATAAGTATCTTTTTATTAAATTATCATCATCCCTAAGTGAAGATTTTATTCTCAAAGTATTTCAATTCATAATAAAAACCTTAAAGAACACTTTATGAATAAATTACATACTTTCATTTAGATTAACTACCAGATTACAAAACCAACATTATAATAAGTTCATTAATAGTGAAGCAATATTATATTTTGGTTTATAAAACCATAACCACTCCTTTATAAAAGATAAATGATACTACTCTAAAATAGAATCAAGAAACCATTACACCAAATAAAAAGAGTAACCATTCTTAAATAACCTAAAGAAAACATTTCAGATACACAAGATACAAATGTATAAGTACCATACTTTCAAAACTATCTATATTTTAAAGATTAACTTTAGTATCCAAGAATCTAAATATAATACAATACACATTACTATATGTTAAATAGTTAACTTTGGTCTAAAGTAGTTAAGCTATAAAGCAGTTCAATCCAAACCATTTGAACAAACCAATAACATCAACCACCACTAACTAACCACAAAAATTTTCTAGACTTTAGAAGAGAAACCTTTTCTTCGAAGGTTATCCTTTTTGCCACTTCAAACAAGAACTCTTGTATAAGCAATCTTAACTAGTATTTCATAAATGTATATTTTATTGCTACATAATTATGTGTTGCTCACACACACTCATAAGCTCTAATAAAAGCACAAAGGTAAAACTTATATAAAAGAACCACACATTCTAAAATAACCATTTCCGGAATCCAAAACCTAGGACAACGTTATCCCCGGGATTTGCGTTTAGAACGTGCATCACATTACTTATGCATAAAAGCATATTTCCTCTTTAAACATTAGTCTTTATCGGACCAATGATGCTGATTTCAGATTTTGGATCTTATACTGACTCGAAGACCGTGAGTGCATAATCTTGCAATCACAAAAGGCAAGTTCACACTTGCTCATGTCCTTTGTTTATTTTCTGTAAAGTATTTTACAAATTCAGTGTTGTTATCACCTGCATTTGAAAAAAATCTTAGAACCCTATTTTTGATAATAAGGTGAACTATTGGTTACTGATCCAGGGTGATCAGCTAATCTATTAAATCTGACAGTTGGAATACCGCTGTTCAGAACTATATCACCTAGACTTAACAACCAATGTCGCCAGTGATTCTTGCGCCGTATATGACGCGTTGACCACGAGATTTGGAATGGGTCGGAGAAGTAAGTTGTATCTTCTTACTCTCACATGAAGCCGGATGTGCAGGTCGTGGTTGTTATCCTCGTAGCGTGCATATTAATTGGTAATTCATAGAGGATATGCAGCATATGGGTGGGAACCCTCATCGTCCCATGATAGTTCTAGCATCTAACGGTTTGTACAAACCATTGCCGTAATTCATTATGTGGGCATGGTGTACACCAAGGAGGCATGCGGGTCGCGAAGGGGGCAATGATTGGCTTGGATCATCCTCTGGGCCCCACATCATGGAATTGTTGACGGGAATAAGCTGTCCTGTTGTGCAACAAAGAGTTGATCTCTCATGGGTAAAGTAACGCTGTAAGGGTCCCAACCTTTAATAAGGTAGAGTCCCCTGTGTTTACAATGCTAGTCCCTAGATCAATAGCTAGCATCCACAGTTAAGATGTAATATCAAGAAACAAAGGTCATAATACAACTTTATAACCAGGAATAAAATATTTCATTACATCTTACATAGCTCATTTGGATATTACATTACATGGCAGCAGAATTTCTATAAGCATGGGGTCCTTCATCTTCAAAGTGCCACAGGCAGACATGTTGGTTGTAGACTTTGTAATCCTAATCAACACACTTCACTAAAATCAATCAACCTACAACATCACAAGTTACAGCCACAAGGGTCAATACATTTGAATTGTATTGGCAAGTGATACTATGGTAGTATGGTGGAGTCTATCATCTATATGCATTTGGCTAAGTGGAGTTGAGGCTTGCATTGCTCAAAATAGATTTTCCTTATCATTTTGAAAACACTAAGTTTTTGCTTGATAAAAATCATTTCTCCCAATAAAAGATTGAAGATCCTTTATCCCTTGTTCAACCACAAGTTTTTAACTTAGAAATTTGAATGATGAGATTCTTGATTGCTTCCATGTCTTGATGCTCAAAATTGTCCTTTACCAGGGACATGGCTAAGTACTTAGATTTTACACTCTGCAGAGGTGGTGCACTTTCCCCACAAGACTTGGTTTCACCAAGACAAGATCTTTCAGAAGCCTTCCCTTAGACCAAAATGGACGCGTTCCAACCTATCAAACTCTACCACCAACTGTCCATATGGCTAAGTTCTTGCAACCTATATGATCCAGGCAGAGCCCATAATGCCAAGTGGCTGCACTTGAAGCTTCTCAACATTTGACATCTCAAATCTCTTTGTTCCTGGGTGGCAATCCACAAGTGTGATACACAAGGTAAACCATAAACATGGGCCTTGTGTAACCACTCAACCAAAAACCACCATTCAAGTCCCATTCCACCCAGGTGATTCATTAACTTAGTTGTTTTATTAAACAAAAACATAAGTCCTCAGACTTAGAAATTTTCCATAGTATGGATACATATTCCACCCTTGTTTTCTATTAGCTAAGCTAAGCTTGATAGTAGTAGGAATCTTAACTTAGGAAAATTCTACTAAGGTTTCATCTACTAGGTTTTTCCTATAGCAAGGTTTACACTTAGCAAAATTCCATGCAAGTTTTACTTAGAAAAAAAACACTAATGCATAGAGAAAGTAATGGGACAAAACGTATGAAGCATCACTTGCCTTTTTGGTAGAGGGTATAAGTTCACTCCTTGTCCTTGCAACAATCACACTCTTCAAGTCACTACAATTCAATCAAGCAAGGCACAAACTTAGTCTACCAATCAAGCAAAACATCACATAAAATAATAAACAAAACAATACATGCAAGCATGCAAAAAGGGTTGTTTTATTTGTAAAAGTAGTTTCTAATGGGTCATAAACATTCGAAAACACCTAATGGTCATTTTATAAAGTGGCAAAGTCATTTGCAAAAGATTTCACTTTAAAAACCATTTTCAAAACAAGGTATCATTTTATGTGGTGTAGAAATGTTTTTACTAAGGCATTAATCTATAGGATTCACAAAATATGTTTTCTAACCATAAAACTTTGTGTTTAGGGTCAGAGAGTTTAAAACAAAACATTTCCCAAAGGTTTTCTTCCAAAACCATTTTTACTAAATAAACTATATTTTTATTTGACTAGAATTGGTTTTAAATCAAAGAATCATTCTTTTGTTTCACCAAATACATTTTTGAGACCACAAAGTGTTTCCTATGGTCAGTAGGTTCAGATCACTCCATTTGCAAAAGATTTTATCCCCAAAATCAT
This sequence comes from Avena longiglumis, assembly GCA_030063025.1. Lineage (NCBI taxonomy): Eukaryota > Viridiplantae > Streptophyta > Magnoliopsida > Poales > Poaceae > Avena > Avena longiglumis. Next base: position 103,659,489 of record CP125976.1, on the reverse strand, counting down.
TTTTGAACAATTTTTACAATCTAAACAAGCATACATATGTTTCTGCAAAAACAAACATTTTTCCAGAAGCTTTTTACTAAAAAAAATTGCATGGTTGGATAGGGCTTGTTCCACTGATTCCATTGATATAAAGTTTGTAATTTTTGGACGTGTGGATCAAAAGTTATGGAATTTACAAAATGGACATCTAATAGAAAGTTTTCTATCTTTTAAATCAACTACATGCCACGTGTCGAGTTCTTACTCGCTGATACCGCTTCGTCTGGATCACGTGCTGCAGGCCGTTGGATCTAACTGATATCGCACGGTGCAGGTTCACTCTTACCCCTTCGCTCTCTTTCTATCCTAGCCGCTGGATGATGATCTAACGACTCACAGGAGGTTGACCAAAGTCTGGCGGTGCAGCGATAGTGGCTGGCGGCGGCGAGGTCAAATGGTGGCGGCGCTGGTGAAACAGGAAGCGAGGAAGGATGGGAAGATGCTCACCATGTTCGCAGTAGCGTGGGGAATCTCAACATGGCGGTATCTCGTCGAGGGGCGCACGAAGGTGAGGGTAATGGCTCGCCGGAGTTGCTCCTGGCGTCGGGTTCGCTCGGGCGTCGTTGGAGGCGGGGCTACGGTTCACGAGGAGACAAACGGAAAGCTCAGTTAATCGTGCAAGGTCACGGTGATGATATGTGCATGAAGGAGAAGGAGAGGCGCGGCCAGAAACTACCTGTGGAGCTCGTCGGATTTGGAGGGGACGGCGACGTCGTTCAGTCGAAGACGAAGTCGTCGCTCCAGAGCACGCGCGAGCGAGGGGAAGGAACTGGAAGGTGCACGAGATGATGGCGAGCAAGCCAATATGCTCTGGAAGCAGTGGGGCTGGCGGTGGTGGCCGGAATTTGAACGGAAACTCGCCGGAGACTGTGGTGGTTCGGGGAGGATTCCAAGCAGCCTGGTGGCCGAGAGAGCCGGGCGAGAGAGGGGAAATTGAGAGGGGGAGTGGGCGCTTAAGTGAGCGAGGTTACCGTGCGGAATCAACGCTGCAATTAAGTGAATTTACTCGGGAATTGATTGACAGAGAACGGTAGCGAGGTCTGGGGAAGAACAGGTCGCGTGTGGGGAAGATGACCGCGTGGCTGTGGGGTCCTCTGGCAGCGTGAGAGAGGAGAGGAGAGTTGGGTCCACCTGTCATTGGTTCTGCGGGTGCGGGTGTGGGTGAAAACGATTCGCAGAGGGGTGCGTTGGTGGGCTGGAACTGGGCTTGCTGGGCCAGACTGGTTGGGTCGAGTCCATTTCACATTTTTTCTGTCTGATTGTTTTATCTTTTTCTATTTCTATTTTCTGTTTTGAAATTAAAACAATCATTTCAAACAACCAAATCAAATCAAAACAATCACCAAACTTTGTATTGTGTTAGTTCTGTTTAATAACACAAAACCAAAGTCCAAAAATAAAATAATATTTTTATCTTTTTAGGATCCATTTATTAATTAAATAAAATAGATCTTATTAATTCAAATAGGATTTGTTTTATTAAAATCTTTATTTTGAAATCTAAAATAAAACCAAAAACACTTCATTAGGTTTTAATTGAGAATATAAAATACTTGGAAAACTTATTTAAAATAATTTAATAAGTTTTAGTGTTTATTTAAAATGGGAAAAGCCTTTATTTAAATAAAATTGGATATTAAATCCTTATTATTTTATTTAAATAAACCTTTACTATTTTTATCAAAACAAAAAAATTTATTTCAAAAACTTGGCCAAGGTTTAATTTGGCTCTATAAAATAATCTTTATTTATAAATCCACCTTTTCTTTTGAAAACCAAAACTTTTATTAAAAGATCCAAAATAGTAATTTTAAATATTTTTAAGTTTATTGTTTATTTAACTTTTTAAAATCCCTTTAGGATTTTATTTGATCCAAATATGTTTTGAAAGTTTCAAATTGGATTCAAAAGTTTCTTCTCACCCTGAAAATCAACAAAGTTTTATTTTATTCATTTATTTTTCACATTACAAGGCTTGGAAAATCTTGGGATGTGAAAAACGCACCTCTGCAGAGTGTAAGAAGTGTAACTTGTTACTCCCTGTTCCGGGAAGGAGCTGCGTACGCGGCGGGAAAGGAACCCCATGAAGGTTCTGATAAACCCGGGAAGGCTGACGGACATAGCTTTTTAGAATAAAAGCAACCTTTGAAGAAATGTTTATGAAAAAACTTGCATTGCCTACGACCTACGGTTTGTGGCTGTAGATATAGTGTATCAAACACTCCTTTTCTAGTGAATTTGCTGAGTACGCTCGTACTCAAAGTATCTTCTTAACCCTTGCTAGATTTTGAAGCCATTAAAACAATGTCTGCATCAAGATATGCTCCAGGACTTATCAAGACCAGCTAAAGCTCTTCAATGAAGACAAGGAAGTCAACATATACCTCAACTCAAGTGAAGACGAAAGTTACTGATTAGATAGGAATATTATCTTTAGCCAAAGAACCTATTTCTGTAGTGCGTTGCAATAGCAGCAATGCCAACCTCTTAGTTAGAATATTAGACTTAATAGTATAATCGTTCTTGCGTTGTTTATCTTTGATTCTTCTCTGTAAGAAGTTCTTTCTCTCTCTTTAACCTAGAGTGTTCTTTGGATCCTATGTAAAAGAGTGAGTTGTAACCTTTAAGCCATGTATTGGACCCGCTATGTTTCTGTTGTGCCATTCTGAGGGATGTAATACTAGTGAATGGTGTTTCATTGGTGTTATGTCAACGACTATAGTATACTACATCATGCAGTGGTTTGCTGGGTCACCGCAGTTGGTATCAGAGCATATGCTTTGACCTTAGGTTGGAAACCTAGCAAATGGGTAGAACCTGTAGGACACATCCCAGTAATAATAAAGATTTCTCTAGTGATATGAGGGATATTCACTTGAGAATAATCCTGTTATGTTACTAGTGCGATAACTCTTTTCTATGATTGCAATTCCAATCATTACCTAAGGGTTTTAACTCTATGTGACTGGTGATAATTTCTTATCGACAGTTCCACATGGCACATCGATATCCACCCCGGAATGTTCAAGTGATGAACAGGACTTTGGATGACTACGGAGGGGATTGAACAGACAATCTCCGACAACTTTTATGGAGTTTGGAATGTGAATAAAGACTTCCGGTCAAGATTTACACTTACTATGATGGGCAGGTATTATCTAAATACCGTGTCATGATCATGTTACCCAAGAAGTTAGGACTTAAGGGAGAAATGCCATCAGGAGAGGCAAGGTGCATGGCATCTGCATATCAGATTGCCGTAGCAGCAGCCATAACCATGTTCTGAGAGCATAAATCCCAAGCTCTAGAAGGCAGTACTCACACCATTATACCACATGAAAACTCAAATTCAGAGCATGAGTTATATCACTCTACCTTAGTCCAAGCTGAACCTACTCTACTATAGAGTATGTGGATCGTTATCGGTCTTTGCTAAACACTTATCATAACACTCACCAAGTCTTAGTTCAGGAGATGGATACGGTCATTGAGGATTTACTAATCCTGATAAAGCAATGGATCGTAGGAAGAAGTTAGATAAAGAAGCTAGGCATCCCAAATACATACCTTCAGGATAAGTGTTTGAGGAAACTGAATTTGATGACCTAAACTCGGAAAATTATGCCTATTACCAGAATGACTTCAAGCCACCTGAAGACCTATGGACCAAGTACAATTCCAAACAACAGGAATGGAATAAAGTTATTCCAAATAAACCAGAGCCTAACAAGTATGGATGGGAAATAGAATCTCAAGGTAAAACCATAGGGAATCCTATACCTTGTGATACAGGCATTGAAGAAGAGACCAATTATAACCATCGAGAGCCTTATGGACCATATGAGGGTAATACGAATCCAATCAACTTAGAAGAGTACTCCACTAGATACTATACCAATATATATGACTAGATCCAAGAAAAAACTAAGGAACCAACTTACTATGAGGAAGCGTTTCCAGAAAACCCGGACTATTCGGTGGAAGATTACGCCAACTCTAGTCATTTTTCAATGACTAATCTCAGTTTCGGTACTTCTAATCAAGAATACGCACCTCCTGGATGCTCCTATGCTCCGTATAAGGCGTGAGGGACTTCACGTCATCATGGACGGAACTCCAGGAAGCACTAGAGGAAGATGAAAGTGAGAGAGAAACGACATCCCAAGGGATGAGGGCTTGAATAATGTATATAGAGGGTAATGCGTATTGTTGTTTGATAGGTTTGCCACAATAAGTGAGGATATATCCACAAGAACAAGAAGTTCTTGTAATATAGTTGTGTAAATAGGTTTGGAGCAAACCGTGGGAACATCCAGTACATTTGTAAATTATCTAAAACCTATGTATGATACAGGGTATATTTGTTGTTTATTGACTTTTAGATCTTTTTTATTCTTCTTGATTGACTAGATTTGTTCATGAAGTTTAATTAGGTGTGCAAATGCATGATGTAACACCCAGTCATTACTTGATGTTATAGATCTAGATAGAAACGGGAAACTCATGTAAGGGAGTAACGAGTTTTGAAGATCATAAGGAAGATTAACTTGAAGGATGTAGCATGATAGAAGGGGGATTTACACCATTTGGGGAATAGATAGAACATAAGTCACATTTTTGGCCAGTTTAGGAAGAAAGCATGGTGTAGGAGATGTAAGGAGTAACAAGATATGATAAATTGAAAGTTCATTCAAAGTAGGTAAGATGCTAAGAAGTTAATGAAGAATTATATCAAGTTCATGGAAGTATCATGAAAAAGTACCAAGGAGATGCCTTGGAACCAAAAGGGTATTCAAGCTCTGACAACTTGGAGAGAATATAACTCGTAGGTCGGAAACTGTAAGATAATACCTACCACCCAGAATGTTCCGCCTTGGGTACCTAATCCCTTGCCGGCATTTTGATCCACAGTCGGTATTCTATCCGCAGCTAGTATTTGGTTGACATAGTTAATCAAATTATCTTAAAAGTTGCATAAAGATCATTAAATTTGTCCTAAGTTAAGTTAAACCTCAGGAAGTATAAATTTTTTAAAGGCGATCGTCTTTCGAGAGGCTTCGCAAAGTTAGACCTGCCCAGCGAAAATATCCAATAGTAAGTACGGTATATAGTGCTGAAAGATTTGCCTCGGAGATCTAAAATTGTGTGGATACATCGTATAATCTTTCATCAGACTCTAAACCGAGTAGAATTTAAACTGAACCGAGATCAATATTCGAGTTTAAGAACCAATGGTCTCTATGTATGTAGTTTAAAGACTATTAGTAAAATCTAAGGGGGAGAGTAGACGTTATGAATGAAGGATAAAGAAAGTACTATAGGTAATAATGGAAGATTAGTGAAAAATCGGGAGAAGGTTTAAACTTGAAGGTGATAAAATATACATTTAACCGACCAATCCAAAAAGAAACAACTCTTAAGTAATCTTAAGAAATAATAGAGAACTTCCAATTGGATATAGGAAGAGAATAAGAATTCTAATGGGGTATGGACTGAATGAGTTCAAATCCAATCTTGGAAGGAATACCAGTATCAACTATACTATGACAGGAATAGAAGGGTAGTCTTTTGACTACTAACACGGTTATATAGAAACTTAATTTTTTTAAGGAGACCTCTAAAATGTACTTAAAATAGTAATAAAGTTTGATGTTTAGATACAAAGAATTGGATTAGAATATCTAATCAGGTTATGGAATACTCTAATTAATTCCATTTAAGGTCGGCATGAAGGGGAGAACGTAGCAACCACTAAAAATCAATTTCTTACTCCGAAACGTGAGAATTTGCAAACTTCGAGGATGAAGTTTATTTTAAGGAGGAGAGTCTGTAACATCCCAGCATTAGAGCCTAGAAATAAGTTGAACCCAGATATGTGCATTGCATTCATGCATAGAAAATCCGAATAATTTTCGCGCTTTTAAACAAAACTTGTCAAAGTGATTGAAGCTTCTCTTAGCTTGATGGAATTGAAGTTGATCATCAAGTTGACTGCGATAAGTTTCAATAGGACCTTTGCTAAAACCTCACTTTGGGTAAGGGAGATTTGATCTAAGGGTAGATCGAATGTACTATAAGTTAAACCTTAATACAATGTGAAATATATATGATCATTAGGTGATCATATTACAGTATTCATTATAATCACTCATAAGTACCAGGTTAAGGATATAACACAAATAATAAGAATGTAGCAACTATATCTTAATCTCATCTGCATATACCATAAGTATCATGGTGATACCTAACCCTACTTCTTATGGAGTAGGAAAGGAACTAAGCCTAGATCATTCACCATATATCTTTAATTCCATATCAATCCTTATCATCTCCGTTGAGTTATTTTTCCATGTCTGTTGATCATCAATTTTGAGAAATTAACTATTGATTCATCCATTCTCAAACTATCAAGTACTTGATCATAACACAACTTACAAATAAGGGTCTACAAAGAAACAACTAAGAAAGGGTGAATAGTGATGCCAGTTTCAGATGTCAATTGTTTGATAATAATGATTGAAAAGAATCCAATATAAAAGATAGTTGATGGAGTTAAATCCCTCCTTGATAGAAAAGAATATTACAAGGATGAAGTCTGGAGATAGTTACCAGGAATAGTCCTATTGGATCAAGTAGGTATAGTTAATGAATTGTATCTCTTAATCTAATAGAGCTAAACAGAAGATAATTATAATACAACTGTAATGTTGAATTGATGGAGCCTTGTTTAGTCAACTGGAAATCTAAACCATATGGATCAACAGATTATAATGATCAAGACTTATTCACCAAGATTGAGTACTTATGTCATGTATAAGTGGTATTGGTGGATTAAACATGATTAAACCCTAGTAGAGATAAGTTATCCTAGAGTAGTCATTGCAAGCCACATAAATATAATTAGGGTTGGAGTAAAGACCATATAGATGATATTATTTAATTAAAGCTAGTACAGAATAGAGTTATAGAAGTAGTGTTATTCATCTTAAAGGATAGTCAACTTTAGAGAAAGTTAGTTGGATGCATACAACTAATAGAGATACATTATTAATGAATGATTAAGGAAGATTATGGGTGGAGTTTGAAGGAACTATTTGTTGGATGGAAGGCTATCAACAAGAGAATAGTAGGTGCAATCATGCATGGATATGAAGAAGTTATGAAATATTTTAGTATCAAACTCATTGGATTCATCCATGAGTTTAGAAGAATGATATATGAATAAGAAGATTTAAATGAGTAAAGCTCATCATGTTAATCATGATGATGAATAGGAAGAGGTAATATTTCTAGGAAAGGAATTCCTTATTTAAAAATCCAGAATTATGAATTAGGGAAAATAGACATTATTGGTAACAACCAACTATCAATCCCAGATCAACATAATATCCATCTCATGTTGTTGGTCTATCATTTAATGTCCATATCACTTCATAGGAATATTTTCCTATAGCAAATCCTATAAGCATATTTTTACCAATTTCTTTCTATAAAACATTCTAATTATAACTTTCTATTATAAAAGGTGATGTCATCAAATATCACAAATAGAAGACAATATGCTTAGTTAATAATTCTTTACTCATATCCATAAAGGAATCTAAGTATATTAAAAACCCTAAACCCTAGGGTAAATATTCATAATTCAAAACCTTAAACTTCTTTGTTTATCACAATAGAATATATACATTGCCATTTTCCAAATTAATGGGAGTAATAATCACCATATCAATGTCTTTATATTTCATGCACCAAATAATGGTATAGGATCATTATACATATATATAAAGTTTCTATTCAAACTATGAGCTCACTAAAGTTGAGTTATAAACAAATGAGGAAATATCATTTAGAAATCCTTAACTAAAGGAGCAAAGTAAAACAAGAATAAAAGTTTCTACAAATTATTAAAGGGGTTCATATTGAGTAAATAAAAGAAATACAAAAAGATGACATAATAAAAAAATTCAAAAATGATACAAAATATATTTTAGTATTGTTGTAAATATCCAGCAACTAAATCATACAAAGAAAGGTTCAAAGTATGAATCAAATTCAAATCTGAATAAGAAAATAGAAAATAGAAAAAGGATAAAACAAATAAAAAAACTAAACCTGGCCGCAGCCCAAACCTACCTGCTTACCTGACACCTAGGTGCAGCCCACTTCGTCCCGCGACCAGCCCACCAGCACCGCCGCCTTACATCTTTCTCGTTGTCTTCCTCGTCGGCAGAAGCAGCTGCGTGGCGTCGCGGCGGTCGTCGATCTCCGACGCGTTACGATGCGCACCGCCGTCAGTGAGGAGGGGGATAAGAACGCCCGCGAGCTCCTCTATCCATCCGTACCCGAATCACTCTCTCTCTCGTGCTCTCTCTAAAATTTCTCCAACCATGCCGAAACCCTAACTCGCCGGAGTAGCTCGTTGTCGTTGTTCAAGACCACCCCAAGACCAACTAAAGGTTCCACTAGCATCACCATGATGGACTTCGTCTGCTAGGAGGAGGAATCGAGCCGAGAAGCCTACAACCATGTGCATCGATCTTGTCTGTCCGCCGTTCACCGTCGACCATGGCAACGTCGTCTGAGCTTACCTCCCCTTGTTGTTGCCACTACAAGCTTCCTGGTGAGCTTCTGCTTCTGCTCGTTCTCTCCGATTTGATCCTAATCATCTGTAGCGCCTTGTACGAATGCACCCAAGCCGGTCACCGTCGGAGCTCGTCGGAGCTAGTGCTCTGGTGACCATTCCGGGACGACGCAACCATAGTTCGACTCATCGTTGCACCCTCTTCCCAACACACAAAACCATGCATGCTAAAACGTCGTAGATAATCGTCAGCGACCTTGATCTGGTGGTGGAGGTCGACCGACGCCGCCGCGATGACGTGTTGGGTCACCGACCCGTTCTCTTGACCTAGTCTTTGTCCCGCGTGGCAAGTGACGTGGCCCAGGTCCCATATGTCATCGACTGAGAGTAAAGATAAGGTTAGTAACAAATGTATTTTCTTTAACCAGTGAGATGAGGTGGACACTGGCCCACTAGTCAGTGACTGAGGCTAGCTCTAGATGTGGTGTAAAAAGTATTTTCTATTAGGAAACAAATAAAATGTTATAATCCAAATAATAATATTCCAGAAATTTAATAAATGATTAAATCTTCTCTAGTTAATAACTTTTGATTTATTGTTAAAAAATGTATAATATATGAAAATTTTCAGAAAAATAAAATCTACAATTTAAAACTATTATCAAATAATATTATGATGATTATTTAAATAAATATTATTTAATAAATGTTTTATAAGTAATAAAAATTTAATAATTCATATTCCTATAATGATAAATGTTAATAATATAATTAAAATACCAAAAATCATAGAAAAATAAGAATTCTAATATAAAAATATAATTATGTATTTTTAGTTCACTTCATTAAATATTTATTATTTATTATGTAATTATAAAGTAATAAGAATTATAAAAATCATAACTTATTAATTATAAATCAAAAAAATAAGTGTGATATACCAAAATGATCACACCAATAATATCTACATGTCAAAAATTTAATATTTTACTTCTGAGTTAAATAAAAAATTAAATATTTTAAGAACTCAAATTTAAACTTATTTACTTCATTAATATTTCATATAAGGATAAATGAAATTTACTAATATTCCTAAAATGAGTAAATTAAGTTTAATAAATAGTATTAGTCTTAATATTAATAAAATGAAGCTTAAATGGTTTAAAACATTATAAGTATCTTTTTATTAAATTATCATCATCCCTAAGTGAAGATTTTATTCTCAAAGTATTTCAATTCATAATAAAAACCTTAAAGAACACTTTATGAATAAATTAGATCCTTTCATTCAGTTTAACTACCAGATTACAAAAACTACCCCACATTATAAAAAGTTCATTAATAGTGAAGCAATATTATATTTTGGTTTATAAAACCATAACCACTCCTTTATAAAAGATAAATGATACTACTCTATAATAGAATCAAGAAACCATTACACCAAATAAAAAGAATAACCATTCTTAAATAACCTAAAGAAAACATTTCAGATACACAAGATACAAATGTATAAGTACCATACTTTCAAAACTATCTATATTTTAAAGATTAACTTTAGTCTCCAAGAATCTAAATATAATACAATACACATTACTATATATTTTATAGTTAACTTTGGTCTGAAGTAGTTAAGATATAAAGAAATTCAAGCCAAACCATTTGAACAAACCAATAACATCAACCACCACTAACTAACCACAAAATTTTTCTAGACTTTAGAAGAGAAACCTTTTCTTCGAAGGTTGTCCTTTTTGCCACTTCGAACAAGAACTCTTGTATAAGCAATCTTGACTAGTATTTCATAAATGTATATTTTATTGCTACATAATTATGTGTTGCTCACACACACTCATAAGCTCTAATAAAAGCACAAAGGTAAAACTTATATAAAAGAACCACACATTCCAAAATAACCATTTCCGGAATCCAAAACCTAGGACAACGTTATCCCCGGGATTTGCGTTTAGAACATGCATCACATTACTTATGCATAAAAGCATACCGCCTCTTTAAATATTAGTCCTTATCGGACCAATGATGCTGATTTCAGATTTTGGATCTTATACTGACTCGAAGACCGTGAGTGCATAATCTTGCAATCACAAAAGGCAAGTTCACACTTGCTCATGTCCTTTGTTTATTTTCTGTAAAGTATTTTACAAATCCAGTGTTGTTATCACCTGCATTTGAAAAAAAATCTTAAAACCCTATTTTTGATAATAAGGTGAACTATTACATCGATCCGTGGTGATCACTAATCTATTAACCGAGCTTGGAATACATTGTTCGTAACTATATCCCTAGGACTTAACAACCAATGTCGTCGGTGATTCTTGCGCCGTATATTACGCGTTGTCCATGAGATTTGGAATGGGACGGAGAAGTCAGTTGTATCTTCTTCCTCTCGTATGAAGCCGGATGTGCAGGTCGTGGATGTTATCCTCGTAGCATGCATATTAATTGGTAATTCGTAGAGGATATGCAGCATATGGGTGGGAACCCTCATCGTCTCACGATAGTTCTAGCATCTAACGGTTTGTATAAACCATTGCCGTAATTCATTATGTTGGCATGGTGTACACCAAGGAGACATGCGGGGTCGCGAAGGGGGCAGTGATTGGCTTGGATCATCCTCTGGGGGGCCCCACATCATGGAATTGTGGATGGGAATAAGCTGCCCGGTTGTGCAACAAAGAGTTGATCTCTCATGGGTAAAGTAACGCACCTCTGCAGAGTGTAAGAACTGTAACTTGTTACTCCCTGTTCCGGGAAGGAGCTACGAACGCGGCGGGAAAGAAACCCCATGAAGGTTCTGGTAAACCCGTGAAGGCTGACGGACATAGATTTTCAGAATAAAAGCAACCTTTGAAGAAATGTTTATGAAAAAACTTGCATTGCCTACGACCTACGGTCTGTGGATGTAGATATAGTGCATCAAACACTCCTTTTCTAGTGAATTTGTTGAGTATGCTCGTACTCAAAGTATCTTCTTAACCCTTGCTAGATTCAGAAGCCATTAAAACAATGTCTACATCAAGATATGCTTCAGAACTTATCAAGACCAGCTAAAGCTCTTCAATGAAGACAAGGAAGTCATCATATAGCTCAACTCAAGTGAAGATTCTTCTCCGTAAGAAGTTCTTTCTTTCTCTTTAACCTAAAGTGTTCTCTGGATCTTATGTAAAATAGTGAGTTGTAACCTTTAATCCATGTATTGGACCCGTTGTGTTTCTGTTGTGCCATTGTGAGGGATGTAATACTATTGAGCGGTGTTTCATTGGTGTTATGTCAACGACTATAGTATACTACATCATTCAGTGGTATGCTGGGTCACCGCACTACAGTAGGTTTCTAAATGTATGTTTTATTTTTTGAGGGATAGTGTCAATCCGTCCATGTTTTAAGTTTTTTGTCTAAATATATCGATCCAGTATTAATCCATAATTGAACTTTCATAGGTGAAAATCGAAAGATTACGTAAGTGTACAATATATTTCACAGACCATAGTAACAATATGTAAATATGATCATACTATTGTATGGTGGATATAATTATCAGGTGAAGAGCAAAAACATAGTATGCTATACTTTTTAAAAACATGTTAGGCCACATGATAAACCGACCACTTCCATACATAATAAACTCTATGGATACATAAAAAAATTACATATGTATCCTAGCCGACGATGTACAAAACTTGATGTCAAAGTTCTACTCCCTTAGTCTCAAAATAGATGTCGTAGGTTTGTCAAAATTTAGATGAATCTATATACTAAATATTTTCTATATTTATCTAAATTTCAACAAATCTATGACATCTATTTTGAGACGAAGGGAGTATAACAATTATAGATAAAAGAATATATAGTGAAATAAAAAATCATTAATTCAAGTTTATCTATCTAATATTAATTGAATTTTAACAACATATACACACTGCAAGTATTCTAGCATCTTGGAGATTTTTCATGTCTAATATATATTGCACATGTCAGCAAGGATTATTTCTTTAAACCTGGGCTTGCATGACACCAAGGATTATTTTAAGAAACAAACTAGAGGAATTTTTATTTCTCTTTAAGAAAATTTATTTTCCTACTTTACTTGAAAGATCATATAACTAAACATCACCTTGATGAACCCAATTATTATAACTGTACTTCTATTGGCAAAATCGCGATTAGAATAATTATTTAATTTACTTATTTATTTTCATGTAAATTTTGGCATATAGCCATCAATATGGTGTTTATTTTTACTTTTTATGACATATTCATCATTAACCAACTAAACTAAAAATTATTAAAATGCTTCCTTCTCATGTGACATCTAATTTATCTAAACATTAAAGGTGGACCCATATTATTCTTAATATCAAAATATGAATATATTCGAAACAATTTATTGTTTCGTGTTCATTTGCAAAAGAATAAAGACGACGCCCTCGCATTTGCGAGGGCCACAATGCTAGTATAAGTAAATACAAAAACACTGTAAAAGAAAGTTATAACTCACACAAAGCTCTTCTCCTATCTTCAATGTTACAATACAATCATACCACATAAAACTTGCAACAATAAATTAGTAGAAAATTGGGAAGGAAATCATAATAAAATCAAGGAGCATAAAAACATGTTCAAATACAGTTTCGGAGAAAGAAAAGACCAATGTCGAACCTATCGAAATTAACAAGACTCCACCGTATTCATCGTGGAATAACCGATGTCGACGCTAATCCGGCGCCAGAAAAAGAGCCAAGTGACCCGCCCCTGCAGCTCTTGGAGCCGCTTCTCAAACCAATGACCCGCCCCCCTGCATCGTTCACCGTGCTCTACAAACTCAGAACAGCCTGCCCACAAAATTGATTGTGATGACTTTGTCGGTCTGAGAGCAATGCTGATGCATAACTCCGGCATTCAATTTGTACAAGTGAGTAGTGTAGCTCGTGGATGACTGGATATGCACGTGTTTTACGCATTACAGAAACAGTCAAGTGTGTGCGTCCACTCCGTTCAAATCGAGATGCATGTACTAGTACATTAAACTACCGGTAGAGATGTACATTGAACGACTTTATATTGTGTCTACACTGGATCACGATCGAGATCGATAGGTCTGATTGGCGCCAATCACCTACCGCTCGATGACTAAACATAGTATGATTCGGCTCCAACGTACTAGTACTATATAACTACGTGCTGAGTTGCACTAGACAAAGAAAGATGCTAGCAAAGATCAGCTTTTGTTAACGAATCTGATCGAGCTCCATGGCCTCCTCCATGGCTCTAGCAGTGCTCATGATTTCTAGCTTCTTCTTCCTCTCTGCCCATGCTTCCTCGGATAGCTTCCTCCGGTGCCTCTCGGGGCCCATACCAAGCCAGCTCCTCTTCACCCAGAGCTCCCAGTCCTTCGCGTCGGTCCTTGCATCCTCCGTCAGGAACCCCAGGTTCCTCACACCCGGGACAGTGCGGCCGCTCTGCATCGTCACGCCAACGAACGCGTCGCACGTCCAGGCCGCCGTCGTCTGCGGCCGCACGCACGGCGTGCGCCTCCGCGTGCGCAGCGGCGGGCACGACTACGAGGGCCTCTCGTACAGGGCCGCGCGCACCGACGCGCCTCCGTTCGCCGTGGTCGACCTGGCCCGCCTACGCTCCGTGCGAGTCACCCGGGGATCCCCGGCCACCGCGTGGGTGGACTCCGGCGCAGCTCGGGGAGCTGTACTACGCCATCGGGAAGGTGAGCGACCGTCTCGCGTTCCCGGGGGGCCTGTGCCCGACGGTGGGCGTCGGCGGGCACTTCAGCGGTGGCGGCTTCGGCATGCTCCTGCGCAGGCACGGCCTCGCCGCGGACCAGGTCGTGGACGCCTTGCTGGTCGACGCCCAGGGCCGGCTCCTGGACAGAAACGCCATGGGGCAGGACGTCTTCTGGGCCATCCGCGGCGGCGGCGGCGGGGGCAGCTTCGGGATCGTGCTGTCGTGGCGGGTGAATCTCGTGGCCGTGCCGCCGAAGGTCACGGTGTTCGCCGTCAAGAAGACCGTCCAAGAGGGCGCCATCGACATCGTCGCCAAGTGGCAGGAGGTCGCCCCGGCTCTGCCTAACGACCTGCTCGTGAGGGTGATCGCTCAGGGACAGGATGCCAACTTCCAGGCCCTGTACCTGGGCACCTGCGACGCGCTCCTGCCGGTGATGCGCAGCCGCTTCCCGGAGCTCGGCATGGACCAGTCGCACTGCAAGGAGATGACCTGGCTGCAGTCCGTGGCCTACATATACCTTGGCCCCGGCGCCACCGTGGAGGACATCCTGAAGCGGACCCTCCCCGGAGACGCCACCTTCAGCAGGGCCACGTCTGACTACGTCCGACAAGCCATCTCTAGGAACATATGGGAGGACATCTTCCGCAACTGGCTCGCGAGGCCCAACGCCGGGCTCATGATCCTGGACCCCTACGGCGGCAGGATCGCCGGCGTCTCGGATTCCGAGACGCCGTTCCCGCACCGGAGCGGCGTGCTATACAACGTCCAATACATGAACTTCTGGGGGTCCGCCGGCGAGGAGGCGGGGCGGACGGGATGGGTCACTGACATGCACACGTTCATGACGCCGCACGTGAGCAAGAACCCGAGGCAGGCGTACGCGAACTACAGGGACCTTGACCTCGGCCAGAACGTCGTCGTCGGTGGTGGCGCAGGTGGCAATGTGACGAGCTTCGAGGCCGGCAGGGTGTGGGGCGAGAAGTACTACAAGGGTAACTTTAGGAGGCTGGCAATAGCGAAGACTCAGATAGATCCCAGTGACTACTTCAGCAGCGAGCAGAGCATCCCGCCGATCGGTAACCAGCTCATCTTGACGAATGTCGAGAGCGTGGATCATGCGGAGTGATATATTCTACTTGGTACGGACCTCTTTTCTAATCATGTTGTTGTAATTGATTATCTGATGTCGAGGGATGAGCATCACGTGATTGCGTACGTCATGGTGCTCTGTATCACCTCAAGGTTCTAGTAATAAGTATTTCCTCCTGTATGCAATCCAGACCCTTGAGATTTTTTAATTAGTGCTAAAGTTCATAGCATGACCGCTACAGGATTGGATGGCTCCGTCGACGGCCAAATATCGGGGTCATTGGCGTAGACCGTGATCAGGCCAGCGCCCCAAGCAGCCGTTGGCGTAGACTATGCCGACGGCTGCACTCGGCGTAACTATTTTTCCTTTTACCTCATTAAACTTTGAAAAATCATAACTAAATTATTCGAATTTAAAAATATACAAATAATATATCAAAAATTGCAGAAAAATAAGATCTATCTATCTACACTCAAAATTACACATTTGTAAATAAAAATTAAGTGAAACATAAAACATTATATATATAGTTTAAAAAATACATAAGAAATTCAAAAACGATCCAAACAATGCGAAACCTTCGCGTGGTGTCATATTATGTGACATAGTTATAAGGAAAAATATCAAACTTGATATATTGATTATGTCTCAAAAAAACTTCACAAAATGACCTATCTCATTCGAGGTTTTCTGGCTTTCGGATCAAATGACCAATGTTATGGCTAGAATTAAAGCATAGTTTGTGATAATGTGTCCATATTATGCATACATGTGCATCATGGGATGACGAACAATATTGTAGGAGGAAGTTTTCCTAACAGGGGATCTCAAACCTTTTCGTCTATCCCTGGTGAAAAAGACAAATTCATGCCGCACTACTAGGAAAATGGTCGTCTGTGGCGCACCTAAAAGCCCCATCCGTGGCGCACTAGTGGTGCGCCACGGGCCTTGCGATACGGCTATCTCCTAGCCGTGGCGCACTGCCCGGTGCGCCATGGTTATGTGGAGATAGGCGTAGCGCACCTGCTAGTGCGCCACGGATATGTTGGCAGGTGTGCTACGCATTGGACCTTCTGTGGCGCACGTTGCAGTGTGCCACAAGCCTGCGCAAGTGCGCTTTAGACACTGTGCGCCACAGAAGTTGTGCCATGTGCGCCACGGGTGTCTTTGTTTTAAATTTCAGGGCCAGATGATATACAATACAGATTATATAAGCAGATATACACACATATATAAGATATACAGTTATATATATATACACAATTCGCAAAACAAGATTAAAACAAATACATATAGATAAGTCTTATACATGAATACATAAGTTATACATTGTTTCGATCAAGTTACAAAGTAGTTGGTGACATGCGAATACATGTGTAGATTGAACAAGTTAGAGCTCGGAAGCTCGCCTAGACATCTAAACTAGCTAGACACAAACACGAGATAAACAACCAAAGAAGATAAGAATGATCACCGCGACAAAGGTGTAGGTCTTCATCCGGTTCCTCGTCCTAACTCCCGCTAGATAGTGCGTGTATCTAGATTCCGCCTCCGCCATAGTGTTGTACCCTTTGTAGCTATTGCCGCTGAAACGGTGCACCTGTCTCCGGAAGTCTTCCCAATCATCGTAGACTCCGGGAACACGTCCCTTGTACACGACGTACCACGTCATCTACAATTTGACAATAATAATTAACCGGTGATTGAAAAATATATATATAATTAAATTCGCATATGAAGATACACTTATAGAAAGTACTCCTAAATCAAAAAGACCAAACTCAAAAAGCATGGCTCATATATAACTAGGTTGTTCGACACAGGAATATGCTATGATGGAACCATCCGCCAAGTAGGATGCACAACACCTGGACATGTGCATAGCACAAGGCGGACAATCCCATCGCAGAACATTCACATATATAGTGTGCCACGACATTTCAATCATCGGCATTATTCTCGAAAAAGACCAAAGTAACTCAAAAAGCATGCCTCATATATAACTTGCTAGGTCGTTGGACACAGGAATATGCTACGATGGAACTGTTCGCCAAGTAGGATGCACAACACATGGACATGTGCATAGCACAAGGCGAACAATCCCATCGCAGCACATTCACATATATAGTGTGCCACGACATTTCAATCATCGGCATTATTCTCGAAAAAGACAAAAATAACTCGAAAAGAATGCCTCATATATATACATAGGTCGTTGGACACAGGAATATGCAATGATGGAACTGTGAGCCAAGTAGGATGCACAAGACCTGGACTTGTGCATATCACAAGGCTCACAATCCCATCGTAGCATATTCACATATATAGTGTGCCACGACATTTCAATCATCGGCATTATTCTTGAAAAAAGAGTAAGGAAAAAAGGACCAAAGTGAGCAAAGGACCAAAGAGTAAGCAAAAAAACCAAGCATTGATTTGATATATAATAATAATAAGCAAAAGAAATAAGCGATGATTCATAAACCTAATAAGATAAGTAGTAGCATGTACACTTGTCCACACACACAAAGGTCATCTATAGTTTGTAACTACAACTAGGCCAACATCAAGCCTTCTGGCTCGGCTTAGGGAACGGGAGGACGCATTGTCTCGTCATGAACTTCCTATAGTCACCCTGCATCTCTAGGCGATCTTCTATGTCATGGTTATTCGGGATATTTCCTCCATAGAAGATCCCCCCCCCCCCCGAAGTCATGACATCACGAAAGATGATTGCCCCAAACTGCTATTTGATGCGATACATCTCTTGTCTAATATCTGAATCAGTGATCTTGGCCTTTGCTTCGGCCCACTGTTTGAGATGGGTCTGGCAGCGTATAATTCTGCTGGTCAAGTAGGAACGTCCTCATGTGATGGAGTGCGTAGTAGGCTTCCTTCTTACTGTTTCCCGGCTGCTTCACATAGGGGAACTCCGTTACGTGGTTGAAGACGTGCCTGCCGAACTTGACTTTCGTACGCACGAAGGTGGTGCCTTCCGTCGAGGCATAGCTAGTGAGAGCATCATCCAGAACTTCCTTGATCTTGTCGTAGTTTTTATTCTTTTCTAGACTCCCCGAGTTGAAATACGTGGCGTGGGAATGCTTCGGAGATAAGAAGATGAGCGTGCAATGTTCATCTCTGCACAAAAAAATCAAATGAAATGTGTTGGAAAAAGAATGATGATAATCTAATAAAGCCAATCGACGGTGGCGAGTGAATAACGACTTACTCGGGAAAGTAAGGCACGAGAATGTATTCCTTTGTCTTGTTCGCCACGAGGATTCCTTTTAGGTACGAGGACACGATACGTCGTTCAGCGGGGGAACCCAAGCAGCTGTCACGCATGTAGTAGGGGTCCACTATAGCGATGCCCGGTGTGTTCTCTCTAATGATCTGCATGGCCAGGCTGAGAGAAAACAGGCGGACCATGGTATAGTGCAGCGGGTATAGGTGGAACATATTGAAGATGTCGTCGAACCGCAGGAAGAACAGATCCACAGGGGCATTATCGACGAAGCCCAAGCCTGGTGGCACCTTAACCACGAATACCGGGTGCGAGGGATCTTTCTCCGATAGAAGGCGTCTCTCTATCGTCAGCACGCCATCATGCACACTCTGCAGTTCCGAACTGGCGAGCCTCCGTAATTTCTTAGGTAGCATGGGCTCACCTGCCACATGAATCCTCCACATAATACCCTTGGATCTTGGTGGCCCGTCCCGAAACCTGATCGAATTCGCAGTTGTTGACGCCACTGGCTGGCTCGAGCTGCTAGATTTTCTTTTCCTGCCCTTTTTTCCTTTTGGAGAGCGGGGAGGCACCGCAATCTGAGCACCGGCCGCCCTATGTAGTGTGTCAGGGCTTAAAATAAAGGGCCGGTTGGTTGTATCAGCTGGCTCTATAAAGGCGCAAGATGGAGGCGTCTCCTGAGAACCAAACAGACGCTTGGTGATAGTGGCTTTCTCCATAGGGCCACCAGCTAGGTCTTTGTTGCTAAACTGAGTGTTGAAGAAGTGATCATTCCAGTCTTCGTCGTCCTCGGCCGGATCCTGCGCCATGTGCATATCATCAACATGATCATCCGACCCACCGCGTGGAGGTGACGGCGAGGGCGGTAAGGGGGCCTTGCCACCGCTTGTCGCTGGCACGAGTACAGGCGGTGCTGTTGTCTGTGGCGTGATGGCCCCCGCCGTCCCCAAACGGATCATGCTCTTTGGCCATTGCAAGAATAAGCCGAAGCAACTTCTGAGGACAGCCGGCTCTTCTTCATCCGCTCCTGGGGGTTGAATGGGAGGTTCCAGGTCGTCGCAGCCCCTTAGCACCCCGACTAATTTTAACCATGTGCACGCTATCTGGCATCGGCCTTGAGTGGAACGTGCGCTGCAAGGGTTGAACGATGGTACCCTTGGCAACATCCCGCAGCTTGTTGTTCACGTAGCATAAGAGAGTGCAAGGAACATCCGTCTGCGGAAAACATGTACGGCGTCGTCAGAGATGCCATAAGAGTAATAGATGGCGTGAAAGGCGGTAAAGCAATTTGTTTACCGTGATGGCGTCGAGATCGGCTAATGTCGAGGCACATGACTGGCGACAGGCGTGCAAGAGATGGAAGGGCTGCTTGATGGCACGGTCGGCGCGGTGTATTCTCCCTACCGGGGGTGCTTGGAGCTCGGTGCGCCGCGCGGCGGTGGCAGGGGCCACCAACATGTACCGGCGCGCGGTGATGGCAGGGGAGTCACCAACACTTGCGCGCCAGCGGTGCTAGCGGCGGAGTCACGAACACGTAGTTCGCTGATTAAATCGGCCGCGTTGTTTGAGTGGCTGCTGACCATGCTTGGAATCGGGCACGGCCCTACTCGACGACCCGCACTCCAGTTTGCTATTGACTCCACCAAGGTAGGCAGGAAGGACGTGAGGGTGATTGCCAGGTTGTCTTGGACGATCTACGGGATCCGCGCCACTTGTTCCTTAAGTTCTTGAACCTCGCGGTTTTCCTCCTCGCTCCTTCCCGACGGCGCCACATGCGTCCTCGGCGGTGGACCAAAATGATCCACCCAATTCTTACCCCCGAGGCCGGCCAGACGGCCAGCCGACGACGGCTTCTTCGTAACCGGCTCTATTTTCTTGGCCCGGTTCATCGCCCTGTTAAAAGGGTTATCCCACCGGGTGGCCACCGTCGACCCCTGGGATGAGGAACCCTGGGATCCATGACTAGCAACAATTTCCTCCTCCTGCAGAAGAAGTAATAGTGAATCGTTTAGATCATTGATTAGAATGCAATCGAGTTGATCCGCGGTAATTAGATTATACTTACCACAATTTCCTCAAATCCCTTCACTGCAGGATCCGCGGTGAGTTGTTTGGTTTTTGGGTCAACATGGTAATGGGCCCTGATGAAGTTTCGAACCTGCCCGGGTTCGAATTTTGCAAAGGGGTTTTCTATCCCCTTGGATCTATACTCTTCGTACTCCTTATTCCATTTGGCCTCTGCGGTTCTGTATCCACCAGATCCGAGATGGTGATGACCCATATTCATTGCCTGCAGCACCTTTCCCTGATTACTATTGGCCAGGGCTCTTTCGGATTCACACCTCTCCTTGAACTCCCGGAACTGATCTTCGGTGATCTGCGGGTCAATCTTCTGGATCTCCTCGAGACTTTTGCCTTCTTTATAGATCTTATTCTTTATCTGGGTTCTCCGGTGGCAGGCGGTGCTCATCTTTGTGAGGGCGATTTGTTTACTTGTTCCCATGATAATTTGTGTTACGATACTTAGCGGGGAACTTGTATCTTCGTCGACTTCTCGAAGAGGAGTGTGCACAAGTGGCCATTATCTTTATGCCGGAGATTCTCGGTGTTGATCGAGATGGTTGTCCGGGTGATCGCCGCCACTTGCCCACCGTACCCTTTGACGACAACGTCGGGCTCCAAAGGAACCCCTGTTGGGCTCACTTAGGTAATTTCCTCCCTGACCGTGCTGACCGTGTTCGGGCGCTGGTCCTTCGTCTTCTTCTTCTTAGGAGGATTGCTACCACTCCCTGTGCCCTCGCCGCCATCAGTGGTTTCATCGCCCACCGTTCCTTCGGCTTCTTACTCCGCGTCTTCCATCTCATCATCCTCGCTCTCCGAAGGATGGTATTCCTCATCGTCTTCTAGCCGTTGGGCCGCCTCCCAGAATGTCAATTATTTATTCGGAGGTCTGAGTTCTCCTTCAGCGCTGTTGCGCTTAGAACATCCAGCCTCGTCGTTGTCACACATCTTTGCACTAATAAAAAACAAATAATTGGTTAAATGCACGGAAAAATCCGGCATGACCTTTGCTAATTTTATTAAACTAGGAGTGCCCGATTTCTGCCGAAACGGAAGTTAATCAACATTCCGGCAAAAATCGGAACTCATTTCATACAAGAACCTGCATACACGACATAATAACGTGCTTCATACAAGAACAAGCACAATTTCAAGGTGTTGTTGTCCCAGCACAGATAGTAGTAGAAGCATAGTAGCACCACAAATAGTAGTAGCCAGAGCAGCACTAGGATGGATATAAGGAACAGATAGTAGTAGCAGCATAGATAATAGAAGTAGTAGCAGCTCAAGTAGCATAGAAGTAGTAGCAGCACAAGTAGGGTGGACATATAGTATGTGGATGTTCCAGACTAAGAAGAAGAGCAAGCACAACAAGGACAACAACAAGCAGAGCAATCACAACACAACAAGCATATTGCTGTCATTTGTACTATTTCAGTTTTGTGAACAAATGACAACAAATGACCAAGTGACAGCAAGCAAATGAGAATACAACAATCCTTGTTGTCATTTTTACTACTTCAGACTAAGGACCAATGATTTCTATACTAGAAGATCATTACAGCAAGTGACAGCAAGCAAATGACCAAGTGACAGCAAGCAAATCAACACATATAGACTATTCAAAAAGAACAAGTTCCAGATTTATCGCTCGCTCCAGCAGCTTTTCTCGCCATCAACAAAAACAAAGGCACACATCAGACTATTCTGCTTATCCAGCCTGCTATCCTAAGCACCATCGGTGCCCAACCCTTCTTTTTTACTGAAAATCTCAGCAGCATTCTTGCTCCTTTGCGTTGTAAGCCTCCCAACCCTCGAATCTGGAGATCAACCCACCAATTCATCGAGAGAGCAAATTGAGCTATAACACTAGTAGGATCATAAGGAAACAAATTGTTAAAGCAAGCTGCATTCCTGGTTTTCCATAAGGACCAAACCATAGAAGCAACACCTACTGCTACCAAACTTCACAGAATAAAATGGCTGAGACTTGGGCATCAGATGTCCAGAAACTGTGGGAGAAAACCGTGGATTCACCTGGCACCAATCTAGCTAGGAATTTGAAATGCCGAACCGTATTCCAGTACACCAAGGTTAAGAAATACTACTAGTACTAGCAAGCAACATACTTCAGTTCAGTCTTGGACTCTTGGTGATAATGATAACATTTCAAGATAGTGACTGTTGAAACAATAAAGTTTATCAAAGTGGAAAGGCTGGGCATATTTTAACCTTTAACTGAATTTATCAAGGTGGTTGAGTAGTTCAGAAAAAAGCATGTACCAAGCACTGAAGACCGTACCAGTCAAGAACATATTCAAGCAGCATGTTATATTCCCCAAATAAATACAGCATGCTTAAAGAAAGTTATATATTCTACAATATAATGTAATCAGCCACAGTTTGAATATATAATCAGAACAATATATAAGACATCATCATATCCTCGTGGCTATGTGTAACTCGACATTATTCAACCACAATTTAAAGATTCTATTTCTTGCTTCTCTCTGCCAAATGAAATGACATAGGCAGCGTTTGATTATGTAACTTATGTTGTTTCCGTTAGGCAAGCCAGATCAAACTAGATCATCTGGGCATTGCCAACGGAAGCAAGACATGCTACTAGGTTAACACTAGCGGTGAGGTTCTCCATCAAGAGGCCAAGGGGCATTGCATCGTTTTGAAGAAAGAAACCAGATTCAAGAGTTGTAGATATCAGGAATCATTCAAATAGCAGCATCGGTTGTTACAGGAACCCTAACCATGGCCTGCAGAGAGAGGGGAGAGAGGGAGAGAGAGGGAGAGAGGGAGAGAGGGAGAGAGAGGGAGAGAGGGGAGGGGAGACGCTCACCTCTGAGATGAGGACGACGATGGCGGGCGGGCGGGCAGACGATGATGGCTGGCGCGCGGGCCTCCTCCTCGAGCGGCGGCGGGCCTCCTCCTGCTCCTGCTCCACGGCCTCCTCCTCGAGCGATGGCGGCTGGCGAGGCGGCGGATCGAGAGAGCGGCGACGGATCGAGAGCGTGGCGAGAGAGCGAGGCTTGATTGAGATGGCATCTGAGATGGAGGAGGACGTGGCGCCGTTGACCAAGCCGTGCCCAGATAGGCGTAGCGCACTTGGGTAGTGCGCTACGGATATCTGTAGCGCACTTGGGCACAGTGCGCTATGCCTATCGGCATTTATCGACTGTATAAGACGGCTGTAGCTCCACTGTGTACAACTACACTAGCCAAAACCAGGGGGGCATGTGTTATCGCCATATTTTGGCCAAAGACGGAGATGGGCCGTGATCAAGATGGTCTTGGAAGATACGTATATTCAACGTGTTGTTGAATCGGCCTTGTGCGTGGATTTGGGCTAAATTGCCCGTGTATCTTGTATCGTAGTAGGTTCCGTTTCAGTTTAGGTAAAGATAGAGTTGTAGAGTTATTCCAAAGATAGAAAGTCTCCGGACTATAAATATGTACCTAAGGTTATCGAGAAGAGGAGGACAATCACGTTCACAACAAACACAATCTCGGCGCATCGCCACCCCTTGTTTCTAGGGTTTCTTTCGGGTAAGTGTCATGCTGCCTAGATCGCATCTTGCGATCTAGGCAGTATTTTTACTTATGCGTTATTTGGTGTTACTCGTACTGAAGCCTTGTTGATGGCAAGTAACACTACTATCATAGATTTGTTGAGGCTAGCATCGGTGCTTTTAGTTATAATTGTTTGATTTATGCTACCTTTAGTTACCTCGCTACCTTTGCACCTTTTCCCAAGTGCAAGGGTAGCATCTTGCTTGATCTTTATTTAGCTGTTTCGATCCGTTATGGTTATGCCTTGTTCATCAAGGTTTAGTTTGATATCTACGTAGTCAGGCCTTGCAAACGGGTTGAACGATCCAGTAGTACGTAAGGACGTGGTTTACTAGTTCTAGAGAAGTTGTTCCGGTAATTGACTTTACGTCGGTTGTTAGGCCTCCTCTAGGGTTAGTTTCCTATCATCTTTTGTATCTACCAGGCTCAATTACGTGTAGGATGTTCCAGTTACGTGGTGAAAACATTAAAACTGTCGTAGATCGACTTAACTTGTAATGATAAAGCAAAACCCCATGTTATCGTAAATCTAATGCAGAACCATGGGGATAATCGGCTCTAGGAGCCGATTCACAGGGAAACCTGGGAGCCGGTCACGGCTCGAATTTTACGTATACTTGTTTACCATGCAGGAAATTCATCGGAGCAATCCTTCACCTTCCTGACCAGGTATAGGTCAGGTGCGCCTCGAACCAAGCCGGGACGATGTCGGAGTTTTGCGGGCCGTTGCAGGGACCAGGCCCACCAGTGATCCGGGAGCCTCCCGGCTCTTCGTGTTGCTCGTCGCTGCTCGCCGGTGGGTTTTGGCAGGCAACACATTCTGGCACGCCGGTGGGACCTTCAACAACATCTGCATCAACATCCGACGCTGAGATGGGGGCAGACGACGATCCTAGCTGCCCGAGGAGCACAAGGCGGTATGACGAGATCAAAACTCTCTTGAAGCCGACCTCATCGGCTCTTTTGAGAGGACCCGTAAGCATGGCATCAAGTGGAGGGTTCTCACCCGAGGGTGCTCTTGATGAGGTGGATCCGTCATTCCTTGAAGGCGCACTGAGCTCTGACGGAGGTCAACTACATGGTGGCTCATTCTCTTCACCGCCATTCCGAGAGTCCGTGAACGCTTTGAGCGGATCGCGATTCGCGTAGTTCAGAGATCATGAAACATCGGTATTCTCCGACGGGCCTACTGGGACTCACCAGGGAGAACGAACGCTCCAGGCCAGGCCACCGCTGCCATTCACACTTGCGGCTCCGGAGCCGCCAGGGGCAGCGGCGTACGTCGTCTACAAGGTCGGAGGCGACCCAGGCGATTGCCAGTTCCTATTTGAACCACCTAAAGAAATCCCACATGGGTATGTGTGCACTTACGTGTCGGACTGCAATAACTTGACACGCACCAACCAGATTGCAACCGCAGGGATTTCCGCGGCAGGAGTTCCTAGAGCAGGGGTTTTTGATGCGTTCGAGCGGCGATATGCAGGATGGACGCCGACAAACAGCGTGGCTAGCCAAGTATGCCAATCGAACGAGTCATGAGAATCTAGCCTGCAGCTCAAGCGAAGGAGCAAATCCGCACCATCTTGAGAGACCAGTTCGGCTTCGTGCCGAAGAGAAGGACAATCGGCTATTCAAAGCCGTACCCCAACGAGTTTGATCTGATCCCGCTGCCTCCCAAGTATCGGCTCCCTGAGTTCTCCAGGTTCAGCGGATCAGAAGGATCGAGCTCGATCGAGCACGTGAGCCGATACACCGCATTGGGCATGATTTCAGCATCGGATCAGCTGCGTAAGGTTCTTTCGCAATCTCAGAGGACCAGCTTTTGGGTGGTACACCTCGCGCCACGATTCTATTCAGACTGGAAGCAATGGAAGAGCGGTTCCACATTCGGTGTCATTCGAGGCTACCGAGGCCGGCATTGCAGACTGGCGCAGTGCGGCAGAAGCGGGAGCTGGCGAGTACATCCAGCCGCCAGATCGTCAAGAACCGATGTTACTCAGCTCGTTTAACTGAGAAAGAAGCAGTCGAGCTAGCAGTGTTGGGTCTCGGCACCCATCAAGGATCGCTTTCAAGTAGAGTACAACTCATTGGCGCACATGGCCCGTGGTCGACAATGTACGAACAACGCCACCCTGAGTTGTACCAAGACAAGTTCAAACGTCCGATAGGCCTGTCGTCTGAAGAAGATGATCCTACACAAGACCAGGAGGTGGCCGTAGCTGAATGGGCTCGAGGGGCAGATCCTGTATCCTGCAAATGGGTGAAACAGCAAGGGCCTGCAAAAGGGTTCGATTTCGATGTGAGCAAAGCCGAGCAGATATTCGATTTACTGCTGAAGGAGAAGCAGCTGAGGTTACCCGAAGGCCACAAAATCCCTACGGCTCAGGAAATGAACGGGAGACCATACTGCAAGTGGCATCACTCGTTCACCCACACCACCAATGATTGCAAAGAGTTATGTCGCCAGATCCAAACGGCGATAGAACAAGGCCGTCTGATCCTTGGACAGTTCGCCATGAAAGTGGACACAAACCCATTACCCGGCGTCAATATGGTAGAACTCAATCACTCCGCGAGGCGTCAGCTGGATTTCTCGTTCGGTGTTAATATGGCAGGGTTTGGGTACCACCATGACACGTACAAGGAGGAAGGTGGTCGCTCTCGGGGCGAAGAAAGAGAGGAGGCTGGTCCACGCGACCGGCCCAGCCGCAATGACAGGCGGTATTTAACAGAGGAACATGTGAGGAGAGTGCGATATCAGAAGCCACATTCCACACATCTCCTTAACAAGTATGAGCGTCAGTATGACCAACGTCGCCGGCGCGAGGGAGACGATGAAGGATATGAGCACCTCGCTAGGGGACCGTCAAAAGAAAAGGAAGGCGCAGACAAACATTGGGATTGTCCTTTCTTCAAGTATTGCTGGGACGCGGGAATGAGCCGATTGCCTACAGTCGACAACTGCCCGGAATGTGGACAGCAGAGGGAGGACACGGGGCCAGTTTCAGTGTTCAAACGTCTAGGGCCTCTCCCACCTCAGAGCCGTTACAGGGAGTCCGCTCGAGCAAAAGACCTCGAGAAGCCAAGGGATGACAAAGAAGAAGACAGATATCACCGTCCAAGGTGGTGTCCCGACGGACTCAGACATACCCAAAAGCGTAGAGTCGGCTGCGTAACTTGGAAGAAGCTGAAGCGCAGTATCTCCACGCTTTAAAGAAAGCACGGCCCGATCTGGCTGTTAAAATTAGGCAGACCTTGGAAACGGAAGACCGCCCGACAAAGAAAGAGTGGCGCCCCAAACTGGTAAAAGCCGATGCAAAGACATCGGCTGGCACAAACATGGTGTTCATACTTCGCCGTAATTCTGCGCCAAGAACAAATGAGCTACCATGTACGGTCGACCGCGCCACGCCCGATTATCTTTGAGAAGCCACGTGAGAAGGGTTACAAACATCGAAAGCCACACCTACGAGGTTACATCAATGGGCAACTGTCGCAAGATGTTGGTGGACACCGCGGCGATCAATATAATGCCATACTCCATGCTACGGCGTTTGGGACGCTCCACTGCAGATCTGATCAAAACCAACGTCACGTTAAGCGACTTCAACGGTCAGACTTCGGAAACGCAAGGCGTACTGAACGTGGATCTGACCGTGGCAGGAAAACCATACCCACGTCATTTTTCGTCGTGGGATGCAAAAAGCACCTACTGTCTTGCTTGGGAGAGATTGGATTCACGCTAATTACGCATTCCGTCCACAATGCACCATGCCTGTCTGATGGGATGGAGATGAAGTGGAGGTCATACATGCAGATGATTCTATCGAGATCTCCATAGCTGGCATGAACGTCTGGGAAGCAGAAGACCAAGAGCCGATTTCTAGAATCAGTCTAGACGGCTGTGAGGCTGGTCTTATCCACTGGCCTGACAGAGTAGCAAAGTCCACGATCGTACGTGGTACGGCCGATCCCAGCGATCGGCCACAAAAAATAAAAAGCAGCAATCATACGACAAGCAGATCACGTAGTCGTAGCAGGGAGATGCCCTGCCATTGTAAAACAATAAGGTGTAAACCGTCCTTGACTAATGCAATCAAGAAGGGGGCCGATTCAGGCAATCGGCCCAAATTATTTTTGTTACCCTCACCTACTGCTCGCCCCGTGTTTAGCATCGATTTAACAGGTGACGGAAAGCTAGGGTATGGGTTTATATCCGCTGATGAACTAGAAGAAATCGACATTGGTCCTGGGGATAAGCCACGACCAACATTTATCAGCAAGAAGTTAGATCCGAGTCTGCGGGGTCCGATGATAGACCTGTTGAAACAATATCCAGACTGCTCCGCCTGGGACTATACAGAGATGCCGGGGTTAGACAGGAGCATCATTGAGCATCGACTCCCGCTTAAAAAAGTATTTCGGCCATTCCAGCAGGGAGCACGACAGATGAAGGCCGAGATTCTGGAAGAAGTCAAGAAGGAGGTCGAGAAAATGTTGAAAGCCAAGTTAATCAGGCCATGCAGGTATGCTGAGTGGATTTCTAGTATCGTACCTGTAGAGAAAAAGGATGGCCGTTGGCGTGTTGCCATAGATTTTCGGGACCTCAACCGAGCTACCCCAAAGGATGAGTATCCGATGCCGGTGGCAGAAACGTTAATCAATGCAGCGGCTGGTCATAAGATCTTGAGCTTCATGGATGGCAATGCCGGTTACAACCAAATTTTTATGGCTCCAGAAGACATACACAAGACTGCATTGAGTCGAGTCGGTGGGGTTGTTTGAGTATGTAGTCATGACGTTTGGACTGAAGAATGTCGGCGCCACGTACCAAAGAGCCATGAATTATATTTTCCATGATCTGATCGGCAAGCTGGTGGAAATTTACATCGACGACATGGTGGTCAAGTCTGCTTCGGTGCAAGGACACTTGGACGATCTGCAACGCGTCCTGGACCGAACAAGAAAATTCGGGCTACGGATGAATCCAAAGAAGTGTGCCTTCGGGGTGACGGCCGGTCAGTTCTTGGGTTTTTTGGTCCATGAACGCGGAATTGAGATCGGCCTGAAAAGCCAGGAGGCATTGCGAACAATGAAGCCACCCACCACAAAGAAAGAACTGCAGTCTCTCATCGGCAAGATCAACTTCGTCAGAAGATTCATCTCCAATCTGTCAGGAAGGATAGAGCCGTTCATGGGACTAGTGAAAATTAAATCTGACGAGGAATCCCGCTGGGGGGCAGAACAACAACGAGCCTTCGACGAGATCAAAGAATATCGTGAAGCGCGATGTTGGTTCCACCCGGCAGATGCATCGTTCTACATTTACTTGTCGATGGCAAACGCCCATCGCCTCGGGTGGTGGTGCAAGTTTATGATGGGCTGGAGCGAGTCGTATTTTACATAAGCGTAGGATGTCGGACGCAGACAAGGTATCCCGATATCGATAAGTTGTGCCTCCGCCTGTTTCACCGCACTAAGCTGCGCCACATTTTGCTATCAGCGGAGATTGTCATCATATGCCGTCGACGTCATAAAGCACATGCTGTCGGCTCCTATGTTGAAAGGCCGACTGGGCAAATGGATGTTTGCATTATCGGAGTTTGACATCCGGTATCAACCCGCGAAAGCAGTTAAGGGACAGGCATTGGCCGACCTTATCGCTGAAAGGATCAACACTAATATAGCAGCACTGTCTATACGAGCGTGGGCTATGTTTTTCGATGGATCGGTTTGTGACGATGGGTGCGGCATCGGCATGCTACTCGTGTCGCCCCGGGGGGCAACATTTTCCTTCTCCATCAGGTTATCTGCCCCTCGCACCAACAACGTCGCTGAGTACGAGGCGATACGCAAGGGAATGGAGTTGCTCATCGAAGCTGGAGCAGAAGCAGTGGAAATTTTTGGAGACTCCAAGTTGGTGATTTCTCAACTCACGGAGGAATACAGGTGTGAGAGCGAGTCCCTCTACCCATTATGGCTGCAATGCCGCGAGCTGATGGCACAGTTCTGGTACATAAACTTCACCTGGATCCCGCGATCGCAGAATACCGAGGCAAATGATCTTGCACAAATGGCTTCAGGCTACAAGGACATGGCAGAGGGAGCCGATGTTCAGGTACATTTCCTGGAAGCTGACGACTGGAGAGCCGATATCTTCAACTACTTGAAGGATTCGGCTCGGGGGGCACCTAAACGTATAAGGTACAAGGCCATGAAGTATGTGCTTATTAGGGATGACATGTTTTACAGGACTCTGGAGGGGTTATTGCTCAAATGCCTGGGGACAGCCGAGGCCAATCGGCTCCTACACGAGGTACACGAAGGCGCCTGTGGAACTCACCAGTCGGCTCACAAGATGAAATGGTTGATCAGGCGATCAGGGTTTTATTGGCCCACCATGCTTGAGGACTGTTTCAAGTACTACAAAGGGTGTCAAGCATGTCAGAAATTTGGGAAAATTCAGATAGTACCACAAGAATGAACCCCATCATCAAGCCTTGGCCATTCCGAGGTTGGGGCATGGATATGATCGGCAAAATCAATCCTCCATCAAGCAAAGGCCACATGTGGATTTTGGCCATCACCGATTATTTCACTAAATGGGTGGAGGCTGTCCCGATGAAGTCAAGAACTCAAAGGATGTTATCAACTTTGTGAAAGAACATGTCATCCATAGATTCGGATTCCTCAAACTATCACGACCGATGGAGGTTCGGTCTTCATTTCTCACGAGTTGAGAAAATTCGTGAGGACACGGGATTAAGCCGATTAGATCATCTCCATACTATGCTCAAGCAAATGGGCAAGTCAAGGCCCAACCAGCCTCATCAAGTCGATCAAGAGAAAAGTCGATGAGCACCCTAGACGTTGGCACGAGGTTCCGTCGAAGCTTTATGGGCTTATCGCATATCATGCCATGGAGCGATAAAACCTCGCCATACCATCTAGTATATGGACAAGAAGCCGTATTGCCTTGGAAATTACGGCTGGATCAAGACGTGTCACTTTTCGAACAATCTAACAATCGAGGAATACGCAACCCCGATGAGTGACGGTGTTGAGGATTTAACCGAGCTCAGTGTGGTCACCGGAGAAAATCAAATGTAACAAGGCCAAGGTAGCTCGTGCATATAACAAGAAGGTGAGGCCAAAGGAGTTCCACGTTGGTGATCTGGTATGGGAAGCTGTGTTGCCATTGGGGACTAAGGATGCAACATATGGTAAATGGTCTCCAAATTGGCACGGGCCGTACAGGGTCGATCAAGTTTTAAGAGGAAACGCATACATGCTTGAGGAGCTGGACGGCGTAAAATTCCCAGTGGCGGTCAACGGTCAACATCTCAAGAAATATTTCCCAAGCATGTGGGATGATGGGCAGTAAAATATGGGGGCCGATACATGAAATCGGCCAAGTAAAAAGCACGTGAGACGATGGACAGTAAAATATGGGGGCCGATACATGAAATCGGCCAAATAAAAAACAAAAATATATAGCCGATGCGCGGTCATCGACTCTAGAGGTTCACACATGTTACAACAGGTGCCAGTTTACACATACGAGCTACTGAAGAAATGCTTCGAAGGCGTGGAGGGCGTCAGCACGGACACGATCCACCTCGGCGATCTCGGCTTCGTCATCTTCATCCTTGCCCGTCACTAGCTGCTTGTTCAGGGCACGTATGTCTGCCAGATCGGTCTTCATTTGAGCTTTGAGGCTTTCTGCTTCGTCTTGAGAGCGGGCGATGGATTCTTCCTTGTCACGAATGAGCTGTTTAGTCGCCCGGACCTTCTCTTCAAGATCTTCCAACTCCCTTTTCAAGGATGCGAGCTCGGCGGTACTGACAGAGGTGTCAGTTTTGGCATCCAGAGACGCCTTTTTCTCGTTAAGCTGCTGGCATCTGTCTGCGATATTGGCTTTCAGTGGGAGTTGGGCGCGGCGCAGACTGATCCTCTCACGAGCTAACTTCACCCTTGGCCCGTAGAAAGACAGGGTTACAACTGGCCAAAGCTTCACCTGCAATGCTACTGGGAGTTGGTCTTTTATTTCAGCCAGGACGCTCTTCACCTCCTCAGAACCCTCGATCAGCTCTTCGATCGGGGAGGACAGCAGGGCTTTAAGACGCTGGAATTGAGGTGGAACAACCCTGGCTCGTGGTTCATCAGCAGCGACGGAGGGAGTTGGTTCGATGGATTCAGGGTCGAACGTCAGCAAACCTGAAATATCACAACTCTGGCAGCCCGAAAAGCGTCAGTATGCGTCCAAACGTGTAAGGATGAGCCGAAAGAACCTAAACGTACCTCTCCTAAGATCAAGGGGATAGCCGATGAGGAGACGATCGGTTTATGTGTGGTCGCTGGGGGCTTGGCCAGAGTGGTGGCCGTTTCATCTGCACCTTCGGGGATTGCGGATCCGCATCGGACTGCCCGGCTTTCCCACCGAAACGCGTCGATCCCGCATGAAAGGTGTTTTAGGCCGATGTAAATAATGATAAATCGGCAGACAAAAGGAAACAAATAGTAAGAGCATGAAGGGTGGTGATTCTCGAAACCTCCTGGCTCGACGAAGAAGCTTGTAGTCCTTTGCGAGCTCTCTTGGGACCCGCAGCTGGCCCCGCCCCGACTGGTGCTCGGGGGGCAGTAGGTTCAGGAGCCGACCTTTTCCTGGAAGCCGATGGTGATGAATCTGGCTGGTTCGGTGTGATGGTCCTCTCAGAATCCGTTGGGCCTAGTTCTCCTCGATTGGTCTGGATATCCTCACTGGAGGTGTCTTCGACGGAGGCCTGTAAAAGGGGAGAACCAGTAAGCACGAGCATGTCTGCAAGAATGGAAGAATGACAAAGATTGACCAAGGCCTGAATCAGCTTACATGCGAGCTGTCTGGAGAAGGGCTCCGGCGCCTCAAGGTCTTCCTGGCAGCTACCTTCCTCACCATCGTTCTGGTTTTAGTCGGAACTCGAGGGGCAGCTGACTTAGGAGTTGGTGGTTTCTTGGAAGCCGATTGTGGTGTTATCGGTTGTTTCTGCATTATGACCTTTTTCAGAGGTGGCGAGTTTTTGCAGAAAAGAACCACAGGAGCTGGCGGAAAGAACTCGAAGGGGGAGCCATCACTGTGCGTAGGCTCAGGGCCATCTTGTTGCTGCAGAGAGAAAGAGTGGATTAGTAGGAGGATCATTTGTGAGCTGCATCAAGAAAATTTGCAAGTAGTGGTACCTGTTCCACGGGGATGTCATAGTCAGCATCGAGCTGTTTCAGCAATGGTCCCAAAGCTTTTCTGAAAGCGTGAGTTTTCCACATCGACCACCAGTCTTCAAAGCCATCGATTGATGAGGCAAAGGTGAGGTTGTTGGGAATTGGGATGGTCAGAGCATCAAAGAAGGAATAACACCTTTGGCTGGTGAGAGGATCAGGCAGGTCGGTTCTGCTCTCTGTAAGGTGATGGAGAAAGAAGTGGGGAGGTACTTGTCCAAGGCCAAATTGGCGGGCTGCTACGACTGGCTGGTAGAATTCGTACCCAGGTTTGATTATTCTGTTGGATGTACTCATGCCAACTGGAAGGAAACAGGGTCGAATCATGGTGGAAAAAAGAGCCGAAAGTCCGGTGTCATCGGCAAAATTGTCTAGCTGAAGGAGAGTGGATTTTGAAATGTTCAGATTCTTCCATGTAAGGAAGAAGGTAGGATTGTCCAGGCCTTGAAAGAAATCTTGAACCACTTGGATGCTTCACGAGGGATAGTTTTTGCTGGCAGTCTATACAAAGCTTGGCCATAGCGGTGCATCGGATCGCTTCCTTTACATCCGGAAAGGTGCAGCTCGCCAAAAGGGGAAGTTTGGTATGTGATTTTGAAAATACAGCTGAGCCCATAGCTGAATAAACCACCAAGGACCACTGTTTTTGACGCTATGCCGAGAGAACAGCTGGACATCAACTGGAGGTATCGATAGACTTCTCCAAGGAACAGTTTGCCGAGGCCAAGTTGAGTACCTTTGGCCAGTTCGTGGGCTAAGGAGAGATAGTTTTTGGTTGGAGCAAGGGAAGGGCCACAGAATATGAAATGCTCCAGCCAGAAGTTGAGAAAGGCTGTATGTTCTTTCTCTGAGACAGGGCCCTTTGTTTTCATATGGCGTTGGAGGTAGGCACCCCAGTTCGTGCAGTCTGTTTTAGAAGACAGTTTGTAGGGGACTTTGGTCAGTTTAAAGGCAGAGGGGCTGGGTGATGTAACATCCAGACCAGTGATCATCACCACGTCTAACAAGGTTGGTGACATAGGGCCATGACCGAACATAAAACAGTTCAGAGCGTCAGACCAGAAGTAGCCGATGGTTTTCAGAAGGTTCTCATGTTTCTCAAGAGGAGACAATGATAAATGCAAGGCATCGGCTATTCCTGTGGTTTCCCATTGGGATTGGTAAGCTCTAGCTACTCTGCTGAACCAAGAGACCCAATGTTCAGGGGGATTAGGCCAGGCTCGCAGGCAGTCGGCCCAAGAGTTCAGATCTAGGTCTTGGCTTACGAAGGGGATTCTGTTTGCAAGAAATCGATGGGCAGGACTAGAATCAGACGAGGCCAAGACAGAGGAATTTGGGAGAGAAGGATGCGGCAAGAATGTCGAAACCTAGAAAGTTTAATGGTGGAATAAAGGCATTAATTCGGTGTTCGCCATTAAATTCTAACATCGCTCAGACTGCGAGAGGTAGGCGTACCTTCGCACGGAGACCTCGATTGGTGTTGACGATTCCGCCATCTAGTTTGCCGGCGGAGATGGATCTATGCAGTTGAGGATTGAAGGTTCTTGTCGCTGTGAGCTCAATCTGGTCGGTGGGTAATTGGAGATCTAGGTTGCCCTTTTTGAAGAAAGTCGCAGGTTACCGTTTGAAACTGAAAAGCAGTCGCTTAGATTTGCCTAAATATGCGACCAAGTTTTGACCTTGTCAACGTTTTTGGGAAAGCCGATGTGCATCGGCTCTTTGAGCCTTGACTTGGTTGACAGAATGAGGGCAGTGTGGTGAAAGCCGATACGTTGCTATCGGCTTCTAGAGCATCGATCTATTTTGGCTATCGGCAAAATTGGGGCGAAAAAAGCAATCTTCGAGAAACAGATTTTCATTCATTCATTCAAAAGCCGATGGCTTACAAAAGGCTGATTGATTACAAAAGGGAGCTTACTACTACTACTACTACTGGTTCCTAATCTAGAGGCCGAGGTCGCCCATTGTCGTCGCCGTCTTGTTCATTGTCCTCGCTGCCGGGCGTCGTCTTATTCTTCTTCTTGAAGAAGCAATGGGGCCTCCTCGTCCTCGTCGTCGTCTTCGGTGTCCTCGCTGGACCCGGCGCGGAAGTACTTCACCGGCTGGTCCTCCTCGGAGGAGGTGTCCTCCTCTTCCTCCTCCTCGTCGGAGGAGTCGACGCCGTCCCAGGACATGGCGTTGTCGGTGCTGTCTGCCTCCAGTTCTCCATCGGCAAGGAGCTGCAGGTCCTCCTCGCCATCGGTCAAGGACGCGTCGTCCTCCGACCAAGCGGCGAAATCCCAATCCCTCTCGTCCCACCATTGTGGGGCGAGTGTTATCGCCGCCGTGGCGGGTGCTCTGGCGTCGGCTCGTCGCTCATTGAGTTGGAGGCTTGGGAGGACAGGCGGATGAAGCGAGGAGGCCATGGCGGAGAAAGAGGGTTTTTCGGCGGAGGAAGAAGGGTTTTTGCTCTTGGAGGAAGATGGGGACTGCGAACTTAGATGGATTTAAATAAGGGAATAGTATGAAGCGGTTCAATGCCATAGCGGTTTCCCGAATGTGCTGCCAAAATCGTCAAATCATGCAATCGCGAAGGAGTTGAGAAAACAGGCATCATGATGAAGGGGTAGCGTGGCGATCCTTCGCAACGCATTCTCACGCAACCCGATACAAAAAAAAAGGGGAGAAGGAAAACAGTGGTTTTGGAATTATTATTGCCAAAACCAGGGGGGCATGTGTTATCGCCATATTTTGGCCAAAGACGGAGATGGGCCGTGATCAAGATGGGCTTGGAAGATACGTATATTCAACGTGTTGTTGAATCGGCCTTGTGCGTGGATTTGGGCTAAATTGCCCGTGTATCTTGTATCGTAGTAGGTTCCGTTTCAGTTTAGGTTCCGTTTCAGTTTAGGTAAAGATAGAGTTGTAGAGTTATTCCAAAGATAGAAAGTCTCCGGACTATAAATATGTACCTAAGGTTATCGAGAAGAGCAAGACAATCACGTTCACAACAAACACAATCTCGGCGCATCGCCACCCCTTGTTTCTAGGGTTTCTTTCGGGTAAGTGTCATGCTGCCTGCGATCTAGGCGGTATTTTTACTTATGCGTTATTTGGTGTTACTCGTACTGAAGCCTTGTTGATGGCAAGTAACACTACTATCATAGATTTGTTGAGGCTAGCATCGGTGCTTTTAGTTATAATTGTTTGATTTATGCTACCTTTAGTTACCTCGCTACCTTTGCACCTTTTCCCAAGTGCAAGGGTAGCATCTTGCTTGATCTTTATTTAGCTGTTTCGATCCGTTATGGTTATGCCTTGTTCATCAAGGGTTAGTTTGATATCTACGTAGTCAGGTCTTGCAAACGGGTTGAACGATCCAGTAGTACGTAAGGACGTGGTTTACTAGTTCTAGAGAAGTTGTTCCGGTAATTGACTTTACGTCGGTTGTTAGGCCTCCTCTAGGGTTAGTTTCCTATCATCTTTTGTATCTACCAGGCTCAATTACGTGTAGGATGTTCCAGTTACGTGGTGAAAACATTAAAACTGTCGTAGATCGACTTAACTTGTAATGATAAAGCAAAACCCCATGTTATCGTAAATCTAATGCAGAACCATGGGGATAATCGGCTCTAGGAGCCGATTCACAGGGAAACCTGGGAGCCGGTCACGGCTCGAATTTTACGTATACTTGTTTACCATGCAGAAATTCATCGGAGCAATCCTTCACCTTCGACCAGGTATAGGTCAGGTGTACGCTCGAACCAAGCCAGGACGTGTGCCGGAGTTTTGCGGGCCGTTGCCCGAGGGACCAGGGCCCACCAGCAGTTCTGGGAGCCTCCCGGCTCTTCGTGTTGCTCGTCGCTGCTCGCCGGTGGGTTTTGGCAGGCAACAGTAGGGTTGTCCTTTTTCTTCTTGTAATGTATGTTGCTGCATCGTAGTCGTCGTCATCTTCAATCTTTGGATCGCCGTACTGGTCGAAGTCTTGCTCGTTGGCGACTCCATCCATTCCGATGATGTTTCTTTTTCCTCTCCTCACGACAACACGGCTAGGCTTTGTCGGGTCGGTAATGAAAAAACATTGGTCCAATTTGGTAGCCAGTACCCACGGTTCATTTTTTGTGGCCACGTTCGCACCGATGGCCTTGGATTTGGCTGCTTCGAGTATAACCATGGTTGTGAAATACCGGTCTTCTCTTTCGACGCTCTTTGCCCATCTGACATGGAACATCGGCACCTTTTCTCCACAGTAGTCGAGCTCCCAGATCTCCTCGATTCTTCCGTAGAATCTTTCCTTCACGTTGTCATCGGTGTAGAATTCGACGCTTACCGCCGAAGTTCGATAATCACACTTGTTGTCCTTTTCCTCCGTGTAGAATGTAGCCGTTGATATCATACCGATAGGTCACCAGGTTTTGCATCGGTCCCTGCGACAAGGTGAATATGATATTTTCCGTGTTAGAAGAATGCGATCGCGGGGGATTATCAAGGAGCGTCTGCCTAAACCAACGCGTGAAATCTGAGTTGTGCTCTTTGATTATTTCTTCCTGCGTCCTCTGTATGCCCTGGTCACTGTACTTCTTCTCGGTTAACCTTTTGTGCTTCTGTACCTAAGGATCGCCCAGTTCTAAATGCTGTAGCGCGATGAGGTTTGCTCGATCAAAGTCTGCGCGTCGAAAATCGAAGTCTGCATGCAGTATGCGACGACCCTCTCGGTGACCAGATCCGTCGAGATGCTCTGGCTACCGAACGGATTGAGTCCATCGGTGCTTGCACAAAGCCTGATGTTCCTTGAATGTCCACCGAATTTTGGGAATTCGAGGTCCAATGCTTTCCACTAGCTAGCATCTGAAGGGTGCGTCAGCAGCTCATCCTCTTCGGGGTCATCATCGTCATCTCCTGGCTTCTTCCTTTCGGCATGCCATCGCATGAGCTTCGCTTCCTTAGGGTCCGCGAAATAGCGCTACAGACGAGGAGTGATAGGAAAGTACCATACCACTTTTCAAGGTGCTTTCTTCCCTTTCTTGTATCGACTCACGCCGCACACCGGACATGTGGTTTTCTCCGCGTCCTCGCCCCGATAAATGACGCAATCGTTGATGCATACGTGATATTTAACGTGTGGTAGATCGAGAGGACAGACGATTTTCTTGGCGTCCTCGATACTAGTTGGACATGTGTTCCCCTCCGGGAGACGATCGTGCCAGAATGCCATCATATCGTCGAAGCTTGCGTCGTTCAATTTGTGTTTTACCTTCATCTCCATAGCCTTGAGCGTTACATTCAACCGGGTATCATCGGGCCTGCATCCTTCATACAATGGAGTAACCGCGTCTTTCTTAAGTTGCGCAAGCTTGGATTTCTCTCTAGCGGCAGCCCTGGCGTTACTCGTCTGCTTGAGAAGCAGCTCTTGCACATAAGGGTCCCGCACCCAGCCTGGCGTTGTTCCATCGTCGTCCGCTCCTCCGGCATCTAGATCATCATCATCCCGGTCTGCTTCCACACCTTCACCATCTCCAGGAAACTCTTCATCATCTCGCCCGTTCTCGCCGTGATGATGATCATCGTCATGTTGCCCACCTTCACCATCTCCATCGTCTTCGCCATCGCTTATCCAACGAGTGTATCCATCCATGAAACCATGGCGGAGCAGGTGCGCCTGCAGATTCCCGGAATCTGGGTCGATCACCCAGTTGAGTTTGCATCTTCTGCATGGACATCTTATATCCGTCTTGTTATTTCGTATCATGTCGGCCGTCGCACATTTTAAAAATCTAGCCACAATGCCTTCGCTCATTATGCAGACCATTTTTTCCTGCACGGTGTACACAGTACAATTAGAAGTCTATTAGAACCACATAATGAATGCATGCATGCAATGATCGATAGAAAATTTCGGCATGACCTATCCTAAAATTAGAACCTTTGCGAATGTCAAAGTCTTACCAAAATGGAGATGAATCAACATTTTGGCAAAACAAATGGCAACTTGTTCACATACAAACACAAGAGAGAGAGAGACCGATCCATACACACATGAACATATCATTATCCTCTCCTTACACACATGCATGAGCATCATCGATACTCATCCATATACACATGAACACATACTTACATGGACAACTTACCGAGATGAGGGACCAATCGCGAGAAGATGGAAAGGAGAGGTGCGCGTGAGACTGGAGAAGGAGATGAGAGACCGGAGAGCTTCCTCTATTACTTATGTAACATCCAAAACAAGTTCTACATGCTAAAAATGGTGAATGAGTGGAGAAATTGAGATGGGAAGGAGAAGGATCCCGACTAGATCTAAGGAGGAAGAAGAAGGGAAAAGTGAAGTGTGGGGTGGTGGATGATCACACATGTGCACAAAGTGGAGCTGCCAAAAAAAAGGTCGCCACATCCGTGACGCACTCGGTCCTAGTGCGCCACAGGGATTAGTAACATCCGTGGCGCACATGCCATAGTGCGCCACGGATGTGTCTGACCGTTTTACAGAGCAGAGGGGCATGCGCTTAGGCGTAGAGCACCCCCCAACGTGCATCACGGATAACACCAACAAGCGTAGTGCACCTACCCTATGTGCGCTACGGATATCTGGCGTGCGGCCAACAGGGCCCTGACCTACACATATCTGTGGCGCACTATGGTCATGTGCGCCACGGTTGTTCTAGTTACTAGTAGGGCACTGCCCATAGGTGAGCCACGCCTGTTTTAGCCGTGAGGCACTTCAACCATGTGAGCTACGGATGTGCTGATTACCTATAGCCATTTTCCTATTAGTGCCGAATCGGCAGGAAGTAGGTCAGATATGAACTATAGGTACATGATCTGATGCTCATGATTTTTTATAAAAATCATTTTTAGGTTCACAATATGCTATCTATCTATTATATACTAAAAGCAATATAAGAATGTTTTTCGAAATACCTGGTTGATCCACATCACCTAAATTATATTAACTGTTTATCT
Source organism: Avena longiglumis (assembly GCA_030063025.1). NCBI lineage: Eukaryota > Viridiplantae > Streptophyta > Magnoliopsida > Poales > Poaceae > Avena > Avena longiglumis. The sequence goes on along the minus strand of CP125976.1, from coordinate 103,618,926 downwards.
ATAATTTATGGTTAGAATTTAAAGATAAAAAGGTTACGTAAAAAGTAAAAAGTGGTCGGTACATACCAGAGTCAGCACACGATGCAAATTGGCAATGAAGCGGACCCAACATGCATGCTCCAACCGGATTTGTCCACCGCAAAAAAAAAAGGAAAACAAAAGGAGACATTCGTGTGGCAAAGAGACTACATTTCGTGTTTCCTAGAACTACACGGGCACACGACACTCTCTCTTTTTTCTTTGTGTGCCGAGACTTTTACGTGTCAAAAGGAAAGTCATGGTACACCTAGGTTTCATGTTTCCTTGAACTACACGGGTACATGAAATGGCAATGATACGGACCCACTGATGCAGCTCCTACCGGATTTGGCCACAGCAAAAAAAAAACGTCAGAGATTGGCCTGGTCACGAACCAACAAGCTGAACCAAATTGATACGAGAAGCACTCACGATGGGCGTCTGGGCGTGTGCCAATCTTCTGAAGGATTGATCACTAGAAACCTGGAGTCACTACATGCATACAAATAATCCACTCGGAAAATTAAACTACTGCTTGAGATGTAGTATGAAAGAGAGTAATGTTAGCGGAACAATATAATTGACACGTTAACAATAGTAGTGTATCTAGAAGATAGAACCAGAGGCTGTTTCGGTAGGTTAGATATTTGTGTAAAACAAACTGATCTGATTGATAAAGATCAGGATTGTTATCGAGATCCCTGCACCTCTTCTTGTATCGCACGTGGTAAAACAACCCCCTGTAATTCTGCCGTGTGTGGCCTATTTAACACGAAGCCGAGCCCGAGAGAAAGGGTAATCGTTCCCGGATACAATACCGCTCATATGGTATCAGAGCCATCTTCTTCCTAAAAACACATCTACATGTGCCTCTCCCCTCCATCCACCATGACCAATCCACTAGCCGGCCAAAGTGTCTCCGAGAAGCTGACCCGGGAGAATTATCTCCTGTGGCAATCCCAGGTTCTTCCGCCTATCAGGGGAGCTCGGCTCATGGGCTTCCTCGACAGCGACACGGTGGTGCCGCCCGAAACCATCGAGGAAGTGAAGGACGGCAAGAAGGAGGAGAAGCTGAACCCCGTGTACGATACGTGGCTGGAGAAGGACCAGCAGGTCCTGACGTTCCTTCTCAACTCCCTCTCAAGGGAGATCCTCGTCAACACCATCGGCATGGAGACTTCGGCCGAGGTATGGGGGCAATTAAAACAATGTTTGCCTCCCAGTCCAAAACGCGGATATCAAATCTGCGCGTCGCCCTCGCCAAGACGAGGAAGGAAAACATGACGACGCCGCAATTCTTCGCCAAGATGAAGAGCCTTGCTGACGATCTCGCGGCAGCAGGCCGTGAGATCGAGGAGGAGGAGCTCGTGGAATACCTCCTGGCAGGCCTCGACGACATCTACAACTCACTCGTCGCTGCCATCGGCGTCAACGGCAGCGGCAAAGACCTCACGGTGAGTGACATCTATGCGCATGTTGTTGCTTATGACAATCGCATGGAGCTCCTTCAGGACTTTGGAGGTGGCTCCTCCGTCAATGGAGCCTTCCGTGGACGAGGAGGAGCACGTGGACGTGGTCACCATGGAGGAAGACGTGGTGGAGGCGGCCGCGGCAATGGTCGTGGCAACAGCCGCGGCGGACGCGGCAACGGCATCGGTGGCCGTCGTGGAGGAGGACGCGGTGGCGGCATAGATCGCGATGCCATCAGCTGCCAGATATGTGACAAACCAGGCCATGAAGCTTGGAAGTGCTGGCACCGCTACTCCGACGATGAAGAAGATGATGAAGAAGAGAAGGGCGCTCATGTCGCGTCCTATGGAGTGGACACCAACTGGTGCTATGACACCGGTGCCACCGACCATATCATCGGCGAGCTCAACAAGCTCACCATGAAGGAGAAGTACCATGGCCGCGAACAAGTGCAGATGGCCAATGGCCAAGGTATGAGCATTAGTCATGTTGGTCATGCCATTGTTAGTACTCCCTCTAAAAATTTACATCTCAAAAATGTTCTCCACATTCCACAAGCCACCAAAAATCTTGTTTATGTTCATCGTTTTACTAAAGATAACGATGTTTTTATTGAATTTCACCCATGGTGTTTTTATGTCAAGGATCAAGCCACGCTGAATGTACTTCTCAAAGGTAGATGCTCCAAAGGCCTCTACCCCATGATCTCTTCATCATCCTCCAAGAATAAACGAGCTCTCAGTGCCATCAAGCCTTCAGCTTCGGAATGGCATAGCCGACTAGGACACCCTTCGTATCACATTGTTCAACAAGTTATTAGCAAACATCAACTTCCTTGTCTCAATAAATCTAGCAGTGAGTCCGTTTGTGACTCTTGTCAAAAAGCTAAAAGTCATCAATTGCCTTATGTAAGATCCAATAGTATCTCTACTGCTCCTTTGCAACTTGTATTCTCTGATGTTTGGGGTCCTGCTCCATCATCTGTAGGGAGAAAAACCTACTATGTAAGTTTCATTGATGATTTTAGCAAATTTGTGTGGATTTACCTTCTCAAGAAAAAGTCTGATGTTTTTCAAGTCTTTCATAATTTCCAAAATCTTGTCGAACGCCAGTTTGATAAAAAGATCCTTGCCCTTCAATCTGATTGGGGAGGAGAATATGAAAAACTAAACTCCTTCTTTCAGAAAATAGGCATAGAACATCATGTCTCCTGTCCTCATGTCCATCAACAAAATGGATCAGCTGAACGCAAGCATCGCCACATTGTAGAAGTTGGGCTTGCACTTCTTGCTAATGCATCCATGCCATTAAAATTTTGGGATGAAGCTTTCCTTACTGCCACATATCTTATCAACTTGTTACCTTCCAAAGTCATTGATAATGAAACTCCCATAGAACGGCTTTTTCATAAAACCCCAGACTATGCCTCTCTCCGTGTCTTTGGTTGCGCTTGTTGGCCCAACCTTCGACCATACAACAAGCACAAACTTGCCTTTCGTTCTAAGCGTTGTGCTTTCCTCGGCTATAGCCATATGCATAAGGGAGTAAAATGCCTTGATATTAACACTGGTCGTGTCTATATCTCACGAGATGTTGTATTTGATGAAACAGTGTTTCCTTTTGCTGAACTTCATCCCAACGCCGGCTCCCTCCTTCAGCGAGAAATCCTTCTTTTACCTGAACATCTCCAAAATAAATCGGTGTCATCTCAAGAGGGGGAAAGCAACTGTGCTGATCTAACACCTAATGCTTCTGTAAATCCTGCTGCCGTTGATGCCTCTCAGGTACAACAAGAAGCAGTGGAAAATTCTGTACAAAACAATGAAGAAACGAGTGCAAACGGTGAATTATCGCACGTGGACGAGGATCTGCCAGGATCAGCATCGAGATCTTCAAAAGCTGGCAGCGGATCAGCGTCGGGATTCCCAGGAGAACGTGTGCACCAGCGGCAGCACGCCACGTCGCGCAGCGGGCCTGCGACGGGATCCTGGTCCCGTACGGAGCAGGCGCGCACTCACCTGCGGTGACACGTCTCGTCTCCCGGGCCCGCGATGGCGACCCGGTCTCATACGGAGCAGGACCACGCACGCGAAACGTCAGCAAGCAGGAGCGAAAATTCGTCCTCGCGCGCCTCCTCGACTTCGAGCTCCTCACGAGGGACAGCGACCGGGGCCATCTCACCTGGTGTGTCGCCCCCTGATTCGTCGGGCGCACTTCCTGTACAAGACGAGGAGACAAGGGAAACGAGTGCAGATGATTCGATCGGATCCTCTGCAACCTCCTCCCCTGTAGCTGAAGCTGCACCACCGACATACAGAACAAGGGCAAAAACCGGTAACTCTAAACCCAAAATCTATAAGGATGGCACGGTTCGTTATGGTTTATCTTGTTCAACTAGTGAACCTGAAAATCTGCAGCTAGCCTTGAAGGACAAAAAATGGAAAATGGCTATGGATGATGAGTATAAGGCATTAATGGAAAACAAAACATGGCATTTAGTACCACATAAGCAAGGTAGAAACATTATAGATTGCAAATGGGTCTATAGAATTAAAAGAAAAGCTGATGGCACTATTGATAGATATAAAGCTAGACTAGTAGCAAAAGGCTTTAAACAAAGATATGGCATAGATTATGAAGATACTTTTAGTCCAGTTGTTAAAGCCGCTACTATCAGACTTGTTCTAGCTATTTCAGTTTCAAAAGGTTGGATCTTGAGGCAACTAGATGTGAAGAACGCGTTCCTTCATGCTGTTTTGGAAGAAGAGGTTTACATGAAGCAGCCACCTGGATATGAGGATCCTAAAGCACCACTTCATGTGTGCAAACTTGACAAGTCACTGTATGGGCTCAAGCAGGCGCCAAGAGCATGGTTTTCCAAGCTAAGCTCAAAGTTGCAAGAGTTTGGTTTTCTGGCATCCAAAGCAGACACATCCCTTTTCATATATAATAAGTCAGGTATAATTATTTATTTGCTGGTGTACGTTGATGATATCATTGTTACCAGTTCCTCCAACAAAGCAATAACTTCACTTCTTCAAGATCTTAGCTCATCATTTGCTTTGAAAGATCTTGGTGACTTGAGTTTCTTCTTGGGAATTGAGGTAAATAAATTTAATCAAGGTATTGTGCTAACTCAAGAGAAATATGCTTCAGATTTACTTAACAGAGTTGGCCTCGAAGGATGCAAATCCTTGCCAACACCATTGTCAGCATCAGAGAAACTCTCAGTCACAGAAGGAGAACCCTTGGGGACAGAAGATAGTACAAGGTACAGAAGTATAGTTGGAACTCTCCAATACCTGACACTCACTAGACCAGACATTGATTTTTCAGTAAACAAGGTATGCCAGTTTCTTCATGCACCCACTACTGTACATTGGACAACAGTAAAAAGAATCTTGAGATATGTAAGTGGAACAGTAAGTCTTGGATTAACCTTCAAAAGATCATCCTCTACATTAGTAAGTGCCTTTTCAGATGCAGATTGGGCAGGTTGTGTGGATGACAGAAGATCAACAGGAGGTTTTGCCGTATATTTTGGGCCTAACCTGATTTCTTGGAGTGCTAGGAAACAAGCAACAGTGTCAAGGTCAAGTACTGAAACAGAATATAAGTCTCTAGTAAATGCTACTGCTGAAATTATATGGATTGAATCACTGTTGGGAGAACTTGGAATCCAAAGAGATGAAGTTCCATGTCTGTGGTGTGACAATATGGGAGCAACTTATCTTTCAGCTAATCCTATATTTCATGCAAGAACTAAACATATTGAAATTGACTTTCACTTTGTCAGAGAAAGAGTAGCAAATAAACAGCTAGAGATCAGATTCATTTCTTCAAAAGATCAGGTGGCAGATGGGTTCACTAAGGCGTTACCAACCCGGCAGCTTCAGGAGTTCAAGTACAATCTCAACCTAAAAGAAGGTTGTGATCGAGGAGGAGTGTTAGCGGAACAATATAATTGACACGTTAAAAATAGTAGTGTATCTAGAAGATAGAACCAGAGGCTGTTTCGGTAGGTTAGATATTTGTGTAAAACAAACTGATCTGATTGATAAAGATCAGGATTGTTATCGAGATCCCTGCACCTCTTCTTGTACCGCACGTTGTAAAACAACCTCCTGTAATTCTGCCGTGTGTGGTCTATTTAACACGAAGCCGAGCCCGAGAGAAAGGCTAATCGTTCCCAGATACAATACCGCTCATAAGTAACAACTCTGCCACCCAGATGAGGCATCGCAAAATTCATATCTGGCTGAAGATAAAATGGAGTGTGCGTAGATTCAATTGTTAATATATATTTTCTGATGTGAGAAGGTGAATTTTGGGCACTATTGATCATGTTAATATATGTGAGCTATACTAGACAACTCGCATAGGCCATGACTATGCCTCACATGTTGCAAATGAGTATGAGAAATATACAGATTATATATATCATATTAATAGGTCTTGATATTACTATATTATTAAAATCGTTGGAAAATAGATTATCACATTTGTTCGTCTAGGCTAAGTATTATATTCGATATATAAAATTTTATATGGTGGATGAATATTACAAGCCTATCATATAAATCCATAGCTATATAACACTTCCTATTTCTTTTTGCTTATTTTCTTTGTGAAATTCACAATAAGAGAATGAGAGAAAAATGTGATTTTCTTTTCATAAGAACTCAATATCAAGCAATATAAATCCATAGCTATATAACACTTCCTATTTATTTTTGCTTATTTTCTTTGTGAAATTCACAATAAGAGAATGAGAGAAAAATGTGATTTTCTTTTCATAAGAACTCAATATCAAGCAATATGGCCGAGCTTTTTATATTATTAATATGCTCATATAATCATGTTTTCATTCATCGACAAGTGTCATGGGAAGTTTGAATATAATGAGCATAAGCACAACCTTTTTGAAAAATACACTAAATGAAAAAAGATAACATCAATTTGAATCACATTGAGGTGTTTTGTAAAAGAGAACATGTAGAAGATAGATGTACGTGAGACAATGTGTTCTAATTAAGTAACACATCATATCCAATAAGGGATGGGTATGGATAGTTGAGTTATACATGTATGTGATTTAAGTGTGTTAGAACAACTTGGTTTGGTAGATAGAAGTTCGAGTGTAGTATGATGAAGACATGAAGAGGCATGCATGAGCTGGTGGTCGCGTGCAACGATCACAATGGCTGAAACAACCCAAGAAGTAGTTTTATAGGAACCACCGATTCTTATAGGGACCGCACAGAAGGCACATAATATATTATGATAGATATAGGCATATATGCTATATGTGCAAGCACGAGTATCACACGAATAGATCAACAATATCGCATGAGTTCACTAATAAAAGATGAAAGCAACAAACCAACTAAATTGTCATTAATCATTTCAAATGTGTATAGCATTATGGGCTCGAGAAAAAAGAGTGAACTATGATGAGGAAGAGAGTGAGTAACAAAGTGTTTCCCAATATGACACTATGGGGAAACACCTCGATATATTATGTTGCAAAAATTAATAATCATTGTTTTTATGTTAAAGTAGCAACAACAGTGAGGTATGTCGAGGAACATAAACACATTTTAGAAGCAAGCTATACATTAATTTAATCGTTGGTGAACTTACTAAAAATATTTATGGATATATACCAATGATCAGGGATAAGTGGAAGATGGAAAGTTAAATATTCATATTAGATGTAATACATTTTATCTTCATTGGTGACATATAAGGTCTTATCAATGGTAATAACTCATAAAAGTATTTGTACCAAAAGTTTCCTCGAATATACAATTTCCTACACCTCATAAGTTTCTCTTAATTAAATAATATATTGATATTTTAGAAAATAAATAATACATAGAACACACAAGGTGTTTATGGGAGAAAAGGGAAAAGAAAAATACTAAATACTCCTACAATTTTAGTTCATGTATTCCTTAATTTAAGATATTTATATACGTCTATTATATATTAAAAGCAAGATATAGAGACACCGCGGTTAATCCACATCACTCAAATTATTTAGATTGTTTTCAAGGCTATGATTTAATAGAGACTCGCGACATACAATTTGTGGCTTGATGTGTAACACGGGAAACCCGCATCCGAGGTCTGTAATTTGTGGACTATTTAAACAAACAAAAAAAGTAATTTTGACACCGAAAATTCTAGGCACATAGAGAAATCACATGTACCGTAGCTTTCAAAAAATGGCGTACCAGTGTTGTTTATAAGCATGAGGAAACGATCCCAACTCTGATATAAATAGTTTTCTCTTGGTGGGAGTTAGGTATGAAATCTTGATTGATGCAAATCTGCCTCACATAATAATTATACCAGGTCAATATAAATCTTCTGGTATTGTTGTGCATAAGATTTCGAAGCACGAAGCAAGCCGAGATTCAAATGTCATTTGCTAATCTATATATCAATTTTTTCAAGAAAAAGTAAAAGACTCATGTGTATTTAATTCTTGAGTAGAATAGACATTCCATCATCTATTTGTAGCAATTTTACTATTAGGATTTATTGCACAAAAGTATATGGTAAAACCTGCACTCTATCATTTTTACATATTTTAAAGGGGTAGGGATATCTACATTATTCAATCAAAGGATATATTACGATTGATGTAAACAATAATGGAATTTTGATAGCAATTTCTTGAGCCATGCATGATCAAATTTATATTTATATAATAATTTATCTATGAGACTAATAATAATAATAATAATAATAATAATAGAAAGGATAACTACAACAAAAAAACACAACTAACGATAAAAATAGTGATATATTGATCATTTATGCTGACACAATAATTTGATTGTATGTGGCGAGAATATTGCATTTTTGCGGCAAGGGAAGGTTGGCTTGACTGTCTTGCATTTCCAGCGGTCCACACAGACCATATCGGACAAACTGAAGTGAATATAGAAAGTCTCTTAGTATTTCTAAATTATGTTGTTCTACCTACGAAGTATAATCCATGATTTAGGCTTTCACTTCTGTTTGAATGCATGAACATCTGACTTCTGAAGCGGTATGATACCATAAAACAGAGTTCTAAAATAAGGTGGGTCATGGAACTTCAGACTGCAAGTTATTCCCTCAATGTTATTATTAGTGTTTCTTTCAAGTAACTATATAAATTTTAATTAGAAGGGATTTTTCATATAGATTGTTTAATTAGAAGTACTTTAAACCTTTAAAAATTGAAGCGACTAATCATTGTATTCAACAATAAATTGACTACTTTAAACATGATGAAACTACGTTATTCATATTGGCGCAATCACGATACATGACATGAAAAATACATGTGAAACAGAGCCTAAACCAGGTGGAGAGAAAAAGACAGACACAATACCTCTTCTTTTGAATAATTGACATTGTACTAATTTGTATTTGAATTTCTTATTTTTATTTATTGATATAAAAGTGAGTACAAAAATAAATTTAAATATATTTACAACAAATGTGACCTATTGTCATGACCACATAACCACATTATTTTCTACCCCAAACTACAAAAAAAATAAAGATGTCACCCTCGCACTTGCGAGGGCCACTATCCTAGTTTTATCAAAGATCCAATACAATTTTAGCGAGGCTCGGTCCCGAGCTAAGAATCTTCATGCCCGTCGTTCGACAAAGTTTGACGATAGTTTAAAACGGGCATAAGAAATTCAAAAACGATCCAAACAATGCGAAACCTTCGTGTGGTGTCATATTATGTGACATAGTTACGAGGAAAATATCAAACTTGGTATATTTATTATGTCTCAAAAAAACCTTAACAAAATGACCTATCTCATTCGAGGTTTCTTGGCTTTCGGGTTAAATGACCAATGTTATCGCTAGAATCAAGCCAAGTTTATGATAATGTGTCCATATTAAGCATACTTGTGCATCATGGGATGGAAAACAATATTACAGGAGGAAATTTTCCTTTTCATCGCACCAAAAAACAGTTTTCTATTTTCCGAGTGCAAAAAACGGGCGGTTTTATGGAGCATCCACCAAATGGATAATTCAAAATTCTGTCATCACATTTTTCCAAAATACCAGACCACCTTACATAGACAATATCCTAACAGGGGGATCTCAAACCTTTCTGTCTATCCCTGGCAAAAAAAAATCCTGCCGAATTGGTAGGAAGTGGGCCAGATATGAACTATAGGTACATGATATGATGCTCATGATTTTTTACAAAAATAATTTTTAGGTTCACAATATGCTATTTTATCAAAGATCCAATGCAAGTTTTGCGAGGCTCGGACACGAGCTAAGAATCTTCATCCCCGTCGTTCGACAAAGTTTAACGATAGTTTAAAACGGGCATAAAAAACGATCGAAACAATGCGAAACCTTCACGTGGTGTCAAATTATGTGACATAGTTGGAAGGAAAAATATAAAACCTTCTATATTGATTATGTCTCAAAAAACCCTTCACAAAATGACCTATCTCATTCGAGGTTTCCTGGCTTTCGGGTCAAATGATCAATATTATGGCTAGAATCAAGGCATATTTTGTGATAATGTACCCATATTATGCATGCATGTGTATCATGGGATGAGGAACAATATTGTAGGAGGAAGTTTTCCTTTTCGTTGCAACAAAAAGCCATTTTCATTTTCTGAGCGCAAAAAGGGTGATTTTATGAAGCAACCACAAAATAGCTAATTCAAAAATGGGGGGTTGTGATAAGTTGATATGGATATCATATTTACATTCCTTTCATTTTTCTTATCAATTTAGATATATTATTTATCAAATTCCGATTTACGGATTTAAAGATATTAATTATTCCATATTAAATAAAAAAATAAAAAAGGTAAAATTATTATATTTTCATTTGAATTCAATAATATATTTTATGTCAATTCGGTAATATTTTTACTTATTCATTGTTGTTTACTTAAATAAGTATTTGTAGTTTAAAAAAAATAAAAAACATGTGACATAATGGTATAAGAGTTAATAGAATTGATATCATAGTATTGACAACTAGGTATAAATTGCTTCGTGGAAACTAATTCGGATGGAACTGAGATGTGAGATGTTAAGCGTGCTGGAGATGGAGTAGTGTTAGGATGGGTGACCGACCGAAAATTTTGATAAAGACTGCAATTTGATTAAAGATTAAGTGTTATTAGTGTTAAAAATGTTCCAGATGAGCGATTAACATTTCAAAGATTTAAAAAAGTTGAGAATTTTTTTTTGGATTTTTTATGACCTGCCATTATTATGCTGACGGGGCTACGCCGAAAGCTGCCATCGGCGTAGCCTACGCCGACGTCTAGAGCTACGCCGACGACCAGAAGTGCCTCTGCCGAGGAAGGTCTACGGGGATTGAGGCTACGTCGACATATTTTGGCCCTCGGCATAGCATGTCGTTCCTGTAGTGGGCTATGTTATCATCGATCCTAACCAACTCCAGGTCCGCCGAGGCAATCAATATCAAGCTTGTCGTAGATCTACCTTGCTATCCTGGGGCCTTTGTGTGTTCGGCACTTCGTCGTATGTGAGATAAAAAAGTTTAATTGGATGAACGCCACTACAATTTTGGCCTATTTGAGAAACGTTACAATAGCCTTCAACTTTTGAAAAATGTCACTGCAACTCTATGTACATCTCACATATGTCGTACACCCACTTACGCAGCATATACAGGTCGCTTGTAACACGTACACATGGTGGGGTCCACCAAACTGGTATTGGAGACGTCCGACTCTCATCTTCCTCTCTTGTTCCTTCCTCCCCTATCCCGCGTCCCTCCCTCCCCTGTCGCATTGCTCATGCTCCTTCCTCCCCAAACCCTAACCTGGCGGCCGTCTTCGGCGAGCATGGGCATGTCGGCGTACGCCGGAGATCCTGGCGACGGGGAGCACCTGGTTCCCGCACTCCCTCCCCACCCCTCCGACCGGACATAAGCCCCCCCTGAATCAACTCTCCCCTTGGCGACCGAAGGCGACGAGCAGGGATGCGGTGGTGCCGCGGTACGGTGACGAGCATGGCGGGGATGAGCACCCCATTCCTGTATTTCCCGAAGGCGATGAGTATGGAGGCTCCTCCCAATCCCCTCTTGGTAGAGGACGCGCTAGATGCTTGCAACGGCCTGGACCTGATAGGAACAACGACGGCATCCCCGACTCCTCTGTCTCTATAAGTATTTCTTGATTTGCTTTAATTCCTGGTTCCTGTCCCAAATTCGATTCACTATTCTAGAAAGCATCACATGTAGATTTTGGGTTTCTTAGTCCTCTCAAATTGACTACTGTTTCTGCCGATTTTTAGTAGGTTCAACAAACAATTTGAGATAGATTGGTGATGTTATCTAGCCCAGGATGATGAGATGTTAACTTTATGTGGAGCTGCAAGTTTTGTTACTACCTGTGTGTTGCTTCCTTTGCTTGCTAGTTCAAGCCAACCCAGTGATGTAGACGTTGAGATAAAAGGTATTGATGTTGATGCTGAGCGGCAAACATATGATGTAGATGCTGGCTGATGATCCACAAATATAGGGGATCGCAACAGTCTCCGAGGGTAGTATAACCCAATTTATTAATTCGACACAAGGGTACCAAAAAATACTTATAAGCCTTAACAACTGAGTTGTGAATTCAGCTGCACCTGGAAATAGTCTTGCTCACAGTAGTTTATCAGTAGCAACAGTTTTGTAGTGGCAAAAGCAAAATAACAGCAGCAGTAAAATAAAGGCAGTACTAACAATAATAGCAAACAATAGGTTTTGAGTGTGGTAGGCATAGGGATAGATGGACGGGCGTTGCATGGACAAGACTATTCATGTAATATCAAGATCTAGGGCATTTCCAGATAAATAAGATAAAGCATCCAAGTACTAAATAATCATAGGCATGTGTTCCATATATAGTCATACGTGCTCGCAATGAAAACTTGCACAATATCTTTTGTCCTGTCAGCCCGTTGCAGCGGGGACTCAAGGGAGTCTACTGACAATTAAGGTACTCCTTTTAATAGAGTACCGGAGAAAAGCATTAACACTCCATGAACACATGTGATCCTCATATCACAGCCATCCCCTCCGGTTATCCCAATTTCTGTCACTTTGGGGCCTCGGGTTCCGGACAACAATATGTGTAAACAACTTGCAGATAAGATCACAAACAATACTATCATCATGAATCAATAACATGTTCAGATCTGAGATCATGGCACTCGGGCCCTAGTTACAAGCATTAAGCATGACAAGTTGCAACAATGTCAAAAGGCGGTAACAAAGATACTAGGCACCATGCCCTAACAATCTTATTCAATTACATGATAGATCTCATCCAATCCCTATCATCCCCATAGCCTACAACGGGGGATTACTCACTCATGGATGGGGGAAACATGAATGGTTGATGGAGAGTTGTCGGTGATGATGATGGCGATGATCTCCTCCATTTCCCCGTCCCGGCAGGGTGCCAGAACGGAGTTTCTGGTTCCGAATCGCGGTTTCTGGTGGTGGCGGCGCAGCGGAACTCTCTCTGGAAAAACGTCAAACTCCCCTCTATTTTTAGGTCAGAGGGATTATGTAGACGAAGGGGGGACTGAGGGGGTGCCCGAGGTGGCCACACCACCCCCAGGCGTGGCCTGGCCCGCGCGGTCTGGTGGAGTGGGCCCCTCGTGGCCCTTCTCCGTATCGTCTTCTGGCTCCGTGAGTCTTCTGGTAAAATAGGAGTTTTGCGATATTTTCTGGGATTTTTTCTAAAAGTTGATTTCCTTCACAAAAACTAGACACCAAAGCAATTCTGCTGAAAACATCGTCAGTCCGTATTAGTTGTATCCAAATCACACCCAAATTAGAGGAGAAACAATAGCAAAACTATTCGAAAAAGTAGATACGTTTTGGACGTATAAACTCCCTGATGCGGTGCTAGTCCAAGTGGAAGCGCTTAATTGGGAACCCCAAGAGGAAGGCGTGAAGCAGCACAGCAGCAAGTTTTCCCTCAGTAAGAAACCGTGGTTATCGAATCAGTAGGAGGAAGGAAACGTCACACAGGTGTTGCAAGCAACGCGAAGACCTGCACAACACAAACTCAAGACTTTTTCCCAACGAATCAGTGAGGTTGTCAAGCTCACCGGTTTACTGTAACAAAGGATTAAACATATGGTGCGGAAGGTAATGGTTTGCGGCAAGTAAACAAGCATCAGTGGAAGATGTATCAATGGTAAAGATTGGACTGGGGTCCATAGTTCACTAGAGTTGCTCTCCTTAGATAAACAACATGGCATGAAGGGTAAACAAATTACAGCAGGGCAATTGACAGGAACTGAGCAAGGCATAACAATGCAATACTAGTTAGAAAGATCCTTTGAGATTGGATTGGGCAATACAACAAGATACATAGACCTCGATCCAACTGCATCTATGATTAGAAGTCCACCTTTAGGTTATCATCCTAACCCCCTCAAGTATTAAGTTGCAAGCAACAGACAACTGCTTTAAGTAAAGTGTGTAAGGTAAACAATCCACTTGTTCGATGAACAAGAGACCGTTGTTTTATCCCTAGTGGCAACAACACATCTACAATCAAAGAGATTTCTGTCACTTCCCTTGGAAACTAGAGGCATGAACCTACTATCGAGCATAAATACCCCCTCTTGGAGTCACTAGCAACTACTCATCCAAGATAGCCACTAACAACGGAGAGCATGCAAGATCACAAACAACACAGACATGATAGAATCATAAAGACAAAACCATTAACCAAACTGACATAATAATCTCAATATCCATCGGATCCCCACAAGCACAACATGTATGATTACAAATAGATTAGATCTTGATCATGAACGGAGCTCATAAGATCTATACATGAAAGCACAAGGAGGACATACAACCATCTATCTACTACATGGACCCATAGTCCAAGGTGGAACTACTCACACATCATACCGAAGAAGAAGGCCTCCGGGATGATCTCCCCCCGGCAGGGTGCCGGGAAGAACTTCAGATCCCCCGGCAGGTGTTGCATCAAATCGTACACCACTGTTTTGGTTGGTGCTCTTTTTATCTTGGGCGTGCGTGTAAAATATATTCCCATTGATCTCGTACCCTTGGAAAGTCAATATAGTTGAAGATGGAGACCTGGCCAACAAGTACAACTGATCTCCAGCAGTGGTGTCATTCATGAGATGTGTCTGCAACCAACCGCTGAAAGTCTTCATGTGTTCATCTCTAATCAACATGTCAGACCGCCCCGGGTAGTTCGAGTGTACAATATTCTTGTGTACCTCGATATACGGAGCCACCAAGGTGGAACTTTGCAGAATTGTATAGTGTGCTTTAGTGAAAGAATATCCGTCCATAAATATCTTTGCTTTCTTTCATAGTGTGCCTTTTCCACTAAGTCTTCCCTCATGCCGTGATTCAGGTACACCGATCGGCTTAAGGTCAGGAATAAAGTCAACACAAAACTCAATGACCTTCTATGTTCCATAGCCCTTGGAGATGCTTCCTTCTGGCCTCGCACGGTTATGGACATATTTCTTTAAGACTCCCATGAATCTTTCAAAGGAGAACATATTGTGTAGAAATACAGGACCGAGAATGGTAATCTCTTCGACTAGGTGAACTAGAAGGTGCGTCATTATGTTGAAGAAGGATGGTGGGAACACCAACTCAAAGCTGACAAGACAGTGGACCACATCTTTCAGAACGGTAGACTTTCCGGATCGACATTTCTGAGAAATTGCATTGAGGAACGAACATAGCTTCACAATGGGTACTCTAACATTTTCTGGCAGAAGCCCCCTCAAAGCAACCGAAAGCAACTGCGTCATAAGCACGTGGCAGTCATGAGACTTCAGGTTCTAGAATTTTTTTCTCTGCCATATTTATTATTCCCTTTATATTAGATGAGAAGCCAGAAGGGACCTTGATACTACTCAGGCATTAAAAAAAGATTTCCTTCTCTTCCTTGGTAAGAGCATAGCTGGCAGTACCTTGAAACGGCTCTGGATGTCTGCCTTCTCGGTCTTTCATACGTTGTTGGTCCTGCCGTGCTTATGGTGTATCTTTATTCTTTCCATACACGCCCAAGAAGTCTAGCAGTATCACGCAAACATTCTTTGTCAGGTGCATCACGTCGATTGCAGAGCGGACCTCTAAGACTTTCCAATAGGGTAGCTCCCAAAATATAGATTTCTTCTTCCACATGAGTGTGTGTTCGCCAGCGTCCTTCGGAACGGACTGTCCGCCAGGACCCTTTTCAAAGAATACTTTTAAATCCTTCACCATATCAAATACAGCATCACCAGTACGACGGACATGCTTACTCCGGTGATCTGTTTCACCATTGAAATGCTTGCCTTTCCTTCTTAGGGAATGCGTGGGTGGAAGAAAACGACAATTCCCTAGGTACACATTCTTCTTGCACTTATCCAAATAAATACTTTCAGTGTCGTTTAAACAGTATGTGCATGCATTGTATGTCTTGTTTGTCTGTCCTGAAATGTTACTAAGAGCAGGCCAATCATTGATGGTTACGAACAACAATGCTCGTAGGTTAAATTCCTCACGTTTGTGCTCATCCCACACACACGTACATCTTGTCTGTGCCACAGCTATAAAAGTTTTTCAACTAATGGCCTTAGGTACACATCAATGTCGTTGTCGGGTTGCTTCGGGCCTTGGATGAGCACTGGCATCATAATAAACTTCCGCTTCATGCACAACCAAGGATTAAGGTTATAGATACACAAAGTCGCAGGCCATGTGCTATGACTGCAGCTCTGCTCCCCAAAGGGATTCATGTCATCCGTACTTAGACCAAACCATAAGTTTTTCGCGTCACCTGCAAAGTCCGGGTACTTTCTCTCAATTTTTCTCCACTGCGACCCATCAGCGGGGTGTCTCAATATCTCGTCTTTCTTACGGTCTTCTTTGTGCCATCGCAACAATTTGGCATGCTCTTCGTTTCTGAACAAACGTTTTAGCCGTGGTATTATAGGAGCATACCACGTCACCTTGGCGGGAACCCTCTTCCTCGGGCGCTCCCCCTCAACATCACCAGGGTCATCTCGTCGGATTTTATACCGCAATGCAGTGCATACCAGGCATGCATCCAAATTCTCGTATTGCTCACCGCGGTAGAGGACGTAGTCATTAATGCATGCATGTATCTTCTGTACCTCTAATCCTAGAGGGCAGACAACCTTCTTTGCTTCGTAAGTACTGGCGGGCAGTTCGATATCCTTTGGAAGCAGCTTCTTCATTATCTTTAATAACTTTTCAAATCCCTTGTCAGGCACACCGATCTCTACCTTCCATTGCAACAATTCCAGTGTGTTGCCTAGCTTTTTGTGGACATCTTCGCAATTCGGGTACAACAATTTGTTGTGGTCCTCTAACATCTGCTCAAATTTCAATCTCTCCCTTTCACTATCACATTCTCCCTTTGCATCAGCAATGGCCCGACCAAGATCATCATCTGGCTCATATGATGCACGTTCTTCTGCTTCTTCTTCATCATTGTCTTCCATTGTAGTACCACCGTATTCAGGGGACATAGGATAGCTATCATCATTCTCTTCATATTCGTTGTCTTCCATCATAACCCCTCTTTCTCCGTGCTTGGTCCAACAATTATAGCCAGACATGAAACCGGACCAAAACAAATGGCCATGAAGGACTCTTGAGGAAGAGTATTCCTTCTGATTCTGACACTCACCACATGGGCAACACATAAAACCATTTCCCATGTTTGCCTCTGCCATAACGAGAAAAGAACGCATGCCTTTAATGAACTCGTCAGAGATTCGGTCAGCGTACATCCATTGCCGTCCCATCTGCATTTCATAAGTTCATCAAACAAAATCACGATGCTAAGAGTAGTACTAGTCTAAAAATAAAAGAACACATCATATACATCAAACAAGCACTGATTTAAAAACTTTCTACTACATCTTTAGTCCCGGTTGGACACACCAACTGGGGCTAAAGGGGTTGCGGCAGACTGGGACCGACATGAGCCCGTTTAGTCCCGAATGGTGTCTCCAACCGGGACTAAAGGACACTCCAATCAGGACTAAAAGTGGGTGACGACACTATATGTCGTGAGTGGACACTATGCCAGTGAGTGGCAACACTGTTTCAGTGGATGGCGACACTATGACATGGGTGAGTGTCGACATTATGTCGTGAGTGTCGACACTTTGTTGTCCTGCTTAATCTATAAATAGGCTTTCTTATGAACTATCAACTGCAAGGAAGATCGTGTGCGAGACCAGGGACACCACTACGGCGGAGCTTCTCGAAGATGTCTTAGGACCTCGTCCTCAGACATCTTCGAGGAGCTCGCCGTAGAGGCACTCCCTAATATGTGAAATTAGTTAGCTCCACCAGCATACTGATTTAGTTAGAAAATATATGAACTGAAAGATGGTGTGCGAGAGCAGGGACACCACTATGGCAGAGCTTCTCGAAGATGCCTTAGGATGCCTCGTCTTCAGACATCTTCGAGGAGCTCGCCATAAAGGCACTCCCTAATTTAATTTGGTAGCTTGTTGGTGTGTTCATGTTTTTGTTCTTTCTTGCTTAACTGGCCGATGATTAACTAAAATGCTAGGGCGCCACTATATATATGTATGCCTTTATAGTTTTGGTACTTATTTTTGTTTCAATGGATTTTATGACGACAGGTAGAAGAAAGAAGAATATTTTGTTGCTCGACGGTGACATGATATGCACTGTGAACCGTCTGAATTTAAAGACAATGTGTCAAACCAAGATATGTAGATAGGATGAACTCATGTATCTATGTGCTTCGATGAATCAAATGAATTTCAAAAACTATATATGCCAAATTAACCAGATATATAAATATAGAATCTACACAAAATCTATCTATTTTTAGAGCATGAAATGAGCTAAAACAAGCAATGAGAGATGAAATGATGAAGTTGCTGACCTCTTAGGACCCTTAATAGATGTGAAGCCAAAAAATCTTCACAAATCTTAAGAAAAATGGGTAAAAACTCGAGCTTGAGGGGAGAAATTTGAGAGGAATGCTTGTGTGAGCATAAAATTGCTCGGGCTGGAAAGGGAAAGAAGATATAGTCGGAAACTTTAGTCCCGGTTTAAGAAACAAACCGGAGCTAAAGGTCCACGCATCTGCTCTTTTCCAGTACCAAACCCTTTAGCCCCGGTTTATTAAACGAACCGGTACTAAAGTTTACATACGAACCGAGACTAATATCTTCTAAGCCCTGCGGCCGTTTCTAGCCGTTGGAACTAGGGCATTCGCACTAATGTCTTCTGAGCCCTGCGGCCGTTTCTAGTCGTTGGAACCAGGGCATCCGGCACTAATGCTCTGGACCAAAAGTCTGTTTTCTACTAGTGTTATAAAGGTGAAATATTCTTTTTAGTGTGTTTATAGAGGTAAGTGTAAATACGCATTCTAAACGTAGAGTGTATGTATGTGTATTCGTAAGTGTATGGACGCATTCTAAACGTAGAGTGTATGTATGTGTATTCGTAAGTGTATGTACGGCATTCTGAGCATCTATAAAGTTTTAGCTCGTTAAAAATGATCACTGATCCGAAGGAAAAGTGGTTGTTTTTTAAACCTTGACCCCAAATGTGTTTATTTCTTATACTAGTATAGTACTCATTTTCTTCACTTGAAATCTAAACCGCCCCAACTGCTCTACCAAAATACGTATAGTACGAAAGTACACAATACAAACATTTTCTTTAAGGAAACATATACACACACGTATACATAGGTCGCTCATGAAAGAAGCGTAGCACATGCATGACGCTGACAGCGACCACGCCGGTATATTAGGAACACGCGTCTATCCCGTCGCACGCGCGCGGGACGACTTTATTCTACAGCCCATAACAGGGTACTGCAAGCATGATCATAGAGGCTGTAAGTGTGTAACAGAGAGAGATAGCTCAGTGCTGCCCGCCTGGAAGCTTCTCCTTGATCTTGTCCATGACGCCCTTCTTCTCGCCGCCGCCGGTGGCCTCGGCGCCGTGCGTGCCGGCGTACTCCCCGGCCACCGCCGTCTGCTGCTGCTGCTCGTTCTTGTGGCCTCCTCCGGGCAGCTTCTCCTTGATCTTCTCCTTCATCCCCTTCTTCCTCCGCCCTCCGACCCCGTCGTCCTCAGACTAGAAAGCACATATACCATTACAACGTAATTAAAAACATAGGTAAAGAAACTTGATCGAGCGAGACAGAGTTAAACGTGGTGGTACCGAGCTGGAGCTGGAGCTGCCGGAGCGGCGCAGCAGGCCGTCGGTCTTGTGGTCGTCCTTCATCGGCTGGAACTGCCCTCCGCCGGTACCGGTACCCGCGGCAGCAGCGGCGCCGTGTGTCCCCGTGGGTCCGCCGGTGAAGCCGCCGTGCCCGGCCACCGGCTTGCCGTACTCCTCCACCTTGTTCGTCTCGTGGCCGTGCTGCCCCTGGTACTCCATATTGTCGTGGGGGTTGGTTTCTGGCTTACACTCTGACGATGGTCGATCTACAGGTAAAGACAGTCGTTGTTTTGTGCTAGTATTGAGCTGTTGCGATGGAGAGGAAGTGCAGTTGAAGTGGTTATTTATAGCGATCGGCTCCCTCTCAGAATGGTGCGTCGTATTCGGGTTGGGGATTGCACGCTGATGCAAGGGGAGCACTGCTGGAGTACTATAGGTGTGCATGCACGTGTAGTACTAGCAATTATCCTGCCAATAAACAAAAGCTTCGGCCATGCCACACGGCCGTGTCGGCGGTGCCACCTACGGCTTCGGCCTCTCCGGAAGGACATGACTCATATAGGCATTTAAAGACGTTTGGTACAGCGCGCGCGGCTACGTGGAAAATCTGGTTTTCAAAAGATGTCCATCAATGATCATCATCAGACAAGTACCAAGACAATTTTTTTCCTTTGCATTCCATATGTATCTCTCCATTTATAAATACGTGTAGTTCTAGGTTTATCCTAAATTAAAATTTGGTGAGTATGATCTATTTTATACTCCCTCCATCCTAAAGTTTAAGGCCTATAATAGAGTTTGACCAAACTTAAAAAAAACTAACAAAAACTTTTATATTATATAGATATCATGTAAAAATATGTTTTATAATATATGAAAGGGTATAAATTATGCATTATAAATATTAATATTTTTCTCTAAAAACTTGGTCAAAATTTATATAGTGCCAATATTTTGGAAGACAATCAACACGTACCTTCCGTGACATGCAGAAGAAAGAGAGGCTATGGGCGAAGCTAAGCTACTTTGATCTATTTTATAGTAAATTGATTTATTTTTTTGTAAAAAAGAGGAATAAAACCTCGACCTCTATATCGATTAATGTACATAGACTTTATTAAAAATCATTCAACATCTGACGTACGACAAAAATT
Organism: Avena longiglumis; assembly: GCA_030063025.1. Lineage (NCBI taxonomy): Eukaryota > Viridiplantae > Streptophyta > Magnoliopsida > Poales > Poaceae > Avena > Avena longiglumis. Next base: position 103,598,023 of record CP125976.1, on the reverse strand, counting down.
GCATCTCAAGGGTCCCTGAAGTGTTGATTATTATATCCACTCAAGAAGCTGACGTATGATGACATCTTCTGTGGCATAGTTCCCATAGTCATGGAGACGAAAGCTTTGGCATGGTGGCACCGCTGATACACCCAATGCGAGATAAGAGTAAACGAGGACAAAGTTGGATTTTGTCGTGATCACACTTATAAAAAAAAATAGCGTGCTAAATGAAATAACGCGACCATTTTCCAAACACTATGCAAGTTATAACGCACTAATAGCGTGCTATTTTTTAAAATAGCGTTTATAAAAAAATTAAATATTAACAGATATAGCATGTATTACTATGGTTTTTAGCAACTAATTTTTTTCTAGAGTAATACATGCATACCCAATTAACTAGTGCGGTAAAATGACAAATTCCAGGTCACAATGATCACCAAATTGAACATGACAAGGTCAATATCATTGGTATTAACCACAAAACACCATGGAGAAATTACATCTATGGGCTGAATGAGCTCATGAGATGGTGCTATTTTCATATATTTTTTAGTGTTACTATTGCGTTATCATGTCATAGCGTATTTAGCGTCATTATAAAGAAAATAGCGTCATAGCGAGCAGATTTTGTATAGCGTAGCGTTCGCCTCCCAAATACGCTATAGCGGCGCTATAGCGCCGAAATAGCGCGCTATTTTTTTTCCATGCTTACACGTCAAAACCCTTCCCCTGTGTCGCTTCCCAGGTGACACCGGGGGCGCACACATCTGCCGCCACACCAACCTTCCCACCGGCGCTCCCTCGCCGTCGGCTGCGTAGCGGTGGTGGCGACACCCCGCTGCCAAACAGTATCGGGGGTGGCTCCTCCTGTTCGTGGTGTCGGTGGTCGTCGGGATCTGCTGGGGAAGACGATGGCGGCACGCCGACGCAGGCAAGCCGAGGCGGCGGTCTTGGGGGCGTGGTGGGTGCGGCGGTGAGGCGGGCTGCCGGCTCCTCGACGCGGTGGTCGTGCGGGAGGCCACGGATTGAGGCCACCCCAAGATCCGTCAGAGCCGAAAGCTTCTGCAAAGGGGTCACCGCGTGTGGCAGGCTGGTCGGGGAGCGGTGGATTCGGCCAGTGGCTGCACCTCCGCGGCAGAGGTGGTCGCGGAGCGAGGACGGCGACGCAGCGGTGTCACATTTAGTGGGAAGGGCATGCAGATCTTGGGCGTCCTGTGTTGCGTGTTGGGGCACGACGAAGTGTGGTGTTGTCTTGCTGCCGGTCGGGCTGGCGGTGTTGTGACGGCTTCTATTTTCTTGGCTCTGTTGGTGGGAGGGTGTGCAGCTAGACCCGTCCGTGGCTTGCCAGTGGCAAGGAGGCGAGGAGGTGGTGCGCTCTCGGCTGTAGTGGTCGATGGGTTTCTCGTTGGGCGGCAATGTAAGTTCGATTATGGCTTGCAGTTTCGGATCATAGGAGGTGGAGATTCCCTAGGAGAAATCTTCGTTCTGTCTTTGGTAAGAGCTGGCGGTGGTTACACTCGTGGGTGTTGTTGACTTTTTGGAAGCGTCGCTGAGGGCTCCTCTCCTCGTTTCGTGGTCTTCCGGAGGGAAATCTCACATCCTTGGGATCGGATGATGAAGGCGCTGCACGTCTTTCTCCTCCTTGGGGGCATCGTTTTCGGAGGCAACTGCAACTTGGAGACTAGTGGATGGCGGCTGGGCCACGTGGTTGCTGAGATGGATGTAACACCCTCAGAATCGGACCTATGCAAGTTTGAGCGAAACCCGCCAAACCCGCATAGAAACGATTCAAAGGTGCCCACCAGGCACTTTCGTGCGGGTGGAAAACGAAGTAATAACAGTACAAAACAGTCCTCGATGGGACCCACAGAACAGATATATATACAACAGCGACTCAATGAGTCAAGAATACAGATATAAGGTACAAAGATCCAAATCACCTTGAAAATGATAGAGCGTCCGACTACGGACAAGATACAAATGGGGCTAAGAGCCCTGAAGAATAACCAATGGCGTCCATAACCCTGCCCAGGCCAAGCCGGAAGGGTAACCTTGCTAACGACGTCGATCTCAAAACCTGCTTAAACAAAAAGGGGTGCCGACAAAGGGCAAAGGAAAAAGAGGAGCGTCAGTACTGAGGCCAGTACACGGCGAGGCTAGAATTCGCGTCCTCGCCACACAGGTATGGTGGATCAAGCGCAGCGGCAAGATGCACTAAACAACCGGCGACTATCGAGAGGGTAAGAAAGACCTATCCGAACGGTGATCGATACTAACACCAAACAATCCCTTCCTGGTATTCCCCCTCGAGACCAAACGAGGAAGTCAACCGAGGAACTCACACCGTTGGCAGTTTTATTTATTTGGTTATCGTTGCAGCAATTACTAGTCAGGTTTAGATAATCATCCTGATTAAGTAAGCAGTGGGCACTTTTAGTTAACCATTCCTTGATAGTTGCGACACTTACTAATCAGGTACAAATAGCATGAGATAACCCAAAACCCAGCAGTTGTTGGTACTTTTATTCAGCCATTCCGTTGTAGTTGCAATACTTACTAGTCAGGTACAATGGTCGCAAGCGACACTCCAAACAAGCAATTGTGGGCAGTATTGTTTAGCCATTCCATTATAGTGAAGCTGATTACTAGTCATTATAAAGTCAAATTTATAGCAATAAACTTTAGTTATGCTTGTCTATGGTCGAGATACTGTGCTCCAAGTCGTCCATATCCGCGGACACGGCTTTCAGAAAGTTTTACCCGGCCGGGGTGCACCAATAACAACACACGCTCGATCAACCTCGGAAAAACCAAATCAAAACCCAACGAGGCCTTCACGACAAAGCAATCACAGGATTCAGAATTATTTTGAGGGGCCACCCATTGAGTAGACCAACGAAGCCACCGACTCAAAGCGGACTCAAGGTTTGCGACAATGGTAGAACGATCGGGAACCCAAAGTGTGGCTGGGCTTGTCGATACCGAAAACATTCCTTACCTAAACAAAGACAAAGGTGCTCTCGCACAATCGTAAATACGTAAGTAGCATGGCATAAGTACAGGATAGTAAATAAAACCTCAAACTAGTTTGTGGCCCCAAGAAATAAGATGAATCATGATCGCCTGTGGGGGTCCCATATACCTCCCGGATGTGGATAGCGCGATAAATCAAGGAACAGTATCAAGTACTGGGTCCTACGGACACAAGTGGGCTCGAAACCAAATATTTTCTATCACCCACCGATGCCTCGCTTACTTCAATTTTAGTTGTTAAACAGAATTAAAGTGAACGATAAGTAAAATTATGATCATCTCCAACATCAGCATGCGGCAAGGCTCCAACAATCGTGGCATTTGACGACACGCAAAGACTTGAGCAAGCGACTAAGACGCAGGTCCAACTATCTACCAAACAATGGTAATAGGGTGTGTCCAAGGCAATATAGGGCTGCAAGGGATATCATGGGCACGAAAACTAGAGCAACGCAACACGATAGCAATAGATCAACAGGAGGAATAAATGCTATAAAAGTAAGATAGGTAGAAAGGGGAGATGCTACTTTGAAAACATTGTCAAGGTTCAACCAAGATCGGTGAAGCTCACATCAACTCAACGGCCTTATCCGCGAAGAACCAAAACACTAGAAGAAACACCGGATGCACTATTTAATACAACGGCAGAAGATCGGCATGATGCATGTATGATGTATGACATGGCAAAGATGCAATGCGATTAGGCCATATTAAGCAGAACCGGGGTCCCGACAATTAATTAAACGGTTCAAGTTATTTACCTACCCCGCAAATTAAACGTTGATTAACATGGCAGGAGATAGCACCGGGTTCGCTACACAAATTTAAATGAGGCCAATATGAGACTAGATTTGCCCGCATATGGGCCCCATATTTAATTATGAGGTGAATCAGCAAAAGGCTCCCAAACCACACAAAGATGCATGCAAGTATGACAATTTAATATGCAACAATTTATATTACATTTATAAAAATAGGGTTTGAGAAAAGGGTCACACATTAGGGTTCGACGATCTTGGGGTCCGGGGTTCGGGGTCGGTCTCGGGGTTCAGGGTTCGACGGGATCGGTCTCGGACTCCGGGGTTAGGGTCTTTGGATCGGGGTAGTAGATCTTGTCACACGCGCGTCAGTGCTTCCGGGAAGGAGAACTTGTCGTCCAGGGTCTCGGTGTCCTCGAGGGAGTGCTTGGCGTCTGGGATTCTGACGAGCTTGGCGTACTTGTCGGAGTTCTCGGATGACGATGTCGGTCTTGGGTTTGGCGCCGGTGGATCTTGGCGATTCCATGTCGACGATCCGAGGACGGTCATGGCGTTCGGGATGAAGAACTTGGTGTCGGGATCGGGTTCGTGTGGCGATCTTGGCGTCGGGATCTTGGCTCCCTATCGACACACTTGCGGTTCGAGGGATCTTGGCATCCGAAAGTATTTGGAGTCCTCGCGGTTTTTCTTGAAAATTCCTGGGTACATATCCAAATAAGATCTTGCGGTACTCGGGCTATCAACACGGGAACACATCCTCTGTGATATGAAACGGGTGAGATGCCCGTACGCGTCCCTAGCCCAAGCATTCCCGCGTGGCCTCCAAACATCGTGAACGGGCGAGGCTGGTCGGGCACGCTCTGCAGGAAGGAGACACGGCCGGAGGTCGGCAGGGGAGGTCGAGGCACGACGAGCTCGATGCAGACCCGAGGAAGGCGACCATGGGCTTGGTGGCGGCGGTTCTCTGTCTGGACAGCGAAGACGGGCGCCAGAGGGAGGAGGTGAGGGCATGGGCGTGAACTCGGCGGCAAGGCGCGCCAGGAGCAGTGGCGGCCGACGGTGGTTGAGGCCGTGGCGCAGCCACGGTGGAGGAGGTTGCGGCTCGACGGCTTGATGAAGGCGCCGGCGACGGGGCTCGGGAGGGAGGCAGCAGGCCGGGAGGAGGAAGGAGGCCGTGAGCGGGGCCGAGGCAGAGGAGAGTGTTGGAGATATGCCCAAGAGGCAATAATAAAGTGGTTATTATCATATCTTCACACTTATGATAAATGTTTACATACCATGCTATAATTGTATTAACCGGAAACATTAATACTTGTGTGATTTGTAAACTAAAATAAGAGTCCCTAGTAAAGCCTCTTGTTAAACTAGCTTGTTGGTTAATATATGATCATGGTTTCACGATCATGAACATTGAGATGTTATTAACAACAGGATCATATCATTAGGAGAATGATGTGATGGACATACTCCTATAGATAAGCGTAGCATAAAGATCAAGTCATTTCAATAGTTCAATTGCTATATGCTTTCTGATACATAGTAACCTAATTCCTTCGACCATGAGATCATGCATATCACCTTTCTGGGATGGATGCTTTGATGACATCAAACACCACACCGTAACTGGGTGGCTATAAAGGTGGCATTAAGTGTTCGGAAAGTATTGGTTGAAACACATGGATCAAGAGTGGGATTTGTCCATCCAGATGACGGATAGATATACTCTGGGCCCTCTCGGTGGAATGTCATCCAATTAGCTTGCAAGCATGTGACTTGGTCACAAGGGATCACATATCACAGGAACGAGAAAAGAGTACTTATCGGTAACGAGGTTGAACTAGGTATGCAGAGATACCGACGATCATAACCTCGGATAAGTAAACTATCGTGAGACAAAGGGAAATTGGTATCGTATGTAAGTGGTTCATTCGATCGCAAAGTAATCGTAGAAATATGTGGGAGCCATATGAATTTCCAGATTCCTCTATTGGTTATTGTTCGGAGAAGTGTCTCGATCATGTCCGCATAATTCACGAACCGTAGGGAGACACACTTAAGGATTCGACGTTGTTTGAGTAGTTATGGTATTATGAGAAAGAGACCGAATGTTGTTCGAGTCTCGGATGGGATCCGGATATCACGAGGTGATCCGAATGGTCCGGAGAATAAGATTCATATAAGGAAAGTCCTGTTTGGAGTTCGGGAATGATTAGGTGTTTTCATCGGAATGTTCTAGAAGGTTCCGGATTGTCCAAGACTGGGAAGGGTACATGAGTGTGTCATTGAGTGATTGCATCATGTACTAAGTGTTCTTGCTGTTCCAAAAACATGAAAGTCAAATTGCCGCTTGAAAGTCAAACGGCTAAAACAGAAACTGTGGAAAGCGAAACTGTGGGAAACAGAAACTGTGGAAACAAGAGGAGTTGGAACCAACTGGAGGAGGAGTTGGACTCCTCCGGGCCGCCAGCCCAAGGCGTGCCAAGACCCCTCTCCCATAAAAGGAGGGGGCTCCTCCTAGACACACAACTTTCTACCTCTAAATCTCGGTTTAGAGCCGCTTTGGTTTAGAGCTTCTAATTGCTTTAGCAGTGGTTTAGAGCCTTCTAATTGGTTTAGAGCCTTCTAATTGGTGTGTCTAATTACTAGACCACTAATAGCCTCTCTCATAAGCTCCACCATACTGCACCGCTTAAGGCGAAGCTGCGGGATCTCCTCTACTTCGGTACCACGCCGTTGTCTTCGGAATCGCAAGGAGAGTGCTACAACCTCCGCTTCTTTGGAACAAGGAGAGGAAGGTCTTCGTCAATCAACGTGTGACCGATCATGGGAGCGCTGCGGAACGTACGCCGAAGGATCGTCTACGCGATCTTGAGATCGGAAGTGTACGACTACATCACCCACGAGAATCGCCTCTAACCGCTTTGGAATCTTCGAGGTGAGTTCCTCTATCGACTCGTTGCTACAATCTAGTAGATAGATCTTGGCTTGTTTGTTTGTATGCGATAGAAAATTTTTGTTTTCCATGCTACGAACCCCTACTGTGGTATCAGTCGTGTCTATATGTATATCTTGCACGAGTAGAACACAATGGTCATTGTGGGCGTTGATGCTTTTATTGTCGATTGCTTCTTGTGTACTTTGCATCTTGCGGTATGTTGGGATGAAGCGCCCGGGCTAACCTTACATGACATCGTTCATGAGACTTGCTCCACGCTGACATGCAACTTGTATTGCATAAGTGGCTTTATGGTGCCTGCTTTCCTAGCATAGTTAAGATCCAATTTACAACGGTGATTGACAATACTAATATCAATGTTGTGGTTCTTGTTCGTAGTTAGAACGACACTTATTAACAGCCCCAAACCACGTAAACATGCAAAGAAAGTAGAGGCGTCTAACTTTATTTTGCGTGGGGTGCAAAGGATGTGATATGGCCATGATTGTGATTATATATGATGTATGCAATGTTCCTTATTTTAAGTCGGCAACCGCAGGAGCCATATGGTTGTCTTTAATTTACATTAAGACCCGCGTGTCTATTCAAAGTAGTTGTAATAGTTGAAGCCGGTGGACGACAACCATGGAGCAGCGTCATTGACCTTGATGCAATGCCGGTGATGATGGAGATCATGTTCGTGCTAGAAGATGGAGATCGGAAGCACAAAGAAGAAAGGCCATATCATATCACATATTATGAATTGCATGTGATGTTAATCCTTTATGCATCTTGTATTGCTTAGTAGACGACGGTAGCATTATAAGATGATCCCTCATGCACATGAATTTCAAGTCATAAAGTGTTCACCCTTAGTTAGCACCGTTGCTAAAGCTTGTTGTTTCGAAGCACCACGTGATGATCGGGTGTGTTAGATTCTACAAGTGTATACAACGTGAGCAAGCCAGATTTGCTCATGCAGAAACTAAGGTTTGATCTTGACGAGCCTAGCATGTACAGACATGGCCTCAGGAACACGGATTACCGAAGGTAGAGCATGAGTCATATAGTAGATATGATGAACATGTTGATTGTTCGCCATTGAAGCTATATCAACTCTCGTGATGATCGGTTTTGATGTGGTGGATTTGGTTCGTGTGATCACTAAAACAATGTGAGGGATATTGTTTTGAGTGGGAGTTCACCTAGATTAATTTAATTATTAATTAGAACTCAATTTATCATAAACTAAATCAAAGTGAATTTGCATAGTTGTTGTAGTCATTGGCATCCGTTTACCACCTTGCGCTTAGTTATAATTGAGATGATAGAACTATAGAACTCTGGTTAGTTACTTTACGAACTGGTATCGTATTGTTTTAAGTGTTAATCTAAAGTTTAAAAGTCCTATTGCAAACTTTCAGTAAGCTCCGGTTACTCCATGAAGATTGATAATTAGTATTAAATCAAGAGTAACAATTCCAAGTGTTAGTATATAAGTATCATGTTTGTCTCCATGATTCTTGATATTCAAAGGATTCTCCTAATATCAAGGTTATCTAAGGACCTGAAAGAGTTGTTTCAGAAACCATGATGTGTGGAAGATATTGTGATATCTGAAACGAAGTTTTGGTTGCAACATGATAGAGTATAATATGGCTAAAGTCATGTTCTCATATTTGATGAGAATTTGCAAAAGGTTGGAGACACTAGTTGTCCTAATCCTCCAAAAGGTTTTGGAGAGCAACATTATACTCGTAATTCATCGTTATAAGCTAAAAGTAGCTTGATCATGGACGATTCCATGATGAGGATGAATAATTGATGTAGGTAAAATGTTTACTACACCAAGAGATTACTAAATAAAGGAATTTGAAAGAACACCAAACATTTGATGATGGTGATCTACTTCAAAGTGCAAGTCCAAAGACATTGGTATTTAACTATACATGTTTTGGACTATGTGTCATATGTATGACTCCACTATTGATGTTGATAGATTCTTTCAAACAGAAAAGGAAATACTGAAAGAGAATCTCATAAATATATGGCAGAAAAGAAAATACTAGAATTGTTCAGTTTAAGTATATAGATGATATACATGTTATGGCTATATTCTTTGCTTATTAAACAATGTGGTTATTAAGTATTTTATACTGAATTTGTTGGTGTGAATCGTCATACAAAAACAATGTAATTCATGAACTATGATGACCTTAGTAATTAGCAAAGAATATGTGATGATGTTCATCGAGAACAAATAAAGGGTTATTGTGTTGCTCGTTAAACATCAAAGCTTGCCTTCAAGATTTGTTTTATCAGGTGTTATGAGAACAAAAGGGTTGTTCAAATAATTGCCGTAATCCATAAAAGATGGATGATTCACAAATCTCGTTGGAAAAATCACATCCATAAAGCTAATGCTAAAGATGTCGAAAGACAAATTGATTGAAAGATCACTTAGGAAGTGACATCGCCGTTTAAATTATATTGGAAAGAAAACATGAAGAACCTCCATATGTATGGAATTTTGGAGTCTTTTGATTTTGATCAAATGACGCTTGTGAAACTTTCCTAGAGATAATTAAAACTTCGTTCATAGGCCAAAAGGGAACGAAAGACTAGCTTATTGGAATTTGTACATATTGTTGTACGAAGTCCATTATGTGTAGTCAAGAGCGATGGATTTCAACTTCATATGCTTTCTCCGAAAATTTGAGTGAATATATGAATATTTACTTAATAAGGATGAAGTATGAAACATTTGAAAAGTTCAAAGACTTTCAAGATGAAGTGTAAAATCATTGTAACAAGAATATAAATAGTTTATGATAAAGATCATAAAGGAAGATATTTGAGTTACAGAATTTAGCATAATCCCTAAGATTTAAGGAATCGTTAGTGGATTTGCATTTTCAAACACCATAAGAGTATGGAGCGTTCGAGATATGTAATTAAACCTTGTTTGACATGGTAAGATCGAAGGTGTAATTCATAAAACTGCCATTATATTTTAAAGATTAAAAGCTTTAGAGATTACCGTTTTTCCACTGAAAAGAGCTCCATCATGATCCGTTGAAATGACACCATATAAGGTTATGGTTTGGGATAAAACCCAAGTAGTCCTTTCTTAAACATTGGTATGCTATACATAAGAAAGATGTTTGCAACCAAAGTCGGATGAACCTGTCTTTGTTAAGTATTCCTCCATAACACCGAAGACAAAAGTGTTTGTCGCTTAGAACGTCAAGTTTCTTTGAGAAGGAATTTTTCGTGAAAAGTTAAGTGGGAGGACAATAGAACTTTGATAAGGTTAAAAGAACCTTAGCTATATGTGCAGAGTCAAGCAAGACACCGAAAAGTGTTTCGGAGGAAGCAACAATGCTCATGGCTCACGTGCCTCAAAGGTTGTGATCACGAAGATCTAAGTTCCTATTGAAACAAGTAGATCGGGTAAACAATCAAATACCAAGATTTGAGGGTTGAATCATTATTTGAGAATAATGAATCGACTACATGCAAGGAAGCGATGATGGGCCCTGACTCCGTCAAATGGCTTGAAGCCATAAAATCCGTGATAGTTCCATACACAAGAAATCAAGTTTTGAACTTGAAGGACCCTCGAGAAAGGTGTAAGACCTTACAGTTGTGTTTGGATCTATAAATAAATAGACATGGATGTTGCACATCTATGAAATAGTCGACATGTTGGGAAAGAGTTCATAACAATGTTCAAAGGTTGACTATGACAAGATCTGATCTTTCATAGTGATATTTAGTCTAGACGGATTAATGTAGCAACCACTACATATAAATTGTTATATGGTAGTTGAATAAACAAAGCAAGTTCTTCTAATAGAATCGTTACCTAGGACATGTGCATAACACGGTCCATAGGGTTTTGTTAATTCAAAAGGATGCTAAAAGCATATGCAAACTTCAATGGTTAAAGTGAGCATCATGGAGTTGAATCTTCACTGTGATGAAACTGTTAAAGGAGTTTAAAAGTTCATCAGAGACAATGGAGATGCTTGCATTTGCAAGAAATTAAGTGGGAGCGCTAAGACATGTTTCTAATACATTATGTGGAAGACATATTGTTGATCGGAAATAATGTATCTTTTATTAACACATATTAAGAATTTCATCCCGATGAAAGACTTAGGCAAAACCCAAATATTTGGCATCAATAGACGCTAATATGGTTGTGCCAGAAGTACATAGACGAGATATTGAATGAGTTCAATATAGAAACTACAAGAAAGGTTCTTGTCGCACAGAAAGGATTGAAAGAGTTCAAATGTTGATGATATATTCAAGTGTATTGACATTTGGTAAAGTGAAACAATTAATCAAGTATAGATTGATACTTGATGTATGAAATCACAAAGAATATTTATATCAATCATCTTTGTGATATGTACAAATCCAGATATGTCCTATGCTATAAATGTTGTGAGCATATACCAGAATGATTCGTAAGATGATCATTGGACAATAGTAATGATATTCTTATGATCTTTTGGAAGAACTAAGAGTATATTATTTGTAGAAGTGACAGATAGATGGTTGGTTCATTGTAAAAGTAATACATTGATACTAGCTTTGTCACAAAGTACAAATTAAGTTTATCTCAATCTAAACTAAGGGTGGCACAATATAATGGAAAGTGAGTTCCATAATGGATTTGGATGAGTTCCAAAGTTAAAGACATTGTGAGATACTACAACAAAAGGCTAAGTATATGACTGCTATTTTAGCAAAGAAAGAGGGCATTTGTGTCAAGTAGTTTGTTATCAAACTAGGTGTAGTTCTGAGAGGGATAATACTATGAAGATATATTGTGCGACAATATTATCAACATGTTTTAATCCCAAAGAACTAAAGGTCACACCGAAAGACCAAATTTATACAAAGCCATCTCATTAGAGAATGAGTGATGCGTAGAGGCAAAGACATGCAATTACACACGGACTGAAGTGTCGATCCGAGATCGATTGACCACTAGCAATCGTGTACATACAACACGGAAAGCCATAGGTGTTATATACACAAAAGTTTGAAACTAGATTATTGACTCTAGTGCAAGTGGGAGGCTGGAGATATGCCCAAGAGGCAATAATAAAGTGGTTATTATCATATCTTCACACTTATGATAAATGTTTACATACCATGCTATAATTGTATTAACCTAAACATTAATACTTGTGTGATTTGTAAACTAAAATAAGAGTCCCTAGTAAAGCCTCTTGTTAAACTAGCTTGTTGGTTAATATATGATCATGGTTTCTGATCATGAACATTGAGATGTTATTAACAACAGATCATATCATTAGGAGAATGATGTGATGGACATACTCCTATAGATAAGCGTAGCATAAAGATCAAGTCATTTCAATAGTTCAATTGCTATATGCTTTACGATACATAGTAACCTAATTCCTTCGACCATGAGATCATGCATATCACCTTTACGGATGGATGCTTTGATGACATCAAACACCACACCGTAATCGGGTGGCTATAAAGGTGGCATTAAGTGTTCGGAAAGTATTGGTTGAAACACATGGATCAAGAGTGGATTTGTCCATCCGGATGACGGATAGATATACTCTGGGCCCTCTCGGTGGAATGTCATCCAATTAGCTTGCAAGCATGTGACTTGGTCACAAGGGATCACATATCACGGAACGAGAAAAGAGTACTTATCGAACGAGGTTGAACTAGGTATGCAGAGATACCGACGATCATAACCCGGATAAGTAAACTATCGTGAGACAAAGGGAAATTGGTATCGTATGTAAGTGGTTCATTCGATCGCAAAGTAATCGTAGAAATATGTAGGAGCCATATGAATTTCCATTCCTCTATTGGTTATTGTTGAGAAGTGTCTCGATCATGTCCGCATAATTCACGAACCGTAGGGAGACACACTTAAGGATTCGACGTTGTTTGAGTAGTTATGGTATTATGAGAAAGAGACCGAATGTTGTTCGAGTCTCGGATGGGATCCGGATATCACGAGGTGATCCGGAATGGTCCGAGAATAAGATTCATATAAGGAAAGTCCCGTTTCGAGTTCGGGAATGATTCCGTGTTTTCATCGGAATGTTCTAGAAGGTTCGGATTGTCCCAAGACCGGGGAAGGGTACATGAGTGTGTCATTGAGTGATTGCATCATGTACTAAGTGTTCTTGCTGTTCCAAAAACATGAAAGTCAAATTGCCGCTTTGAAAGTCAAGCGGCTAAAACAGAAGCTGTGGAAAGCAGAAACTGGAAGCAGGAAACTGGGAAACAAGCAAGAGGAGTTGGAACCAACCTGGGAGGAGGAGTTGGACTCCTCCAGGCGGCCAGCCAGGCGTGCCAAGACCCTCTCCCATAAAAGGAGGCAGGGCTCCTCCTAGACACACAACTTTCTACCTCTAAATCTCCGGTTTAGAGCCGTTTTGGTTTAGAGCTTCTAATTGCTTTAGCAGCGGTTTAGAGCCTTCTAATTGGTTTAGAGCCTTCTAATTGGTGTGTCTAATTACTAGACCACTAATAGCCTCTCTCATAAGCTCCACCATACTACTTGAAGCTTAATGAAGCCTCAGGATCTCCTCTACTTCAGTACCACGCCGTTGTCTTCTTTGGAATCGCAAGGAGAGTGCTACAACCTCCATTGCCTTTGGAACAAGGAGAGGAAGGTCTTCGTCAGTACCGAACGCAGTGACCGATCAAGGAGCGCCAGGAACGTGGCCTTGGGAAGGATCGTCTACGCGATCTTGAGATCGGAAGTGTACGACTACATCACCCACGAGAATCTCGTTAACCGCTGGAATCTTCGAGGTGAGTTCCTCTATCGACTCGTTGCTACAATCTAGTAGATAGATCTTGGCTTGTTTGTTTGTATGCGATAGAAAATTTTTGTTTTCCATGCTACGAACCCCTCTGAAGGGCGTGCGTGGCAAGGCGGGTGAGGCGGCTGAAGGCGCTTGGCGAAGCAGGCCTTGAAGGAGGCGGTGAGGCACAGAGGCAGCCTGGCCTTTCTGCGGGTGGGAGCGAACTGAGTAGAGGAGGCGAGGCTGTATGGCAGTGGGAGGTTGGGGAAGAAGGTGCGGGGCCGGTGAAGGCGGAGGGAGGGCAGGCCCGGCCAGGCGGGCTGGGTGTGGGCCAGGGGTGTGGTGGCCGGGAGAGGGAGGCCAGGAGGAGGCGGCTGGCGATGGGTGCTCAGGCGGGGAGGCGGGTCGCGTCAAGGAAGAGGAGAGGAGAGAGAGAGAGGCAAAGGGCGGTGGGTGGTGGGTCTAGGGACAGGCGGTGGTGGGGTGGGTCCCAGGCGGTGTGGTCTTGTGTCGTTAGGTGTGTGTGGGCAGGTGTGTGCGTGGGTAGTGGGATGTGGGCTGGAGGGAGAGAGGCTGGGGGTGAGGTGGCAGCATCTGAGTGGTGGGGAGTTTGGGGAGGGTGAGGTGGCATCTGGTGATTGGCCAGGGTGATGTGGAGGCAAGGGTGGGTAGATTAGGTTGGGTGAACTTAGGATTTAGAGGGGCTGGTTTGGTGGACCGATTAATTTCTGGGGTGGTCGTTCGGGTCGAATCAGCCCGTTCGACTGCCCCACTAAAAATAATTTAAACTTTTATTTAATTTGCAATACATTTTTGTAAATAGTTTTTAGACAACAAAGTATCCGGAAGCATCCGGGGGTTTAGTTTGAAATAGCAGGAGGACTAGTTTCAGAAAACCATAGACTTTCGCAAATAGTTTTTAGGCAAGATAATATGCATGATGATGACAATGCTCAAATACAATGTGGCATGATGACATGAGCATGCTGTCATGATGATGCAATGCACAAAAACAACACGATTTTCTAGTAGTGGTTTTGCGGGATGCCACAATGGCCCCCTTTGGGGGCGTTGAGGTGCAGTTTGGCAACGATGATGCGTTTGAGTTGAGCTTGGGTCGCGGCTTGGGCTTCGGTGGTCGGTCTTTCCGGCGTGTCCGATGGGTTCTTTTGTGCTTCATTGTGTAGCTGTGGATTCGAAACTGCGGTGAAGCGTGTCCAGGCAGCGACAATGACCGGTGATTGGCGATCTTTGCAGAGGACTCGGTTGGCGCAAGCCCAACATATTTCTCTTGTGAAGCTCATCGTCAAAGTCGGAGTTGTCTGTCCTTGGCATGTGTAGTCGACCGTTGGCATGGGCCGACATGGGTTTCGGCGTCGCTTGCAGCGAGGCTTCATTTGGGTCGACGAAGGTAAAGTCAGAGTTGCTAGCTCATGGATGATGACAATGACGCTTGATGCAACCTCGGTGGTGGCCTTTCTCCTTTGCGACGGGACGGGTGTGTGCTTCGTGTGGGTGGACAGGTCGGCTGGTGGTGGTGGTGTCCAATGTGGTCATGTTCCATGATAACATTGGTGCAGTTGTTCCGGTTTTCTACTGGTTCCCCGCTAATAAACCGATCAATTCTCCTTTGCTTTTTAAGTAAAATGAGACAAAATTGCCTGTTTTGAATATGTACAATGATTCCTTTGATAAGTTGATAAGAAGGAAGTAGTGTGATCATCACCCAACTCACACTTATAATGATTTTTTTAATATAACCACCAGTGCTCCCGCCGTTTTAAAAAATCGAAAATCACATTTCTAAGTTTTAGAAAATATTGAAAAAAAATCAGCTGCGGCCAAAAAAATTCTACGAACATGGAAAATATAAATTTTAAATACTTTGTGTACGAGCTACACAAAAATGAAAAATGTGTGGATCTATGCATGTGTTTTTCAAATCCCCAAACTTTATCAGATATTTTCATTTTTATGCGGCCTATAATACAAAGAATTTGGTGTTGTAATTTTGCATGCTTGTGGGATACAAAGTTAACTATGTCCAGAATTATATTCATATTTTTATAAAACATGTACATATGAATTTTTTTGAAAAAACAAAAGAGCAGTGGAGCTCGAGAGCTAAAGACACTTTCTGATAGCCGTACTGCTGTATGGTTAGGGTCTGTACCAGATTGTATTCTGGATACCTTTCTTAGGAATTGTAATGCCACTAATATTTGATTAATACAATTTCTTTACCTCTAAAAAAACACCTTCTGATAACCACCACAAGCTCTTTAGCGGAGTAAAAAAAAAATAGGAGTCCTTGATGCAGAACAGGACCTTGTGTTCAACCCTTTGTGATGTTACCTTGATGGGCTTTAGGCCTGTTTCGGCCAGGAGTTAACGACCGCCCGGTTTCCCCGGTCCCACCCCATCTCGACTCGTCAAGACTCAAGATCCAAACTTCTCGAGTAGAAAAACAAAAAGATCCAAATTCCTCTGCTCTTCCTCCTCCCCCTCCCAGCTTCTCCACTCCGCCGTCCGCCGTCCGATCAGCGAGCAGCCAGCAACCTCTGAGCGCGGGCTATCTCTCGCCGGAGCCCGTCGAGCCGGCCACCTCGCAGTGCCGCCCTCCACCTTCTCTCGTCGCGCCGGTATGTGTACTCCCGTGTTTCCTTCCGCGAGACCGTGGCCGATTGGCCGATCCAAACCTGTTTGTTTGCGTTCTTTCTCGGCACTAGGCATCGATTACAGGAAAATCATGTGCATTTACGCTTCGTGGGATCGTTAGTTTATATTTGGGTTAAGTGATTTTATCGGCAGTTCTTGGGTCGATACATGAATGTATTAGCAAATTGATGATGCATCTAAGGGTGCCTCCTGGAGTGAATGGAGTAGAAGGGCTTATTTTTAGGGTACAGGAAGAACAAGACTCATGAACAAGATTAATGGATATGGGTAGCAAATTGAGGCTGCAGCTTATGGTGCCTCCTGATGTGAACAGAAGTAGAATGGCTTGTTGTTTTGGGCACAAGTAGAACAAGACTTTAGATTCCACCTAGTTTGTGATGAAATGTATAGTATGCAATATTATTCTGGAACTGGTCTTGTTACTGAAAATGTTAGAACAAAGACTTGAGAATACTACTGTCATGGTATTGCCAGTATACAGTGTGCTCCTTTGCTTTACTCTTTGTGTGACAGAGTGCTTTGTAGTTTGTACTAATCCCTTCAATGATTTAGAATTCTGAACAAACACTGATTTCTTTTAAACTACTCCCTCCGACCCATATTAGTTGACTTGGATTTGTCTAGATTTGGATGAATCTAGACACTATTTAGTATATAGGTTCATCCAAATTTTGACAAATCCAAGTCAACTAATATGGGTCGGAGGGAGTAGGAATTTTGAAGGTAAAACAGGGAATTCCACTGTTATGGCAATGTTTGGTGTTGTTTTGCTCTTTACTGTGACAATGTTCTCTATAATAATCCCCTCACTGTTTCAGAATTCTGAACAGACATTTATTTTGTGCGGAGAATTCTGAACAAATACTGCTTGCCTTCCCTTGTAGGTTCTAGGACAGAGGTCACTGTTTTCTATTCTAGTACGTGTCGATTTCAAAGTTCCAGTTACTCGCATAATAGAAGAAGAGTGATTTCAGAGGTATTGTGACACTGAAGTTTTGATGATGGCCACGACAAGCGGACCAGTCCATGCATCTACCGCCAAGCCCATGTTTACCTTTGGTGTCATTGCTGATGTCCAGTATGCTGACATCCCAGACGGGCGCTCGTTCCTCGGCGTCCCACGCTACTACCGGCACAGCATCAGTGTCCTCCAGAGGGCCGTCAGCGCGTGGAACAAGCAGGGCAATATCAAGTTCTCGATCAACTTCGGCGACATAGTCGACGGGTTCTGCCCAAAGGACAAGTCATTGTGGGCGGTGCAGAAGGTCGTCGATGAGTTTGACAAGTTCGATGGCCCGACCTACCACATGTTCGGCAACCATTGCCTCTACAACCTTCCTCGGAGCAAGCTAGTGGCTTTGCTGAAGATGCCGACAGATTCCGACCGTGCATACTATGAGTTTTCACCATGTCCTGAATACAGGTTTATCGTTCTGGATGCTTATGACTTCAGCACGCTTGGGTGGCCTCGCGACCATCCAGTGACTGCGGCGGCGACGAAGTTCCTGGAAGAAAAGAACCCAAACACGGATAAGAACAGTCCTGAGGGTCTGGTGGGTGTTGACAGGCGGTTCGTGATGTTTAATGGTGCAGTTGGCAAGGAACAGCTGTCCTGGCTTAGTGATGTACTCCAGGATGCATCAGAGCGCCGGCAGAATGTCATCTTATGCAGTCATCTCCCAATGGACCCTGGAGCAGCATCCCCAGTAGGTCTCATGTGGAACTACGATGAGGTGATGGCCATTGTTCGCCGGTACAACTGTGTGAAGGCCTGCTTTGCTGGGCACGATCACAGGGGCGGCCACACCGTCGACTCCCACGGCGTGCACCATCGCACCCTCGAGGCTGCGTTGGAGTGTCCTCCTGGCACCAGTGCGTTTGGCCATATCGAAGCATATCCCGACAAGCTGTTGCTTGTAGGCTCCGATGGAATGGCTGATACTGAAATGTGTTTTCAGTCCCCGGCTCGACCTTTGCTGTAGAGTAAAATCAATGTGAGTTCACTGTTTTGACTTTTGACTATGTCATTAATAGAAAATTCCTGCGACTTTGTAAGACGACATTATTACGTGTGAATAACATTGATACTGGTGGAAAGAATACCAGACTTGCTGTAATGCTTCTTTCCCCTTTTGGGAACTGCCGATTGGAGCATATAGTTACACTCTGATGTCTAAAATTAATCTTGTGTCTTTCTGTAAATTTGACAAGGCAATGCTATTTTGCATGGGAAATACTCAGTTAGCTGTTCCGATATTTGTACTATATTCTTGATTTCTTCAGTTGATTGTAGTCTTTGTAACCTCACGGATGTTATCCGACCATATTTCTATTTCCTGACAGGAACTCATAAAAAAAAATGCCCCCTCACCAAGCGAAGTTTTAGCACTTCACAGTTTGAACTCAGCTTCGTGAAATTGAAAGTCTATCATTTCCACAGGGAGGCTTAATATTGATCTTTTACTTAATGTTCCCTACTGCAATTCTCCTCGGCCTCAAGTGATACATTTCTCAGCATTTTGATAGCCTCATGTGATGAACTTATGGCTGCTCATCCCAATTGAAAATATATGCATACACCTACAACCAAAAAAGTAAAAAATACTATCATGATTTTAACTCAATGGGTATAGTGTGTCAGTTTCTAGCTTGTAAGAAGGATCACACTGAGACCATCATCGAGTAATGTCTGAGCCAATAACCAACCATGCACATCCAAGTCAGAATATAGAAGCAGCAACAAGGCAAATGAACTGAAGAGGCGAACTCGAGCTGAATACGACTTTGTGTGCTCTACTCTCCTTCGACTACGTCTTCGGATAGGTAGTCTTATAAGATGTCAGTCAACTAGTTTGGCCGCAATGCATCAATCCTGAAGAGATTAACGACTCGGCCTAATGATCTGCAATCCTCTCTATATATGATTTTCCGTTTTTCACATCAAGGTAAACATTACGGTTGAATTTTAACTAGTCACACAGTTAAAAGTTTGACGCCGGCAAAAAGTGTGAGAAACGGCTGAATGTTTATAATGTCTAAAACTAATTGCAAAGGAAATAACTAACTCATATGCGGTACCATAATTCATCCTCCACTTAACTTAAGTGAACATTCTAGTACTCCCTCCGACCCATATTAGTTGACTTGGATCTGTAAAAATTTGGATAAACCTATATACTAAATAGTGTCTAGGTTCATCGAAATCTAGACAAATCCAAGTCAGCTAATATGGTTCGAAGGAAGTATAAAATTAATAGAGTTGTCGAGTCGTATCTTCTTCATCGGTGTTCTCGTGCTCATGGCTATGGCCTATAAGAACAAAAAATTATAACAAGAAATACAAACGAACAACTAACATGGTCTCCACACTCCAGTGTTACCACACACACATACACATCTCAGGAATTGCTATTCCTTTGCAGTATCTATTCAGATGCATCTACATAATAAGTTATAGATAAGATCAGGCAAAAAAAACTTATATATGCTGCTACTAATTTTTTGAAAATGACCATTGTTGCGCGTGTGCCTTTTGGAAAAAGAAAAAGCCACACCTTATGCCAGAATTATGGTAGTCAGATGCTCAACACCATTGATTAGTACTCGCAGCATTCGGTTTTCTTTTATCAGTGCAATACTAGTACAGATGACAACTCACCTGCGAATCAGTTCATGCAAACCGTGTATGGAAAACTTAATCAAACTAGTGGGCAGTGTGGAGTTTGCTTATGGTGTCAGACAATGTGCAATATACTTTTAAAAAATGAGACTAAACAGGACTAGCCGTTGGTAGCATTTCTTTAATAGAAGAAGACTCCTTAGTGAGAAATTCAGATATTTTCTCCCAACGAGATTCGAATTCCGGTCATTGGGTGCGCCACTGTGACAACCATTGGGTCTTTTCCCGTCCTCACATTGTGCAATATAACTTATTGTGCAAGAAAATTGCAAAAAAAAAAAAGAACTATTTTAGAAAAATACGAAAATTCGGGGATCGCTGCAAAAACTACGAACTTTGGGGCTACCGGTAACAAAGAACTATCAACTTCATATAATCGGACAATTAGCATGTCTGACCACGTTTGCTACATGGGTGGACCCACTGCCAGGCTGACGGGTGGTATTTAATGGTTTGAGAGACAAACGGTAGACTGATTATAAAATCTGGGTTTCTTTTTTGCAAAAATGTGGAGATTCCACTTGTCAGATCTCTCTCCTCTCCATTCTCTCTAAAATCTGGGTTCGGTAGACGCTCAACGAGTTGTGGACACGGGGCGGCGAGCTGCGGACGCGGGATCGACGTGACGAGATGCGTCTAGGCAGCGAGCTGCAGGCATAGGGTGGCGAGCAGCGCACGGGGCCACAAGCGTGGCGGCCGACAAGCTGCGCGCGGTGGACCGTGAGCATGGAAGCCGGTGAGTTGCTGGCACGGGGAGGCGAGCTACGGACTCGAGGCGACGAGCCGCGGCCGTGCGGCGAGGGGCGGCAATGCTCTTGCGTGGCGGCAACTAACAACGGTCAGCTAGTATGCTTGTTGCCTAGTGTGGCTGCATGAAAATACCCAACGCTAGTGCAGAGCCCCCCTTTAACTCCGGTTGGGAGGGCCCTCTAACAGCGGTTCCCCAACCGCTGTTGAGGGTTCGGTGTTAGAGGGGGGTCCCTTTAACACCGGTTCTTATACGAACCGGTGTTAAAGGGTGGCGCCGATAGCTGCCGATTCACCCTTTAACACCGGTTCGTATCTGGAACCGGTGTTAAAGGTTCTTTCTTGGCAGAGATTTAGGCCGTTGCCTAAATCTACGCCACGTAGACTTCCTCTGCCCGTTAAGGCGTATTTGAGGGAGGCGAGGGGAATCGATCGGGAGCGGTATACATAAATCGTCATCGGTAGATACGAGTAAATGAATAATTAAGCAACTATTATTATACACAAACATCGTCATCGGCACATACATCGTCATCGGCACATATACATCGTTTATTTTGGTGGATATCTAAAGAGTTCTCCGCCAGGCGTGGCGACCTCATCAAGTATGAACCCGCCAATTACTCTTGAATGGCTCGTGCGTTCAAATGGTAGGAGTTGGTCCCGCATCCGTTCGATCTGAATATATATGAAGAATGGGCCGTCAATATATATATAAGAATAAAACTCAACACAATTGATGGTAATAAAATAATGTTGTGGACTTTGTTTACTTACTCTAAGTTGTTCTAGGGCGGCTTGGCACCTTTATATCGTGTTCTTGAATGAACTCGCAAACATAGTACCCACATAAGTTATTGCCGTGTCACGATCGCGCTACGAGAATAGAGAGTTCAATCAAAATAATAATCAATAAAGTATGATATAATGGAATTGGAAGCTAGCTAGTATTACTTACATTTTGGTCTACAAATTTTAGCTCTTACGACCATTCACCCACGTCCTGCCGTGAACCTTTTACAAACCTGTCCGGCAAAGAAAATGGATAAAGGAGTAATTAATTACTTGTTGTCACGAAAGTTGCCGATCTAGTGCGATAATATGATTGAAATTACCTCGAGCATCTCTCTAAAGTCTGTCCATATCTCTTTTCTTTTCGTAACGTGTCCATGACAAGGACTTTTCTGAGTCGGGTTGAATGACTAGCGAGAATAAAGTGGAACCTACGACACATAACTCATCATCATTACACTTAACATCGAGTAAGCTAAGCGAATGTGTACAAGAGAGAGTGTAACAGTACTCACGAGAAGTTGTAAGGCAATAGTATTTCCCTTTTGGTTTGTTGTCTCTAAAGACTTTGTAAGCAAGTAATCTTCTGTTTGCCGGGTTTGGTTCTTACCACTTCTTCATGAACTCTATTTGGGTCAACGAACCCAATGTCAAAAGGGCCTCCTTTCATGCATTCCATAAAATTTTTTTGCATAATAGTATATACATATATGGTGAGCATATATATATATATATATACATGCAATTAATGAAGTGAATAAGATGAGATATAGTACTTACACATTTTACACACAATAAGTTGGCAGATTTGTCGAAGTCTTTCCAATGCAAGATTGAATGAAATGAAGTCTTGAATGTTGAGTCAATATCCGATCTCCCTTTAAGAATATCTGATCTCTTATATGCGCCGTGATCCATTCTTCTTTTCTCGTCTTGCAGAAATCAAAGTACCACTTGTGCAATTTTCGCATCTTTGTTGATAGATTCTTGAGCTCCTCTTTCTTGACTAGATTCTTCCCATACTTCCATGGCTGTATGGGGTTGGCATCGCATGGGGTTGGCAAGTTGTCTCCCATGACGTTCAAGTATGCAATGTAAGTCATCCCCATCTCATTGGCCTTTCTTTGTGTAGCCTCGTCAGAATCATTTACGGGAGCATCCGTGTGTCGAATTTGGAGGCATTTGGGGCACATGATTGGTTTTCCTGCTCCGAGCATGGGAACTGTTTTACAGGGTGCCTCACGATGCTACTTTCGGTCCTCCGGCGCCTTGCATCCGCCTTCAAAATCTGGCTAGTCCCAAGACAAGTGGGGTTTCAGGTTTCAAAAGATTTTTGTAAAACTTCTCCACCGCCGGATCTATTTTCTCCTTTGGCTCGGCCCGTCTAGGTGCAAAGAATTTCTTGACCTGTTCTTCCGAGATCCTATTGGTCTCCTCGTCGCTGCGATTCCACCAGAAACCGGCAATGGCTTAAGAAGGCTGCGGACGCGTAGTTTTTGAACTCTTTACGACGGTTTCCTGCGGGATTTATTTGTGGCAGTGCTATAGATGCTCTTCGTGGTGCTCTTCTACTTACGTTGATGAGATGAAGCAAACGGAGATGGTGACGGGCGGAGATGGCTGCAGGAGATGGTCAAGCGCCGGAGATGGCTGCAGTGAGAGAGATAGCTGAAGCTCGAGGCTTGATGACGCTGAGACGGCGGGGTGCCAAGGACCTCAATTTGGAAGCACAATGTGTTCCTTCTTCCAAAGAATGGTTGTTTTCACCGCAAATTTGAGTTAAGTTCCCCTTCACTGTAGCATGGTCAAGTGCTTCCTCATATTCCTTCACAACCTCATCCACCCGACAATAGCATAGCCATCCGGAATCGGTCGGCGGTGGTAAGTTCCACCAGCTACAGGAGGTAAGGCATAGCCGGCCACCTTAATGGATAAGCCCATTAATCTCACATGCAGCTCAGCGTGTTCGCTCCGTGATCTCATCCACGGGTATCGAGGACCGTCATTTCAAGCGTGGGCTGCACATTCTCCGTGGAAGCCACACTGCTTTCCTTGATGCGGGCCGAAGCGGCTTCAATGCGGCTCTTCGTGTCGCTGAGATGGGCGGTAGCTTGATGGCTCTATTGTGCATTCATTTGCGCTGCAGCGCAAGTGCATGTTCTATCTGTATCCGCTATGTATGCTTTTTTCTTTTCGCCGCGCCATCCAGAAATCGCTCGATCGGCAAACCCATCCTTCCACGTCATACCCTCGTGCCTCGTGATCCCAGGTGTTCTTTTTACCGATGGCGGCGTGAGCTGGTCATTCTCTGTCGGGATGGAAGGTCTGGCGGATGTTTCCTCGTGCCGTGATGAGTTCGGACGGGTTTGGCAAGGAGTGTTGGGAAGATACACAATCTTGTTTCGGGTCCAACCTTGCCCGATTCCATAGAACCAAGTCTTTGCACGTAGGTCCCACCCATCCGTCTGGGTGTGATCCTCTCTCGCAGGCCTTCTCCTTCCTCCCACTTAGGCCTCGAGATACGTAGTCACTGACCCCGTCCTCTGGTGATATTCCTTCTTCAGGGCATTAAGCGTATTGGTTTCTGACCTCTTTTTAGCTATAGCACTTTTTTTATATGTCTCAAATTCGGGCCAGTGAGGTCTTATCTTCTCATAATATGCGTCTTCGAAATTTGGAGTCTCGCCAGATTTGACAAATTTGTTCAATTTTGTCTTCCAGTTGTGGAAAGCGTCAGCCATCTTCTTTAGAGTCCACTCTTTGACCTTTTTCCTTTATAACCGGGTTGTTTTCATCCTCCTCTGATGGAAGGGTGAAATTTACCAACAACGAATTTCAAAGCGTTTCTTTGGATCTGTCATCGACAAAGGTACCGTCGCCGTTCTTTGGCTTATTCCAATTTTCAATTATGATTGGGATTTGGTCCCTAACAAGAACTCCAGCCTGACGTACAAATTTGTCTGTGGCCTTCTTGGGCTCCATCGGCCTGCCATCAACACGGACTGCTTCGATCGTGAACTTTGCACGATCTTTCAACCGATGGCTCGCGCCTCGCTTGCTCTTTTTCGTAGAAGAAGATGGTTGCTGGCTGGTCGATCCAGAGGGCTAAAAGAAGAAAGAAGCGTTAATTAATACATGTAGAAGAAGATTGTTGGTGGAAGTCGTGAGGCTTAATCAATGCATATACCTCGCGGACTTTGTAACCATTAAATTGCGTTCACGGAGTCTTCATCTTCTCCATGACTAGTACTTGAGCTGTCATCATGTCCCTCCAAGTTCAGATATTGTGAGGTGTCCTCATCAATAATGTTATTCATTATTTCTTCTTCTTCAAGGTTTCTACTAAGTGGATCCATAGTTTCTAAAACAATAATATTATCTAGAGTAAGAGTGTAAACATTCAAGTGGACTTGGATTCATACACAAATATACATATTATTCATACCAAAATACACAAATAAATACACAAATAAGTCGAGGGTCCAATTTGTATACAAGTTTTAATCTATGCATGTAGTACAATTTATCGAGCAAACAAGTTTTAATCAGATGAGTCAAATCACACGTGGCGACACGTGGCGCTCACCGGTGGGTGACGTTGGTCTCGTCGGCGGTGCTCGTCAGACGGATCTGGCGGTCTCGTCGAGGCTAAGCGGCAGCGGGCTCGTCGAGGCGGAGGCGGCGTTGAGGCGTGGCCTCACGAGCTCCGGCGGCGGCGTGAGACGCCTCCCTGCACGGGAAGAGAGCGAGGTGGTCAGGGCTCCTCGAAATAGGCTTGCGCCCCGCTATATTAATATAGCAATCACAAGATACAACGACAATGTTGGAGCAACAGAAAAGCAATAGCACAATCTAACCCAAAATAAAATAAAGAGAAAAATAATAGAAACAAATGCCGACATCTAGAAGATCGACGAACGAAAACGACCCATGACCGCTGCGCCCTCCGGAGTTGTCCCACCTCACTCCTAGCACTTCGAAGCACCGTGTTTCAAGCAACACCTTCAAGAAGGAATGCGACGTCGACGACGCTGTTGCCCGGACTTGTCCTAGGGTTTCCCTCGATACACGGAGGGGAGTGGACAAGGGGTGCATCCGACGCCCTTCAAGAAGGATGGCACCGCAGTGTCATCAAGGTCGATGTCGGACGAGCTGTGGATTTCTCGACCCCAAACAACCACGACCCCACTTGATCCGTAGCACTCCACCCAACTTGCCATCCACCAAAGACGTGCCACCATGGTCTCACCGTCATCATCGTCATCTCATCTGCCAATGCTACGAGGCTAGGAGCTAAAGCTCGCCGCCGTTCTGCTGCGGCAGGTGCCGCCATAGCCATCCCTAGTCCACGCAGATCCGCCTCCATCCCGCAGAACATCGGAAACACGGCAGGCGCCCGCCCGTATGGAGCCCGAGGGCTTAGATCTTGGCGGGAGGGTGCTCCGGCCCGCCCGCCCGTACCAGCCTCCCCGCCGCCAAAGGAAGCGTCGCAGCCTCGCCACCCAGTGTGGACTCGGCCAAGCGAGAGGTTCACGCGCCAGAGCTTTCTCCCGGTGAAGCCCTCGCGTGTAGACCCCGCCGCTGGCCCTCAAGACGGAACGCCATGCCCGCCTGGCGGCGTGAGAGGAAGGATGCGAAGAAGAGGGTCGGACCTCGAGCTCAGCCGGCGGCGAGACGCTTCATGGCGGTGGCGGCGCTTCTCTCTGTAGCGGCGGTGTGTTCGATCTATCTGGCTCACTGGGGAAGAAAGGAAGGAAGGTGAAATAAATACCCCCTTTAACACCGGTTCGTGGAACTGGTGTTAAAGATTCCATTCAGCGCATTTATTACACCTTTTAACACGGTTCCGACCACGAACCGGTGTTAAAGGGGGTGAGAAACAAAATATCTTCACTTTAACACGGTTCTGTCTAGAACCGGTGTTAAAGGGGCATTTATTCATGCATTAAAGGGCATTTTAATTCAAAAATATGATATGAATTTAAAAATTCATATCTTTTTCATTTCAACTCAGAAAAATATGAATAATATATCATAATTTTCATAAAAATAATATCTATCCATTCATGTAAATCATTTTATATTTACTTTACATGGAAATTTTCAAAATAATTAAAACACTTACATATAAATTTTGATTATTCAATTCAAACAAAAATAAATTGTTAAATCCTAAAACTTTGAACATAAGAAATATTAAGCATCTAAAACATGATTTTTATTAGATCAAATCATATTTTAATGCTGCATCTTTTGTATTAACATTTTTGAATTGATTGGATATTTAAATGTCGCATCTTTTGTATACACTTGAATCTCACCAAGCCTCGCTCAACTTGCATTTTTTTTGATAAAATAGCATATTGTGAACCTAAAAATGATTTTTGTAAAAAATCATGAGCATCGTATCATGTACTTGTAGTTCATATCTGACCCACTTCCTACTTGATTCGGTGGGAATTTGTCTTTTCACCGAGGTGAACGGAAAGGTTTAAGATCCCCCTGTTGGTACATTGTGTATATAAGGTGGTCTAGTATTTTTGTAAAATGTGTTGGTGGTTTCTTGAATTAGCCATTTGGTGGTTGCTTCACAAAACCGTCCGTTTTTTATGCTCGAAAAATGGAAATGCCTTTTGGTGCGATAAAAGGAAAACTTCCTCTTGCAACATTGTTTGCCATGCCATGATGCACATGTATGCACAATATGGCCATATTATCACAAATTATGCCTTGATTCTAGCCATAACATTGGTCATTTGACCAAGCCAAGAAACCTCGAATGAGATAGGTCATTTTGAGACAGATTTACATAAAGCGAACTGAAAATTAAGATACATAAAAGAACTGAAAATTAAGATACATGGCCAGATTAAGTAACAATCGGCGAACGGAACTGAAAATTAAGATACATAAAAGAACTAAAATTAAGATACATGGCCGATTAAGTAACAATCGGCGAACTTGTCGAATGTTGGAGTGATTTAGTCATGCTCTGCCTACACCTGTAATACTGCGTCCTTTGTAGTCGCGCCGCGCATCATCGGCGTCGCTGGGTCGCCGTAATTGAACCTCTGGAAATACGCGTGGGCTGGACTTGAGGGTGTGGCGTGGGCTGGACTTGAGGGTAGCGCAGACGGGGTTAGAGTCGTGGCGGTGTCATAGGTCATGACGCTCGGAGAGTCCGACCGCGCCACCACAGCCACCATCCGGCCACGTTGAAGTTTGGAGGAGGTGGGCCGTCCTCCTCGTGCCTGGCGAGCGCCCTCTCACGCTGATCCCCGAAGAAGGCTTCCCAAGTAGGGAAATAGTCGGGATGCCATTGGGATTCCTCCGCTGCTCCGGCGTGAGCTCGAAGTAGTAGTGGTTCATGATGGCCATCCGGCGCGCCACACCTAGAGGGACAGGAGGAACTTGCACGCCTCGACGCCAACATCCAAGCCGGGGACACAGTGGCCAGTGAGGGTAGTTCGAGGCGCAGCGCCTCCCTCCTGGGGTTAGTGCTATGGTGGAAGCCATGGGAAAGAGTAATGAGGTTGTAGATATGAGTCTAGAGATGTGCAATGACAATGGAGGCCAACCCCCTACATATATATATAGTGAACTAGCGGGAAGAAGCGAGGAAGGCGGCGGGGAAGAAAACGGCGGGAAGAAAAATGGCGGGAAGAAGAATGGCGGGAAGAAAAATGGCGGAAAAATGGCGGGATGAACCTTTAGTCGGTTGGAACACCAACCGGGACTAAAGATGAACGTTAGTCCCGGTTGGAGACACCAACCGGACAAAACACGAGTCAGCACTAATAATAGGGGTGAGTGTCGACATTATGTCGTGCGGCGTGTACCTTGTCGGATGGTGTCACCAACCGGACTAAAGATGAACCTTTAGTCGGTTGGAGACACCAACCGACAAAACACGCAGTCAAGACTAATAATAGGGGTGAGTGTCGACATTATTTCGTAAGTGTCGACACTATGTCGAGCTGCTTGTACTATAAATAGGCATCCTTGTGAGTCCGGTCCTCCGGCCCAGTTTGAGGCGGGGACACTACTGACGATTTGAGGAGATGCCGACGAGCCTAGTCCTCCGGCATCTCCGAGAAACTGGTCATAGAGGCACTCTAATATGTGAAATTAGTTAGCTCCGGTGTATTGATCTAGTTAGAGAAGTTACAAAGCTGCAAGATGGTTTTCGAGAGCAGGGACACCACTACGACCAGTTTCAGGGAGATGCCACCGGATCCCAGTCCTCCGGCATCTCCAATAAACTGGTCATAGAGGAACTCCCTAATATGTGAAATTAGTTAGCTCCCATGTGTATTGATCTAGTTAGAGAAGTTGCAAAGCTGCAAGATGGTGTTTGAGAGCAGGGACACCACTACGGCCAGTTTCAGGGAGATGCCGACGGAGCCTAGTCCTCCGGCATCTCCAAGAAACTGTTCATAGAGGCACTCCCTAATATGTGACCGCGCGCGTTTGGAGATCAGATCTTAATGGTAAGTAAGAATCGGGACAACTTCTTCTCATAGTCCCGGTCCATCCACAAAACATGACTAACACTCAAGACATGTATTAATATTAAAAACATGAACTAGAGTTACATAATATGAGCATGAACTTCTTGGCATATGTCCTTCCTTATGATCGCTTGGCGTAACCATGGAGCATCTTCTTTACTTAACGGAATGCTTGAGTGGGTTTTCACCGTGAAGGCGGAATTTTATCAAACTTATTATAATCTTCTGACATGTCTGTCTTGTCCTCGATTCCCACGATGTTTCTTTTCCCTGAAAGAACTATGTGACGCTTTGGCTCATCATATGATGTATTCGTTTGCATATTTTTTCTTTTTTTGGTCTGGAGGAAATGTCCTTCACATAGAAAACCTAAGCCACATCATTGGCTAGGACGAATGGTCCGTCTAAGTTCTTGTCTACCTTCATAAGATTGTTGAGATCCACCGTTGTCATTCCGTACTTCTTGTCTACCTCAACCCCTCCTCCTGTTAGCTTGACCCATTTGCATCGAAACAAGGGGACCTTAAAATTAGGTCCATAGTCAAGTTCCCATATCTCCTCTATGAACCCATAATACGTGGTCTTTTGCCCATTGTCTTCTGCTGCATCGAAGCAGACACCACTATTTTGGTTGGTGCTCTTTTTATCTTGGCCTATCGTGTAAAATATATTCTCATTTATCTCGTACCCTTGGAAAGTACATACAGTCAAAGATGGTGTCCTGGCCAACAAGTACAGCTGATCCCCAACAGTGGTGTTATTAGTGAGAAGTCTTTGCAGCCAACCGCCAAAACTCGCCATGTGTTCACTTATAATCCATTCATCGACCGCCTGTGTGTTTGAGGCGTATTAAATTCTTGTGTTCATTGATATACGGGGCAACCAAGAAAGATCTTTGTAAAACCGTGTAGTGTGCTTGATTGAGAGAATGCCCGTCCCTACATATCATTGCTTTACATCCTAGGGTGCCTTTTCCACGCATCTTCCTCATGTCGTGATTACGGAACACCAATGGCCTTAAGGTCGGAATAAAATCAACACGTAACTCAATGACCTCCTCATTACATAGCCCTTGGAGATGCTTCCTTCGGCCTAGCACAATTATGAACATATTTCTTTAAGACTCCCATGTACCTCTCAAAGGGAACATATTGTGTAGAAATACAGACCGAGAATGGCAATCTCTTCTACTAGGTGAACCAGGAGATGTGTCATAATATTGAAGAAGGATGGTGGGAACACCAACTCAAAGTCGACAAGACATTGGGCCACATCTTTTGTAACCCTGGTAGGCTTTGGATCGATTACCTTACGAGATATTGCATTGAGGAATGCACATAGCTTCACAATGGGTACTCGAACATTTTCGGTAGAAGCCCCTTAATGTAATCGGAAGCAATTGTGTCATAATCACGTGGCGATCATGAGACTTCAGGTTTTGGAATTTTTCTCGCCATATTTATTATTCCCTTTATATTCGACGAGAAGCCGATGGGACCTTGATCTCGCTCGGACATTCAAAAAGATTTCCTTCTACGCTTTGGTAAGAGCGTAGGTGGCGGAGTTAAGTGGCATCGTTTACCCTTTCGTTCTCGGGATGCATAGGCTCTTGAGGGCCTTCAGACGTTGCTGGTCCAGCCGTGCTTCCGGTGTATCTTTGTCTTCCCATACACTCCTAGAAAGCCTAGCAGGTTCACGCAAACATTCTTCGTCACGTGCATCGATCGATTGAAGAGCGGACCTCTAAGACTTTCCAATAGGGTAGGTCCCAAAATATAGATTGCTTCTTCCACATGGGCGTGTGTCCGCATCGTCATTCGGAGCAGATAGACTGCCAGAACTTTTCCAAAGATTACTTCTAGGTCCTTGACCATACCAAATACCTCCTCACGATGCGGAGGACAGCTTCCTCCGGTTACGCAGACGTTTGAAATGCTTGCCTTTCTTTCTTCGGATGCAAGTTGGAAGAAATCGGCGATACCCTAGGTACACAACCTTCTTACATTTATCCAAATATACACTTTCAGTATCATCTAAACAGTGTGTGCATGCATTGTATCCCTTGTTTGTCGCCTGAAATGTTACTAAGAGCAGCCAATCATTGATGGTTACGAAAACAATGCTCGTAGGTCAAATGGCTCTCCTTTATGCTCATCCCACATACACCTGGTTTGGCCCACAACTGTAAAAGTTCTTCAACTAATGGCCTTAGGTACACATCAATGTCGTTGTCGGGTTGCCTCGGGCCTTGGATGAGCACTGGCATCATAATAAACTTCCTCTTCATACACAACCAAGGAGGAAGGTTATAGATACATAGGGTCACAGGCCAGTCTTTGTGGCGCAGCTCTACTCACCAAAAGGATTCATGTCGTCTTAGACCAAACCTTAAGTTTCTTGCGCCACGCGAAGTCGGTACTCTCGCCGACTTTTCCACTGTGACCCATCGGGTGTCTCAACATCGTCTTTCTTCGGTCTTCCATGTGCCATCGCAACAACTTGGCATGCTCTTTATTTCAAGAGACGTTTTAACCGTGGTATTATAGGAGCATACCACATAACCTTGGGGAACCTTCTTCCAAGGGGCCTCGCCTCAACATCGCTAGGATCGTCTCGTCGATCTTATACATGCAAAGGCATACCGGGCATGCATCCAAATTATCGTACTTCTCACCGCGATAGAGGATGGGTCATTAATGCGAGCATGTATCTTACGCGTCTAATCCTAGAGGCAGACACCTTCTTTGCTTGGTATGTCTTGTCGGGCAACTCATTATTTCTTGGAAGAAGATTCTTCATTTTACCAACAACTTTGAAAATCTGTCGGTCACCATTCTCTGCCTTCCATTGCAAATCCAGTGTGACACCTAGCTTTTTTGGCCATCTTTGCAAGTTGGATACAACAATGTTTTGTGATCCTTTAACATCCGCTTCTCCTTCTCCTTTTCAGTTTCACATTCTTCCTTTGCATCAGTAATGGCCCGACCAAGATCGTCATCAGCGGGCCCATCTGCTCCCTCTTGATCTTCATTATCTACCTCCGTTGCATTATCATCATATTCAGGATACATATTATGATAGTTGTCATAATCCTCTTCTTCTTCGTTGTCTTCCATCACAACCCCTTTTTCTCCGTGCTTGGTCCAACAATTATAGCTGGGCATGAAACCGGATCGAAGCAGGTGGGCGTGAATGGTTCTGGTATTTGAGTAGTATTTCTTGTTCTGACAGTGAACACACGGACAACACATAAAACCATTGTGACCACGGTTTGCATTAGCCACAACGATTAAATTTTGGAGGCCCGTAATGTACTCGGAAGTGCGACGGTCTCCGTACATCCATTGCCGATTCATCTGCATTAATATGTAGTATATATCAAAAAATAATAGGGAGATGACCATTTATATATATAGTACATCAATGACACATGAAACTATAGTTGCCGACCTCGACCTCGACGGAAAGAGCAACAAGAAAGCTTATTTTGAGCTCTCGGGCATTTCACCGAACACCTCTTGTGCATATGAAAAAAACACAAACTAGCACTCTTCACACCCTCTTGCTAGGCTCCAAAATGTGAAAGAATGGAAGAGTGGGATGTGTGGGCAGGGGTGCTGTCTTATAGCCCCTTTAACACCGGTTCATGCCACGAACCGGTGTTAAAGAAAGTCTCAATCCTTCTGCAGGGACCTTTAACAACGGTTCGTGGCCACGAACCGGTGTTAAAGGAGACTCTTTTTTGTCATAGGCTATTTATTCCCATACACCGGTTCGTAGCCCTTTTTCGGAATCAACAAAAGACCTCGTTTCCACTAGTGCAACAAGCGATGACAACACGGTGACGAAACGACAGGGAACCGTTAAGTTTATCAACACCGGCGTGTTGCATCGTGATCAGGCATACATTGCGCTCTCCATATCCAACGACCACCCAGGCCACGTTGCAGATGTAGCCGCCATGGTAGCTAGCAAATCCGTGTAATATTAATTTATATATAGAATAACATGTTTACCTTGTCATCATTGCACCATACTCTAAAGTGGAGCAGTTAAACACGTACGCATGCAATACTCAATGTTCCTCCACAAAATACTTCAATGTTGTCTACTTTGGGTGACGACCAGTGACACCCCTCAATTGCCTTTGTACGGTCATCTAGCATCCACAGAGCATTGTTCCGGTCTCCATGCTGCGGAACCTGAAAATCCTCTGTAACCTTGATATATCCAATGTTTACTTTAGCAGCCAAATGTTTCTGTAGTTTCTTTCGGCTGGAGGAAGGAAGACATGGTCATGGTTTTTGGATTAACACTTTATGATACGTAAAGTGTAATTAGGGATTTAAGCACAATCAAGGGCATTTGGTCTAGTGGTATGATTCTCGCTTTGGGTGCGAGAGGTCCCGAGTTCGATTCTCGGAATGCCCCAGTTTTATCGTTTTGCGCGCCTAATTTTTAGCGGTCTTCTGACCGTTCGTTAAGCAGAATCCCTGCACATCCCGTCCCCGGTGGAAGCTTCGCGCGCGCACGTTCATGCATCCCAGTGAGACGAGTAGGATGAACACACGACACCGCATCGCGCGACAATATCTCCCAGCAGATCGAGATAGTACGCTGTTCTTTCCTTCTTCTTCTTTGCGATATTCTTTTATTTTTTGGTACAAGGGGTGATCCCCGATCCCCATTAACGGAAACCAATATATCTACAAAGTTCCATCACCAACGCAACCAGAACCACCAAAACAAGCCGCAGCTGAAAAAATGAGAGAAACAACAAAGGAGACTATCTCCTGAAACGGGAGCAAAGCGGCCTCTAAGCTTCTGCTGCTCCAGCGAGGGAAACCACGGTTCAGCACAACACAAAGCCTCGGCGTCCACCAAGCCCGGCTAGCATCCGCAATTCTTCCCGGCAGTCTTGCGCCCAGCAGCAGCAACAACCCCCCCCACAGCTAAATTTTTCCTCTTTTTTTGCAGCCAAACCGTTGAGCCAAGTAGTATCGAAATAGTAATCAGTGCCAGTGAATTGGCGGTTAAAAGCCGTGGCACAGCTAACTATGTTCCAGATATATCTAGCAAGTGGCCAAGCAAAAAAGAGATGATCTATGCTTTCGTTTTTTTGACCACGAAAGAGAAAATTGGCGGTGCAATTCCCTCCTCTCCGAAGTAAAATGTCACTTGTGAGAATGCTTTTTCTGAGAAGCATCCAAAAGAGAAAGTTTTGATCCTTAGAGGAATCTTAAGGTTGAATGTTGAAGTGGTCTCTCATTCCAAGGGGGCTCCTCGGTCGTCCCCGCGGGCGACCAGGGGCCAAACCCTAGCCGCCGGCCCCCGGCCCCCCTCTTCTCCACTCCCTCCCGCTGCTGCCGGCCCCCCTCTTCTCCACTCCCTCCCGTTGCTGTCGCCGGCCCCCCGCCCCCCCTCTTCTCCACTCCCTCCGCTTGTGCCGGCTGACGCCGGGCAAAGCTCTTGATGCCGGGTCATGACCTCTCTTGGTTCGTGTTAGGGATATGCTATATGGGTATCCTCATAGCATGTCCTCTATCCGGATAACCCGGGTAGACCACAGTTGGTAGCATGGCCCATGGCCTGCTGGACGGTCCAGTTAGATGGATCCAGAAGGGAGGCTCATGCCGGATAAAGAAAGGCTACGGAGGAGTCACCGACGTACCCGGAGCCTTGGAGTGCAAGACACGCTAGACTAATTGTAGGCAGTGTAGGACTCTGTAACCTGTCCAGCTAGGACTTTTCCCTGTAACCCTAGACCTGGCGACTATATAAATCGGGCCTATGGGAGCTTTTAGGAGACGATAACTTAGACTTTCTAGTCACCTCGCACAGCGAACCGATCTCTGTAACTCGGTGTATTGCCATTATAGTTATTTATAGCAGGAGTAGGATTCCGCTACCGTCGTGGGATCTAAACCTTGGTAAGCTGTGTTACCTCGTACCCGTCAACCGTCCGCCTTCCCCCACGTCTCTAAACACGCACTGTGAGGAACCCTCCATGGCGTACTCGTCGACAATACCACGACAATTGGCGCCCACCGTGGGGCAAGAGGCGCTTCAGGCTCTTCAGCGGGCGAGGACCAAGATCTTCGCAGGAATCGGCAAAATCGTAGTCATCGATCGTGTTCTCTTCTCCGGCAACGTTCCGATCGTCCCTCCCGGTGAGTTCTGGATCCTGGCGAAGACGAACCCTACGCAATGCTCGATCGTCCCCATCGGATACATCCACCTCTTCATCGGCGAAACCGACTCGGGCGCTAGTTCCCTGGGACTCGGAGGAGCATCAAGACCCGCACGGACCGCCTACGGGCAGGATACGTTCGCGGAAGGATCGATGTCGGATCTCTCTTCGGAGTTTGCCGGCAAAGATCAGAAAAATTCAAGGCCCACCCAAACCTCCTCTGTGCAGGATATAGCGGTGGAAGATCACTACAAGTCGCAGGAGGGTAACAGCAAGAAAGATAACCCACCGCCACATCAGCCTCCGTCACCACCTAGCAGCCACCATGGCGGAGGAGGCCCGCGTCACTCACGCAGCCCATCCCCTGATGGCAAGAAGAAGAAAAGAAGTCCGGAGCCATACGATACACGTTCGCGCCTGGACAAAATCCACGAGGCCCGGGAAGTACCATACTTGGGACCACGTTGCTTTGAACCTGTAATACGGTCCGCAACTTACCCCAAAGGTTTCCGGATTGACAAGACCATCAAGCCCTATGATGGCACCGCCAAGCCAGCTACATGGTTGCAGGACTACGGTAACGCGGTGGAGATCACCGGGGGTAACCCCAGCGTCGCCGTCAAGTACATCCCATTGATGTTGGCGGGCACGGCCCGTCAATGGATTGATGACTTGCCGGAAAGATCCATCTGCAATTGGTTGGACATGCAAGAAGCGTTCACCAAGAACTTCGAGGGTACGTACAAGCGTCCCTACACTGTTGGCGATCTACAGCGGTGCGTGCAAGAGAAAGACGAGACATCTCGCGTCTACCTTTCCTGCTGGCTGGATATGAAGAATTCCTGCACAGGAGTGCATGCTTAGACCGCCATGGCCGCCTTCATCGATGGGTTGGAAAGGGGCACGTTGCTCCGACATAAGCTGAAGCGCTTGTAGGACAATCACCAGCTAGACTTGAACCAGATGATTCAGTTGGCCAGTGAGTTCGCAGCTGCCGATGACGATGCTCGCGTCTTTTTGCCGGCAACAGCCGTTCTAACTCAAGCTCGGAGGAACAGCAGCACAAAGCGGAAGACCCCGCCTGAAGAAAAGCAAAACTCCGACATGGTCGCTATGACTTTCGCAGGACGAGGTGATGGCGGACAGCGTGGCCGAGGACGGGGAGCAGGCCGTGGGCACCAGCGAGGAAGTGAAACTACCTCGGCAGCGCTCCGCGTTCCCCAAACCTACGAGGAGTACCACGATATGCCGTGCCTCGTACACCTCGACGCCAACGGCAAGGCCACCCACACCAATCGCCACTGCAAGTTCGTCAACGACCTTAAGGAGGACCCGAAGTCCGGCTACAAGCAAAGTCAGAAGAACAGACCGCGAGGAAAGGGCAAGGGGAAGAAGAAGGAGGAGGATCAAGGATTCAAGTGACATGGACGAGGATGTTGACCCCAAGCACGCCGCCAAGAGCGACGGCAAGGGCAAGAACCCCTTCGAGAAGAAGGCGGCAGTTTTCCACACTTTCCTTGGCACCCCCACCGTCTGACAACAGAAGACCTCCATGAGGATACTGATGGCTACTCTCCCCCCAGTTCCCCAGTTCCTACGCTGGTCGGAGATTCCAATTACTTGGGATAGGAAGGATCACCCAGACCTCATCCCTACGGAGAACCAATACGCCATGGTCATCAACCCCCTGATTGACGGCAATGAGTTCACCAAATGTATGGTGGATAGTGGAAGCAACATCAACATCATGTACCTGGATACACTTCAGACGATGAACTTGACGGAGGCTAACCTAAGGCGGACCAACACCATCTTCCACGGCGTAGTTCCTGGTCGGGAGGCTCGGTCCCTTGGGTGCATCACACTTTAGGTCGCCTTTGGTGATGTTAATAATTACCGCCAAGAGCGCATGACCTTCGAGGTGGTCCCCTTCAAGAGCGTGTACCACGTCATATTCGGCCGCGACATATTCCACACCTTCATGGCCAAGCCATGCTTTGTCTACAACAAACTCAAGATACCCGGACCAAACGGTGTCATCACCGTATCCGGAAGCTTTACCAAAGCAAGGGACTGCGAGATTGGAGAAGCAGCCTACGCGGAAGCTGTCCTCTACAGCGAAGAATTCAAGGAGATCTAGAGCAAGGTCGATGCCTCGGAGATGCCCGCGTCGAAGAAACAGATTTCTTACTCCGCCCCAGCATTCAAGGCCGCCATCAAGACCAAGCCGGTGGAACTTGTGGTAGGCGATGCCTCCAAGACCACCGCCCTTGGGACGAACCTGGATCCTAAATAGGAAAGCGCGCTCGTCGAGTTCCTCCGTGAGAATAGGGACATCTTTGCCTGGCAACCTGCCGACATGAAAGATGTACCTAGGGAACTTGTCGTGCACAGCTTGAACATTGATCAAAAATACAAACCAGCGAAGCAACCTCTACGGCGCTTTGGAGATGAGAAGATACGCGCCATAGGCAAAGAGATAGCTAGGTTACTTAAGGCTAGTTTTATCCGAGAAGTCCTTCACACCCAATGGGTGGCCAATCCTGTACTTGTCCCCAAAAAGGGAACCAAAGAATTAAGAATGTGCGTTGATTACACCGACTTGAACAAAGCATGTCCCAAAGATCCGTTTGCTTTGCCTCGCATTGACCAAGTCATTGACTCGACGGCTGGCTCAGAGCTTTTGTGTTTTCTCGATGCATACTCAGGATACCACCAGATCAATATGAGGAAGTCAGACCAATTGGCCACTTCGTTCACTACACCCTACAACATGTTTTGCTATGTCACGATGCCCTTTGGGCTGAAAAACGCAGGTGCTACGTATCAGCGGACAATGCAACGTTGCCTACACGATCAAATTGGTCGGAACGTTCACGCCTATGTGGACGATATAGTGGTGATGTCTAAAAAATCAAACGACTTAATCTCCGACTTAAAAGAAACCTTTGATAATCTCCGGAAATACAACATGATGCTTAACCCTAAGAAGTGCGTCTTCGGGGTTCCAGCCGGCAAATTGTTGGGCTTCATCGTTTCCTAGCGTGGAATCGAGGTCAACCCAGAGAAAATCAAGGCCATATTAAACATAAATCGTCTGACATGCCTAAAGGACATACAACGACTAACATGTTGTGTTGCAGCAGTTAGTCGGTTCGTCGGCCGACTTGGAGAGAAGGCTCTGCCGCTGAAGGCAAAAAAATCACATGGACGGACGAAGCAGATGCAACATTGAAGCAGCTCAAGGAGATTCTTTCCTCAGCGCCTATCCTTGCAGCGCCCGAGCCTGGAGAGCCCATGTTAATTTACATGGCGGCCACCAACCGGGTAATCAGCATCGTCGTCGTGGTAGAGCGGAAGGAACCAGGCTATGAGCATGGAGTTCAATGACCAGTTTACTATGTAAGCGAGGTCTTGACGGAGTCCAAGTAGCGTTACCCGCACTACCAAAAGATAGCTTATGGAGTATTCCTTACTTCTCGGAAGCTGGGGCACTATTTCTAGGAGCACCCCATCACAGTGGTGAGCAAGACTCCACTGTCCGACATTATCAACAACAGCGACGCTACAGCAAGGGTCGCGAAGTGGGGCATTGAACTTGCTGCCTTCAAGATCACTTACAAGAGACGCGACGCTATCAAGTCACACGCCTTGGCGGATTTTATCGCAGATTGTACGGAGATGCCAAATGCTACCCCATTACCGGAGCCAGAATACTAGGTGATGCACTTTGATGGATCAAAGCTGCTCAACAGCTCAGGGGCTGGTGTACTGCTACAATCACCAACTAGGGACAAGCTACATTATGTTCTGCAGATCCACTTCGAGGCTACGAAAAAACATGGCGGAGTATGAAGCACTCATTCACGGATTACACGTAGCCAAGGATATTGGCATCAAGCACATAGTTTGTTGTGGAGATTCCGACTTGGTTGACCAGCAGGTGGCTGGCACCTGGAACACGCGGAACCCTATGATGGAGGCATATCGAGAAAAAGTGGACGAGATAGCCAAGAGCTTTTTGGGCTACGAGGTTAAGTATGTACCTAGGGAGCAAAACGAGGCGGCAGATATGTTGTCTAAGCTTGGATCAGGGCGTAAACAAATTCCGCCCGGAGTTTTCCTAGAGCATCAACAGACACCATCCGTGAAGGGAGCAGACATCGACAACCCGGACAGAGTAGACTCTTTTGTCCACATGGCGGCAAAGGTCCCTCCGGCTTGGACAAAACCGTTCATGGAGTATCTCGAACACAGAACTTTGCCCGACGATGAGGCCAAAAGACGGCAAATAGTACGTCGAGCAAAAGGCTATACCATAATCAATGGACAACTCTACAAAAGAAGCACTACCGGTGTATACCTTAAGTGTGTTTCCTAGCAAGAAGGTATTAAAATCCTACGCGAAATCCATCTCGAAGATTGCGGGCATCACGCCGCTCCCTGATCTTTGGTCGCTAAAGCCTTCCGGCAAGGATTCTACTGGCTGACCGCGAAGGCGGACGCCGGCAAGATGGTTGAGACATGCATGGGATGTCAGTATTATGCCCGACAACCACATGTTCCTGCTGAAGAATTGCGAACAATACCAAAAACTTGGCCGTTTGCAGTCTGGGGGCTGGACATGGTGGGTTCGTTACAAACGGCACCATGTGGATTTGCGCATCTGCTAGTAGCAGTTGATAAATTCACCAAATGGATAGAAGCTAAACCCATTAGAAAGCTCGATGGGGCAACTGCCCTTAGGTTTGTCCGGGATCTAGTTGTGAGATTTGGTCTCCCACATAGCATAATCACCGATAACGGCAGCAACTTGTCACTCAGAGAAGTGGAGGCTTATTGTTGGGACAAAGGCGTCTGACTTGATCTTGCATTTGTGGCACACCCACAGTACAATGGTCAGGTTGAGCGAGCCAATGGATTAATTCTGCAGGGAATCAAGCCACGTCTTGAGGCACCACTACATCGAGAAGCTGGAGCCTAGGCGGAAGAATTGTCATCTGTGTTGTGGAGTTTACGAACTACACCTAACAGATCCACCGGCTACACCCCTTACTTCATGGTATATGGAGCAGAAGCCATCCTGCCTTCCGACATCCTTCACGATGCACCAAGAGTTGCCGCCTACGACGAAGATGACGCTGAAGAATCCAGACGCCTAGATGTGGACCTTATCGAGGAGGAGCGCGTTTTGACATGCCAAAGATCCACCATCTACCACCAGAAGCTACGCAGCTACCATAGTCGTCGCGTCCAGCATCGCTCGTTTAAAGAGGGGGATTTGGTGCTCTGACTTAAGCAGAAGAAGTCACATAAATTATCCCCGCCATGGGAAGGACCGTTCATCATAAGCAAGGCGATGCTCAGTGGGTCTTACTACCTCGTTGACAATCGTGAACTGAAGGATAGACCCAAAGAGGATCATATGCGTAAGTGACGTGACCCGGATGATGACTATTTGGAGCTTGATCGGCCATGAAACATAGCACAGCTACGTCCTTTCTACACTTAGCATTTTTTATCTATTGTGTACCTCTTATATGATCAATGAAATAAAGCTCTCTGGTTCACTCATATTTATGAATCTTTTACCTCCTTTAGTGTTCATTTTTGGATCGTATAAAACCTCTATGCACAAGCTTTGCGATTGCACTTGTGAAAATTTCGCCTACGGGCGTTAGCTTAAGTTTTCTGGTCTACACGTTCTTTGTTGTTTTTATGTGGATTCTGGAGTAGTGACTTTTGGCACTTATTGTCAGCGATTTTGTGCTTAGGTTCTTGATGGTGCCATTGGGCATCATCGCCTGAGCGCGTAGTTCCGACATTGAGTCTTCCGACTCATGAAAAGTCAAGCATAAAAACCAAAGTAATGGATAAGCCAACACTTGCTTAAAAAATATATACATGCTGGAACCAGTTCTTGAGTAGCAAGAAATAACAACCATTGTTTTCCGCCTTAAGTTAACACATAGTTTTTTCTGCATACACATTACAGAGGAAACAAATATTACAAATTGTTTTTTCATTCCTCTGGCGCAGGCGACTTGGACGCAACATCGTCGGCAGCAGGAGAGTCACCTTCCTCGAAGTCGACAGTGTTGAGGGACTTGGAGGAGATTTGGTTGCCACCATTAATGGTTTTCATGGGCACAAAGACGTTAAGGTCGACCAACTCGGCGACTCTAGTGTCAAAACCCGCGAGCGACGCCAAGATAGTTTCGTGATTTATCTTTTGGCCTTCATCATCTACGTCGGGGATACCGGAGGTCACCGTGTCGATGTCGGAATCTTCGTAGTGTGCCTTGATCATTGACATCGCCATCCTTGCGCCGACCCGTGCACACGAAGCTTTCCAGCTTGATATACGCTCGAGGGCTCGGTGCAGGATCTCCGAGAACTTTGCCACAGAGTCCGCCGCTTTGATGTTAATCTGGAGAGGCTTGGCTATCTCTTTGGTCTGCTTGATGGCGGTGTTGATAAAGTTTCCGGCAAGGACCATGCATTCTTTTGGCGGAGGAGACGACCGGGTTAACCCCATAGGAGCTGAAAATTTCCGACTAAGGAGCGCATGAGTTCAATAACATAAAAATTCAGAGTATCTAGCTTACAGAAGTCCAAGACGGAGTATCACTTACTGAAGATGCTAATTTCAGCCTGCTGGAGAGTCTCCACCATGGAGTCCCGTTCTTGTCGAAGGATCCTGTACGCGTCCGGATGGCGCTGATTTTGCTCATTGGCGGCTTTCTTTTGATCTTTCAGGATTGCGATTTCCTCCTTCAAGCGGTTTATGTCCTCGTGGGAGGAATCTTGCAGGACTTTCATGGAGTCCTCATGCATCTTCAGCATATCCTTCCTCTCCTGCTTAAGGATCTTGTTTTCGCTATCCAACTGCTGAATATGCTTGGATTGCTCAACAATATCCTTAGCCTTGGAAATGGCTTCTGCAAGTCGGAGAAAGAACAGTACACAGTGAGTACTCGGAGAATGTTGGCACAAGACCAAGTCAGAATATGAAAAAGAAAGGAAAAACAGACGCTTGCTCTTGGTGATTTGTTCCTTCAAGAAGGCAGTTTTACCCTTTTCGGCTTCCAAGTCCGCGCGCATCTTCTGGTACTTGTTGTTGGCCACGTCCCTCCGAGCATTTTCATTATATGGAAAGAAGAAAGTTAAACGTTGTTTGGTCTACTTGGAGCACCTAGCCAGAAAATTCCCACCTAGAAGCTCGGGGGCTACAGCGAGAGTTTTTTAACTTAGCACTATGCTTAGTCTTTCTTTAAGCATCTAGTCAGAACTAATTCAGTTTTCGATTAGAAGCTTGGGGCTACAATATAATTTTTTTAACTCAGTCATATGCTTAGCTTCTCTTTAAGCATCTAGTCGGAACTAATTCAGTTACAACTAGAAGCTTAGGGGATACAGTATTGAAATTTATAAACACTGCGTATGCTACTCTGAAAGCATCTAGTCAGAATAATTCATTCAAACTATATGCTTGGGGGCTACAGTGAGAAGTTTTCTAGCTTAGTCACTCTTAGAGGATTTAGATG
Source organism: Avena longiglumis (assembly GCA_030063025.1). NCBI lineage: Eukaryota > Viridiplantae > Streptophyta > Magnoliopsida > Poales > Poaceae > Avena > Avena longiglumis. Next base: position 103,555,346 of record CP125976.1, on the reverse strand, counting down.
CAAAGACCTATGGTTTTCCGTCTAAATCCTCGGGGGCTACAGTGGGATACTCATATGAAATGCAAAAGGCAAATAAAACTTACAAGTGCGATGATCTTGAGGTTTGTAGCACTCTCAGCAAGCAACTTGCCGAAGGATAAACTGTTTCCTTGCAAGATTTCTGCTTGCCGGAAAAGCTCCTCAAGACCACATGTTGGAGATGTCGGTGCCGCACCAGGAACCAGAGCGGTGCTACCCGGCGTAAGTACCAGATAGACTATCTTCGGGAACTCTATGGTCTTCTTGGGTGCGGAGGCGCCACCTTCGGCAGACGTACCACCTTCCATAACCGCCTTACCGCTACCGATGGCATCCTTAGCCGGAGCTTTAGCCATTTGGTTTGCAGCACTTTCCTGCATCGCCTGTTCGCCAACAACAGCAAGCTTTGTGGAGGCACCTGAGTCCACTTCCACGGCGGAAGGGCCAGATGCTTCTTTGGCTTGAGAGCTTGTCGGAGCGAACATGGGCTGGACGATGGGAGTGACAGGGGCGATGGCGGGAGATGCGTGGGAAGACACGTCACGATGCAACATATCCTTAATGTTTTTAGAAGCCCCCAAAGTTTTGGAGGTCTTCTTCAAACTAGTAGTGGCTTTCTTCCTTAAATGTACAAAAAATATAAGTACAGGAATAAGACAAACAATGGGCAATGTCGGAGATAAATAAGCTTACACAAGAGGGGGTGCTTTGGCAAAGGGGATCTCGGTAACCTTTCTTTTCTCCGCCTCCTGGGTGGCAGTAGTCTTCTTGGAGGATCCACCCTCCGTCTTCTTCTTTTTCCTCCGTCGGCAACGTCAGAGGTGGAGCTCTTCCGCTTTCGCGCCAATGGGACATCGTCGTCGGACACGACGGTGACTTCCTTCATATTTGGATCATAGATTTGGACATCCATTCTATCCTCATCTATATCGCTGAGTTGTTAAGTGAAAACCCACCATGTTAGATGAGATGGTAATGGCTATACGGAAGAACTGGAGTATATGTTTTACACGGAAAATAAACAGGTACCTTTGGGCACTTGCGCTCTACGAACATGTCGTAGGTGATGGTGAAGCCACGCTTCCTATCCTTCACCTTGACGATGTCCTTGAGGCGGAGCTTGACGGAGTCGCTCGAGAAGTTGTCCTTGGAGATGCGGAGGCTATCATTCCTATCGTTGGTATACTCGTCACTACTAGGAAAAACGCTACCAGTGGCGCACCGAATTGGAATTCTATGGCGCATATGGGTGTCGCCACTAAATCCTCGCCACTAAAGTTTAAATTCCGTGGCGCATATACATATGCGCCACAGAATTCTCAACATTCTGTGGCATATGCGCCACAGAATTCTGTCCCAGATTCTGTGGCGCATATGCCATATGCTCCACAGAATCCTTTTTTTCAGAATTTGGTACAAATACAGGTATTTAATAGGTATTTAACATGTATATTATAGGAAATGTTCACAAGTGTTCAAGTTCACATATAAGTGTTCATCAATCACATATAATACATCAAAAAGAAGTACAAATGTTCAAGTTCACATATAATACATCAACAAGCACGAATGTTCACAAGTGTTCATCAATCACATCACTTAGAACCGAATAAGTGTAGAAGTACTTGTTCATCTCACTTACGTAACTTACAACTGCATCAGACCGTTCTCGACACGCCGAGGTCTACAGAAAATTGAAGGAGTAACCATAAGAACTGTGTACTGTCTAGTCCAGAAAAGCAAGTCAGATGTTGTGTACTGTCTAGTCCATGCCACCTGATTACCTGCACCCCAGGTGTACAAAATGATGCAACATTAATATAGCAGGGTGTATACGCTTGGGCTACCACTTTGTAGAGAGAGTTGTGATATAGCAGGGGGCCGACGCGGGGAGCTCAGGAGCAGAGCAAGATTATCGAGTAGAGAATCTGGGCGGACCTTGTTGCATCTGGGAGCTCGGGGATCTGGGGGGAGCTCGGGCATCTGGGCGGACCTTGATGCATCTGGGAGCAGAGCAAGCTTGCCGAGCAGAGGGCGATCACGGGAGCTCGGGGAGCCTTGAGCTTGGTGTGTGACACAGGAGAGGACGGCAGGGGTGGTGTCCGGAGGCGAGAGGGAGGCGGCACGCCTGGGGAGGAGGCTCGGTGAGGCGAGGTCGGCGGTGGACGCGGGAGAAAGAGGCGATGTGGGAAGTTTGGGGCTATGAACCTGGCACGGCCACGGCACTCTACTAGGAAGAGGGTGGTGTTGCCTGTCAAAACCCACCGGCGAGCAGCGACGAGCAACACGAAGAGCCGGGAGGCTCCCAGAACTGCTGGTGGGCCCTGGTCCCTCGGCAGCGCCCGCAAAACTCCAACTGCATACGGCTTGGTTCGAGGCGTGCCACTGACCTATACCTGGTCGGGAAGGTGATGGATTGCTTGATCAATTTCTGCATGGTAAACAAGTATCGTAAAATTTGAGCCGTGGCTCCCGGTTTCCACAAGATCGGCTCCTAGAGCCGATTATCCCATGGTTACGCATTAGATCTCGATAACATGGGGTTTTGCTTCATCATTACGAGTTAAATCGATCTCGACGGTTTGACGTTTTCACGTAATTGGAGCGTCCTACGTAATTGAGCTGGCGGATACAAAGATGATAGAATACTAACCCTAGAGGAGGCCTAACAACCGACGTAAAGTCAATTACCGGAACAACTTCTCTAGAACTAGTAAACCACGTCCTTACGTACTACTGGATCGTTCAACCCGTTTGCAAGGCCTGACTACGTGGATATCAAACTAAACCTTGGAGAACAAGGCATAACCATAACAGATCGAAACAACTAAATAAAGATCAAGCAAGATGCTACCCTTGCACCCGGGAAAAGGTGCAAAGGTAGCGAGGTAACTAGAGGTAGCATAACTTAAACAATCATAGCGAAAAGTACCGATGCTAGCCTCAACAAATCTATGATAATAGTATTACTCGCCATCAACAAGGCTTCAGTACGAGTAACACCAGATAACGCATAAGCAAATACTGCCTAGATCGCAAGATGCGATCTAGCGATATATTACTACCGAAAGAAACCCTAGAAACAAGGGGTGGCGATGCGCCGAGATTGTGTTTGTTGTGAACGTGATTGTCCTCTTTTTCTCGATAACCTTAGGTACATATTTATAGTCCGGAGACTTTCTATCTTTGGAATAACTCTACAACTCTATCTCTTACCTAAACCGAAACGTAACCTACTACAATATACAGATACACGGGCAATTTAGCCCAAATCCATGTACAAGGCCGATTCAACAACACGTTGCATATACGTATCTTCCAAGCCCATCTTGATCACGGCCCATCTCCTTATATCGCCAAAATATGGCGATAACACATGCCCCCCTGGTTTTGGCAATAATAATTCTAAAACCACTCTGCTGATGTTTTTTCTTCCCCCTCTTTTTTTTTCTTCACATCGGGTTACGTCCGAAGCGTAATCGCGCCACCCCTCATCATGATGCCTGTCTTCTCAACTCCTTCGATTGCATGATTTGACTATTTTGGCACATTCTAGGAAACTGCTATGGCATTGAACCGCCTCCCACTATTCCCTTATTTAAATTCATCGGCGATTCAGTCCCCATCTTCCTCGGTAGCAAAAACCCTGTTCCTCACTTGAAAAAACCTCTTCCTCCGCCATGGCCTCTTCTTCTTCCCCGCTCCTCCCGGTCTTCCAACACATTAGCGGCCGGGAGCCGACGCCGAGCACCATGGCGCGTCACGAACTCTCCCACGATGGTGGGACAAGAGGGATTGGGATTTCGCCGCTTGGTCGGAGGATGACGCGTCCCTGACTGATGGCGAGGAGGGCCTGCAGTTCCTCGTCGACGGGGAACTGGAGGCGGAGAGCAGCGACGCTGGTCACAGGGGCGTCGAGTCCTCCGACGAGGAGGAGGTGAGGAGGACACCTCCTCGACAGTATCCACCGGTGGCGCTTCGCGCGGGTCAGCGGACACGAAGGCGAGGATGAGGAGGCCCCTTTGGCGGCAAGCGAAAGCAGCCGGCGGCGGCGTGACGGCAATGAACAAGGCGGCAAATACAGTGGCGACGACCTCGGCCTCTAGATTAGGAACTAGCAGTATTAGTAGTAGTAGGTTTCCTTTTGTAATCAATCAGCCTTTTGTAAGCAATCAGCTTTTGAATGAATGAAGATTACTGTTCCGAATCGAAGATTGTTTTTCCGACCCGATTTCGCCGATAGTCAAAATAGGTCGATGCTCCAGGCCGATAGTACTGTATCGGCTTTCACCACACTGCGTTTATACAGTCAAACAAGTCAAATCTCAAAGAGTCGATGGCAACGCATCGGCTTTCCCAAAAAAAACGTTGACAAGGTCAAAACTTGGTCGTATACTTAGGCAAATCTAAGCGGCCACTTTTCAGTTTCAAACGGTAACCTGCGACCCTCTTCAAAAAGGGCGACCCAGATCTCCAATTGCCCACCAACCAGATTGAGCTCACAACGACAAGAACCCTCGATCCCCAACTGCATAGATCCATCTCCGCCAGCAAACTAGATGACGGAATCGTCCAACACTAACCCAGAGGTCTCCGGTCTGAAGGTACGCCTACTCCTCGCAGTATGAACGCGATCAAAATTAATGGCGAACACCTGAATTAATGTCTTCTTCCACCATTAAATTTTAAGGTTTCAGACATTCTACTGCCGCATCCTTCTCTCCCAAATTCTCTCTGTCTTGGTCCTCGTACAGAATCTAGTCCTGCCCATCTGATCTCTTGCGAAACAAACAGAATCCCCTTCGTAAGCCAAGACCTAGATCTGAACTCTTGGGCCGATTGCTTGAGCAGCCTAATCCCCTGAACATTGGGTTTCTTGGTTCGAGGGTAGCTAGAGCTTACCAATCCCAATGGGAAACCACGGGAATAGCCGATGCCTTGCATCTATCATTGTCTCCCCTTGAGAAACATGAGAATCTTCTGAAAACCATCGGCTACTTCTAGTCTGACGCTCTGAACTGCTTCATGTTTGGTCATGGCCCTATGTCACCAACTCTGTTAGACGTGGTGATGATTACTGGTCTGGATGTCACATCACCCAGCCCCTCTGCTTTTAAACTGACCAAGGTCCCCTACAAACTGTCTTCTAAAACAGACTGCACGAACTGGGGTGCCTACCTCCAACGCCATATGAAAACAAAGGGCCCTGTCACAGAGAAAGAACACACAGCCTTTCTCAACTTTTGGCTGGAACATTTCATATTCTGTGGCCCTTCCCTTGCTCCCACCAAGAATTATCTCTCCTTAGCCCACGAACTGGCCAAAGGCACTCAACTTGGCATCGACAAACTGTTCCTTGGAGAGGTCTATCGATATCTCCAGTTGATGTCTGTCAAGCTGTTCTCGGTATAGATCAAACAGGTGGCCCTTGGTGGTTCATTCAGCTATGGGCTCATTGTATTTTCAAAACCATCCCAAACTTCCCCTTCGGCGAGTTGCACCTTTCCGGATGTAAAGGGAAGAAGATCCGATGCACCAGCTATGGCCAAGCTTTGTATAGACGCGGCGATGTGACCCCTCAGGAAGCGTCTAAATGGTTCCGTATTTTCTTTCAAGGACTGGACAATCCTATATTATTTCCTTACATGGAAGAATCTGAACATTTTGAAAACCCACTCTCCTTCAGGCTAGACAATTTTGCCGATGACACCAGCACTCGGCAGCTCTTTCCACGTGATTCGTCCTGTTTCCTTCCGGTTGGCATGAGTACATCCAATGAATAATCAAGCACAGGTATGAATTCTAAGCCCGGTCGTAGTGGCTCGACAATTTGGCCTTGGACAAGTACCTCCCATTTCTTTCTCCAAAGATCTTACAGAGTAGAGCCGACTGCTGATCCTCTCACCACCAAAGGTGTTATTCCTTCTTTGATGCTCGACCATCCCAATTCCCAACGACCTCACCTTCGCCTCATCAACCGATGGCTTTGAAGACGGTGGTCGATGTGGAAGACTCACGCCTTCAGAGAGCCTGGGACCGTTCTTGAAACAGTCGATGTCGACTATGACATCCCGTGGAGCAGTACCACTACTTGCAAATTTTCTTGATGCGACTCACAAATGATTCTTCTATTAATCCATTCTTTCTCTTTGCAGCAACAAGATGGCCTGAACCTACATACGATGATGGCTCCCCTTGAGTTCTTTCCGACTCCTGTGGTTCTTTTCGCAAAAACTACCTCCTACGAAAAGGTCATATTGCGAAACAGCCGATATCACCACAATCGGCTTCCAGAACCCAACAACCTCTAAGTCACCTGCCCTCGAGTTCCAACCAAAACAAGAACGATGGCGAGGAAGGTAGCTGCCAGAAGACCAGGCGCGAGCCCTTCTCGAGCTCGCATGTAGGGTGATCCATGCCTTGGTCGATCCTTCTAATTCTTCCATCCTTGCAGACATGCTCGTGCTCACCGGTTCTCCTTTTTTACAGGCTTCCGTCGAAGACACCTCCAACGAGGACACTCAGACCAATCGAGGAGAACTGGGCCCAGATTCGAGAGGACCATCACACCGAGCCAGATTCACCACCATCGGCTTCGGGAAAAGGTCATTTTGAACCTCGCCCGAGCATCGGTCGGCGGGGCCGGTATGGGTCCCAAGAGAGCTCGCAAAGGAATGCAAGCTTCTTCGTCGAGCCAGGAGGTTTCGAAAATCATCACCCTTCACGCTCTTACCACGTACTCCTTTTATCTGCCGATTAATCATTATTTACATCGGCTAAGCACCTTCCATGCAGACGACTGACGTTTCTAGTGGGAAAAAGGCGGTCGATGCCTTTAGCCAAGCCGGATCTAGCAATCCCCGAAGGCGCAGATGAAACGGCTACCACTTTGGCCAAGCCCCCAGCAACCACACACAAGCCGATCGTCTCCTCATCTGCTATCCCCTTGATCTTAGGAGAGGTACGTGAGCTTCTTTCGGCTCATCCTTACGTTTGGATATCTTGGCGCTTTGGGCTGCGAGTTGTGATATTTCAGGTTTCTTGACGTTCGACCACGAATCCATCGAACCAACTCCTCTCATTGCTTTGATGAACCACGAGCCAGGGTTGTTCCACCTCAATTCCAGCGTCTTAAAGCCCTGCTGTCCTCTCCAATCGAAGAGTTGATCGAGGGTTCTGAGGAGGTGAAGAGCGTTCTGGCTGAAATAAAAGACCAACTCCCAGTAGCATTGCAGGTGAAGCTTTGGCCAGTTGTAACTCTATCTTTCTACGGGCCAAGGGTGAAGTTAGCTCGTGAGAGTATTAGTCTGCGCCGCGCCCAACTCCCACTGAAAGCCAATATCGCAGACAGATGTCAGCAGCTCAACGAGAAAAAGGCGTCTCTGGATGCCAGCGACCTCTGTCGATCACGAGCTCGCATCCTTGAAAAGGGAGTTGGAAGATCTGAAGAGAAGGTCCGGGTGACTAAACAGCTCATTCGACAAGGAAGAATCCATCGCGCTCCCAAGGCAAGCAGAAAGCCTCAAAGCTCAAATGAAGACCGATCTGGCGAAATCGTGCCTGAACAAGGAGCTAGTAGGGAAAGGGCGAAGATGAAGCCGAGATTGCCGAGGTGGATCGTGTCCGTCTTGGCGCCTCCACGCCTTGAGGCATTTCTTGAAGAGCTTGTTTCGTAAGCGCATCTTGTAGCAGTTTGAACCTCTAGAGTCGATGACGTGCATCGGCTATATATTTTGTTTTATTTGGCGATTTGTGTATCGGCCCCTCATTTCACTGTCCATCGTCTCACGTGCTTTTTACTTGGCGATTTCATGTATCGCCCCCATATTCTTGTCCATCATCCCACATGCTTGGGAAATATTTCTTGAGATGTTGACCGTTGACGCCATCGGGAATTTTACGTCCGGCTCCTCAAGCATGTATCGTTTCCTCTTAAAACTTGATCGACCACATGCGGCCCGTGCCAATTTGGAGACCATTTACCATATATTGCATCCTTAGTCCCTAATGGCAACACTTCCCATACGGATCACCAACGTGGAACTCCTTTGGCCTCACTTTCTTGTTATATGCACGAGCTACCTTGGCCTTGTTCTCTTTGATTTTCTCAGCGACCACAACTGAGCTCAGTTAAATCCTCAACACTGTCACTCATCAGGGTTGCATATTCTTCAGTTGTTAGATTGTCCTGAAAAGTGACACGTCTCGATCCATCCGTAATTTCCCAGGGCAATACGGCTTCTTGTCCATAGACTAGATGGTATGGCGAGGTTTTTATCGCCCCATGGCATGACATGCGATAAGACCATAACGCCTCTGACAAAACCTCGTGCCAACGCCTAGGGTGCTCATCGACTTTTCTCTTGATCAGCTTGATGAGGCTCTGGTTGGATGCTTCAGCTTGCCCATTTGCTTGAGCGTAGTATGGAGATGATCTAATCAGCTTAATCCCCGTGTCCTCACAGAACTTTCTAAACTCGTGAGAAATGAAGACCGAACCTCCATCGGTCGTGATAGATTGGGGAATCCCGAATCTATGGATGACATGTTCTTTCACAAAATTGATAACATCCTTTGAGTTTACTGACTTCATCGGGACAGCTTCCACCCATTTAGTGAAATAATCAGTAATGGCCAAAATCCACATGTGTCCTTTGCTTGATGGAGGATTGATCTTGCCGATCATATCCATGCCCCACCCTCGGAATGGCCAAGTCTTGATGATGGGGTTCATTGCTGACGTGGGTACCATCTGAATTTTCCCAAATTTCTGACATGCTTGACACCCTTTGTAGTACTTGAAGCAGTCCTCAAGCATGGTGGGCCAATAAAACCCTGATCGCCTGATCAACCATTTCATCTTGTGAGCCGATTGGTGAGTTCCACAGGCGCCTTCGTGTACCTCGTGTAGGAGCCGATTGGCCTCGGCTGTCCCCAGACATTTGAGCAATAACCCTTCCAGAGTTCTGTAAAACATGTCGTCCCCAATAAGCACATACTTCATGGCCTTGTACCTTATCCGTTTAGGTGCCCCCCAAGCCGAATCCTTCAAGTAATTGACGATATCGGCTCTCCAGTCGTCTGCTTCCGAGGCTGCACGAACATCGGTTCCCTACGCTTTCGTCCCGTAGCACTGAAGCCATTTGTGCAAGATCATTAAGCCTCGATATTCTGCGATCGCGGGATCCAAGTGAAGTTTATGTAGGAACTGTGCCATTAGCTCACGGCGGTCAGCCATAATGGAAAGAGGACTCGCTCTCACACTTGTATTCCTCCGTGAGTTGGGAAATCACCAACTTGGAGTCTCCAAAAATTTCCACTTACGCTCCGGCGATGAGCAACTCCATTCCTTGCGTATCGCCTCATACTCGGCGACGTTGTTGGTGCGAGGCGATAACTGATGGAGAAGGAAAATGTTGCCCGGCGACACGAGTAACATGCCGATGCCACCCATCGTCACAAACCGATCCATCAAAAACATAGCCTTTCGTATACAGTCTTTGCTATATTAGTGTTGATCCTTTCAGCGATAAGGTCGGCCAATGCGACCCTTAACCGCTTTGCGGGTTGATACCGGATGTCAAATTACGATGCAAACATCCATTTGCCGAGTCGGCCTTTCAACATAGGAGCCGACAGCATGTGTTTTATGACATCTGATTTGCATATGATGACAATCTCCGCTGATAGCAAGATGTGGCGCAGCTTGGTGCAGGTGAAAAACAGGCAAAGGCACAACTTATCGATCTCAGGATACCTTGTTTCTGCATCCAGCATCCTTCTGCTGATGTAAAATACAACTCGCTCCAGCCCATCATGAACTTGCACCACCACTGAGGCGATGGACGTGTCAGCTACTGACAAGTAAATGTAGAATGGTTTATCCGGCTGGGGCGGAACCAACACTGGCGGTTTCGTCAGATATTCTTTGATCTCGTCGAAGGCTCGTTGTTGCTCTTCCCCCCAGCGGAATTCCTTGTCAGATTTAATTTTCACCAGTCCCATGAACGGCTCTATTCTTCCTGACAGATTGGAGATGAATCTTCTGACGAAGTTGATCTTGCCGATGAGAGACTGCAGTTCTTTCTTCGTGGTAGGTGGCTTCATTGTTCGCCGCCTCGACTTTTCAGGCCGATCTCAATTCGCGTTCATGGACCAAGAAACCCAGAACCGGCCGTCACCGAAGGCACACTTCTTTGGACTCATCCGTAGCGAATTTTCTTGTTCGGTCCGGGGCCAGCGTTGAGATCGTCAGGTGTCCTTGTCTTGAAGCGGACTTGACCACCACGTCATCGATGTAAATTTCCACCAGCTTGCCGATCGGATCATGGAAAATGTAATTCATGGCTCTTTAGTGCGTGGCGCGGCATTCTTCAGCCCAAATGTCATCACTACATATTCAAACAACCCCTTTGAACACAGGACTCGAACGCAGTTTTGTGTATGTCTTGGAGCCATAAAAATCTGGTTGTAAGCATTGCCATCCATGAATCTCAAGATCTTATGACCAGCCGCTGCGTTGATTAACGTCTACGCTACGCATCGGATACTCATCCTTTGGGTAGCTCTGTTGAGATCCCGAAAATCTATGGCAACACGCGGTAACCATCCTTTTTCTCTGAGCACGATACTAGAAATACACTCGGCATACCGCATGGCTGATTAACTTGGTCATCAACATTTTCTCGACCTCTTTCTTGACTTCTTCCAAAATTTGGCCTTCATCATGTGCTCGCTCTTTGGAATGGCGAAATCCTTTAGCCGGAGCCGATGCTCAATGATGCTCTGTCTAACCTGAGCATCTCAGTATAGTCCCGAGCGAATGCGGATATTTTTCAGAGTTATCATCGGACCCGTAGACTCGGATCTAGCTTTTGCGATAAATGTTGGTCGTGGCTTATCCCGGGACCGATGTCGATCTCCTCTAGCTCATCGCGGATGTAAACCCATACCCTAGCTTTCCGTCACTGTCAAATCGATGCTAAACTTGGGGCAAGCGAGGTGAGGATAACAAAAATAATTTGGGCTGATTGCAGAATTTGCCCCTTTTGATTGCATTAGTCAAGGACGGTTTACACATTATTGTTTTACAATGGCGGGAATCTCCACCTTACGACTACATGATCGCTTGTCGTAAGATTGCTGCTTTTATTTTGTGGCGATCGCGAGGATCGGCCATACCACGCGATCGTGGACTTTGCTACTCTGTCGGGCGATGGATAAGACCAGCCTCACCCGTTTTTGTAGCTTCAATGCGCTCACGGCCGTCTAGACTGATTCGAGATCGGCTCTGGTCTTCGCTTCCCGGATGTTCATGCCGCTATGGAGATCTCGATAGAATCATCTGCATGAATGACCTCCACCTCATCTCCATCCCATGTATTAAACCTTTGGTGCATTATGGACGGAATGCAGCATTAGCATGAATCAATCTCCCTAGCAAGACACAGTAGGTGCTTTTGCTGTCCTGACGAAAAAATAGCGTGGGGATGGTTTTTCTACCCACGGTGAGATCCACGTTCAGTATGCCTTGCGTTTCTAAAGTTTGACCGTTAAAGTCGCTTAACGTGACGTTGGTTTTGATCAGATCTGCAGTGGAGCGTCCCAAACGCCGTAGCATGGAGTATGGCATTATATTGGCTGCTCGGTGTCCACCAACATCTTAGCGACGGGCTGCCCATTGATGTAACCTCGTGAGTGCAGGCTTTCGGATGTTTGTAGCCCTTCTCCGTGGCTTCTCAAAGATAACGGCCGTGGGCGCGATCAAACTATGCCCTGGTAGCTCGTTGGTTCTTGGGCGCAGAACTCGGCGGAAGTATGAACACCATGTTTGTGCCGGCGATGTCTTTGCATCGGCTTTACCGATTTGGCGCCACTCTTTCCTTTTCAGGCGGTCTTCCGTTTCCAAGGTCTGCGAATCTTAACGGCGGATCGGGCGTGCTTTATTTAAAGCGTGGAATCTGCTGTGGCTTCCTCCAATTCTGCTGCACTCTACGCTTTTGGGTGTCCGAGTCCGTCGGGACACCACCTTGGACGGTGATATCTGTCTTCTTCTTTATCATCCCTTGGCTCCTCGAGACCTTTTGAGCCGGACTCCTGTATCGGCTCGAGGTGGGAGAGGCCCTAGGCGCGAACAACAAAGCGGCCCGTGTCCTCCTTCGCTGTCCACATTACGGCGATTATCGATTGTAGGCAATCGGCTCATTCCGTATCCAGCAATACTTGAAGAAAGGACAATCCCAATGCTTGTCGACGCCTTCCTTTTCTTTTGGCGTTCCCCTAGAGAGGTGCTCATATCCTTCATCTCTATCGGCCGGGCGACGTCGATCATCTTGGCGATCATACTTATTAAGGAGGTGCGTGGAGTGTGGCTTCGATATCGCACGCTTCGACACATTGCTCGATCAAGTACCGCTTTGCCATCGTGTTTGGGCGATCGCGTGGACCAGCCTCCTCTCTTTCTTTGCCCCGAATGACCGCCTTCCTCCTTGTATGTGCCATGGTGGTACAGATCACCGCCATATTAACATCGAGAAATCCGGTGGCGCCTCGTGGGTGACTGTTCTACCATGTTGACGTCGGGAATGGGTTTGTGTCTACTTTCATGGCGAAGCGCAGGATCGGCGGCCTTGCTCTATTGCCGTTTGGATCTGGCGGCGTAGCTCTTTGCGATCATTGGTGGTGTGGGTGAGCAGTGATGCCACTTGCGATGGTCTCCGTTCATCTCTCGAGCCGTAGGGATTTTGTGGCCTTGGGCAACTTCACCGCTTTTCTTTGATAAATCAAATATCTGCTCAGCTTTGCTCACGTCGAAGTCGAACCCTTTTGCAGGACCTGTTTGCTTCACCCATTTGCGGACACGGTGCCCGAGCCCATTCAGCCACGGCCACCTCCTGGTCTTGTGTAGGATCATCTTCTTACGTATCGACCAGGCTTATCGGACGTTTGAACTTGTCTTGGTACAACTCGGTGGCGTTGTTCATACATCGTGGTTTACGGGCCATGTCATAACGAGTTGTACTCTACTTGAAAGCGGATCCTTTATAGGTCTTGAGAGACCAACTTTGCGACTCATTGCTTCTTTTGATCAGACAGTGAGTAACATCGGTTCTTGTGATCTGCGGCTGGATGTACTCGATTTCTCCCGCTTTTGCGCACTTTGTGCAGTCTGCGATGCCGGCCTCGGTAGCCTCTGAATGATAATGTGGAAGCTGCTCTTCCGGTTGCTTCAGTGCGAATCGAATCGGTGGCGAGGTGTACCACCAAAAGCTGGTCCTATCGGAGATTGCAAAAGAACCTTACGATCGATCTGAAATCATGCCTAAGCATGCGGTATCGGCTCACGTGCTCGATCGAGCTCGACCCTTCGAACCGCTAAACCTTGAGAACTTCGGGCCGATACTTGGGCGGCGGTGGAATCAGATCGAACTTCGTTGTGCGGCTTAGAATAGCCGATTGTCCTTCTCTTGACGCGCGAACTGGTCTCTCAAGATGGTGCGGATTTGCTCCACTTGTTTGAGCTGCGGGGCTAGATTCTCATGACTCGTTCGGTGGCATACTTGGCTAGCCACGCTGTTTGTCGGCGTCCATCCTGCATATCGCTGCTCGAAACGCTTTGCTCTGAAGACCTGCTCGAACTCTGCCAGAAATCCTGCGGTTGCAATCTGGTGGTGCGTGTCGAGTTATTGCGATCCGTCACGTGGTGCACACATATCCATGTGGGATTTCTTTAGGTGGCTCAAACAGGGCGGCAATCGATCGGGTCGCCTCCAACCTTGAGCAGACGACGTCTGCCCTGGCGGCTCGGGCTGCAAGTGTGAATGGCAGGTGGCCTGATGCAGGGTCTTTCTCCTGGTGAGTCCCTAAAGTAGGCCCGGCGAATGCGATGTTTCATGATCTCTGAACTACATGACTGCGATCCGCTCAGCGTTCACGGGCTCTCGGAATGGCGGTGAAGAATGAGCCACCATGTAGTTGACTTCTGTCGCGAGCTAGTGCGCTCCTCGAAGGAAATGCAGATCCACCTCATCAAGAGCACCCTCGGATGAGAACCCTTTCCACCCGATGCCATGCTTACGGGTCCTCTCAAAGATCCGATGAGATCGGCTTGAAAAGAGCTTTGATGTCATCATGCCGCCTTGTGCTCTCGGCAGCTTCGTGACGTGGATGCATCCCCATCTCGGCGTCGGATGTTGATGCAGATGTTGTTGAGCGTCCCACGTGCGAGAATGTGTTGCTGTCAAAACCCACGGCAGTGACGAGCAACACGAAGAGCCGGAGGCTCCAGGCTACTGGTGGGCCTGGTCCCTCGAACGCTGACCGCAAAACTCCTGCTTGGTTGGCGTGCCACGACCTATACCGGGGAAGGTGATGGATTGCTTGATCAATTTCCTGCATGGTAAACAAGTATACGTAAAATTCGATCCGTGACGGCTCGGGTTTCCGTGAATCGGCTCCTAGAGCCGATTATCCCATGGTTACGCATTAGATCTACGATAACATGGGGTTTTGCTTCATCATTACGAGTTAAATCGATCTCTGACGGTTTGACGTTTTCACCACGTAATTGGAACATCCAACACGTAATTGAGCTGGCGGATACAAAGATGATAGAATACTAACCTAGAGGAGGCCTAACAACCGACGTAAAGTCAATTACCGGAACAACTTCTCTAGAACTAGTAAACCACGTCCTTACGTACTACTGGATCGTTCAACCCGTTTGCAAGGCCTGACTACGTGGATATCAAACTAAACCTTGGAGAACAAGGCATAACCATAACAGATCGAAACAACTAAATAAAGATCAAGCAAGATGCTACCCTTGCACCCGGGAAAAGGTGCAAAGGTAGCGAGGTAACTAGAGGTAGCATAACTTAAACAATCATAGCGAAAAGTACCGATGCTAGCCTCAACAAATCTATGATAATAGTATTACTCGCCATCAACAAGGCTTCAGTACAAGTAACACCAGATAACGCATAAGCAAATACTGCCTAGATCGCAAGATGCAGCATGACACTTACCCGAAAGAAACCCTAGAAACAAGGGGTGGCGATGCGCCGAGATTGTGTTTGTTGTGAACGTGATTGTCCTCTTTTTCTCGATAACCTTAGGTACATATTTATAGTCCGGAGACTATCTATCTTTGGAATAACTCTACAACTCTATCTCTTACCTAAACCGAAACGTAACCTACTACAATATACAGATACACGGGCAATTTAGCCCAAATCCACGTACAAGGCCGATTCAACAACACGTTGCATATACGTATCTTCCAAGCCCATATTGATCACGGCCCATCTCCTTATATCGCCAAAATATGGCGATAACAGGTGGCCAGCAAGGAGAGGTGGCGTCGGTCCCTGGTGACGGGGAGGGGGTCGGGCCCGGGAGAGGGTCGCACGAGGGAGGAGCGGAGAGGAGCGATGGCGTGTCGGGGTTAGGGACGAGGATCCCGCGCGAGAAGTGGGGTAGGTGGGGCCGTTAGCGAGAGGTGGGGGTGTGCGTGTGTCGTGTTGACTGCGTGCGTTTGGGGATAGGCGGTGATCTGTGGCTGCGGGGTGTGTCTCCAGGGGTGGATCGGGTAGGGGCTAGGGTTTGGGGATAGGCATAATCTTGATTAGGTTTAGGGTTTAGATTGTATCTGGGTAGTGGTAGGTAGGAGGGGATGCCACTTTTTTAGTTTTGTTTCGCACATTCTGTGGCGCATATGGCTATATGCGCTACAGAATGTCAAAATTCTATGGCGCATATAGCATATGCGCCATAGAATTATGGCATGCCCATGTGTTGGGTTGGGCCCACATGGGGCCCACAGGAATTTTGTGGCGCATATGGCTATATGCACCACATAATTCTCACTTTCTGTGGCGCATATGGCTATATGCACCACAGAATTCTCACTTTCTGTGGCGCATATAGCTATATGCGTCACAGAATTAATTTTAGTGGAGCATTTTTCCTATATGCGCCACATAATTAAATTATACCTATAATCATTTTCCTAGTAGTGCGTGCATCAACTTCAAGCGGTGCTATAGAGGCTGGATCTGCCTGACGAACCAGCACATGTCTAGGTCCAATCCGGTCGGACCCATCTCTACGAACCATTCTATCCGCCTAATAGCGCGGGAAGCGTCGATGTCGGAGGGAAGGGAGGCCTGGGATCTCCATGTCGAAGCTTCGGCGGCAGCTCCATCGACGAAGTCCGGGTACGTCACTTCGCCACCAGGAGGGATATCGGGCGTAGAAGTGCGTCATTGCCGATTCTTTACAGGATTCATGGCCGACGATGTCGAGGAACCGCCGGGTAGGCCGGATCTTAAAACTAATGGTGCCACAATTCTTAAGTTCGTCCTTGCCGGCTCCGGCTTCCCGCTTAACGGTAAATAAATAGATAAAGAGATCTAGCCTAGGCCTAGTCTCTAAGTGTGGCGCCCCGCAAAAACCACTACTAGAAAATCGCGTTGTTTTTGTGCATTGCATCATCATGACCGCATGCTCGTGTCATCATGCCACATTGCATTTGAGCATCGTCATCATCTTGCATTTGCTTGCATAAAACTATTTACGGAAAAACCTATTTTTGTTTTCTAAACGCCCCGTCTTTGTTCAAACGCAAAACCCGTGTCTCCGGAATATTTTGTTTTGTCTAACCACAGATTTCAAACGCCCCGTTTTAATTAAATAAATTGTTTAATTATTTTTAGGGGGCAGCCAACCGGGCCGATCCGACCCAGTCGGCCACCCCCAGTACAAATCGGGCCACCTTTATTCTTTTCCTACCCAGTCCTAATCTACCCAAACCCCCTCCACATCACCCCCTCCAATCCCCTCTTGCCACCTCACTTTTCCCTCCACCTCATCACAACCACCGCCACCTCATCAATCCCCCCCTGGTCAACACCCTTTGGCCCACTCCCTTTTCCCTCCATGCGCTCACACCCCCACTCTCTCTCTCTCCACAGCATTTGGCCCCCACACACACACTCAACACTCCCAGGCCCCACTCCCGTGGCCCCACCTCTCCCCACCCCCGCACTCACACCGCAGCCCCACTCCCCACACCACCTGCCACCTCTCCCCTGGACCCGGCTCCTCTCCCTGACCCACTCCCCGACAACCTCCCTCCTGCACCGTCTGCTCCCCTCCCTCTCCCTCCTCCTAACCATCCCACGCCCGCACGCACCACCCTTCTCCTCTCCCCCGACCCCGCTTCTCTCCCTCCCCACCGGCAGCCGCGGCACCCCGTCGAGCCGCCTCTCCTTCTCCCTCCGGCCGCCGCGCACCTCGCTGTCGGCCCTCGCCCCACCCTCTCCTCTCTCCACCTCGCGTCGTCCTTCTCTCTCTGCCCCGCTGGAGGCCACCTTCCCGAGCCACCTCCTCGCCGTCCTGCACCCTCCCCTAACCTCCAGTCGCCACCGGCCCGGCCCTCTGTGCCGCCGCCCTCCGTCGGCCTCGCCGCGGCCGCTCCTCCCTCCTCCTGGCCCAGCGCCGCCATGCGGTACCGCCGCTCGACCTCCTCCTCCGCGCTCGGGCTCGCCCACCGCCCGGCCGCGCCCTCCCGTCGGCCTCGCCGCCCCTCTGCGCCCGGCCGCCCGCTCGCTCCGTCGCCCAGGCCCCGTCCTCGGCCTCCCAGCTCATTGCCCGCCCTTTGCCCCCTCTGCGCGCCCGTCTCACGCCCTCATTTCCCGTCTCCTCCGGGGCCCGCCTTGTCCATCTCCGGCCTCCTCCAGCTTGGCCGTCGCCGATGGCGCCATGCCCGCGTCTGCCTTCAGCCTTTTGTCTCATGTGCCTTCTGTAAACTCTCGGTGTTGGTCTTATTCCTGCCCGTATGTTTCGTTCATACCCGTTTGAGATCACTCGATGCCACCCGGATGACCCGACGAGAATCGTCCCCATGCCGAGATCTTCCGAAGATGATTCGACAAAAGTCCGATGCGACAAGATCTTCCCGTTGACAAGGCCACCGACAAGATCTTCGACATGCGTCGCCATACTCGAAGCCACTTCGCGGACCCTGAACCAAGATCGACTCCCGAACGCCATGACCATCTACACGGATTCGAAGACCGAACCCGATGACCGCGTAGGACTCCAAGTATTTTTCGGATGCGACAAGCACTTCGCCGCGGAACGCCAAGTTCTTCATCCCGGACGCCAAGTCCGACCCGACCCGCGGACCCAACAAGGTCTTCACGACAACAAGAACGACATCGACTAGGGCGGATCCGATGTGCCCCCGACGCCAACCAAGTCCTTCTTTCTAGGACGACAAGCTCTCCATCTTGTATCCGACCTTCGGAGACCGATCCCGTCGAACCCTGAACCCTGAGACCCGACCCCGAACCCCTCGAACCCCAAGCTCGCCAAACCTCCATGTGTGAACCTTTTTCCCGAGCCCCTATTTTATAAATGCTAAATATAAATTGTTGCATATTAAATTGTCATACTCGCATGCATATTGTCATGTGGTTTGGGGGCATTATGCCGATTCACATCATAATTAAATATGGGGCCCATATGCGGGCAAACCTAGTCGTATATTGGCCTCATTTAAATTTGTGTAGCGAACCAGTAACTTATCCTGCCCTGTTATTACACCATTTAATTGCGGGGTAGATAAATAACTTGAACCGTTTAAATAAATATCAGGACCCCGGTTCCATTTAATATTGCCTAATTGCATTGCACCTTTGCCATGCCATACATCATACATGCATCATGCCGATCTTTTGCCGTAGCATTAAATAGTGCATCCGGTGTTTCTTCTAGTGTTTTGGTTCTTCGCGGATAAGGCCGTTGAGTTGATGCGAGTGTCGACCCGATCTTCGGTTGAACCTTCGACAATGTTTTCAGGCGAGCACCTCCCCCTTTCTACCTATCTTACTTTTATAGTATTTATTTCCCTCCTGTTGATCTATTGCTATCTGTGTTGCGATGCTCTAGTTTTCGTACCCGTGTTATCCCTTGCAGCCTTATATTGCCTTGGACACATCCTATTACCTGTTGTTTGGTAGATAGTTGGACCGCGCGCCGTAGTCGCTTGCTCAAGTGTTGTTGCGTGTCGCCAAGTACCACAGTTGTTGGAGTATTGCCGCATGCTTATTGTTGGAGATGATCATATACTGTTTAACAACTAAAATTGAAGTAGGTAAGCAGAGGCACAGGTGGGCAATAGATGTTATTTGGTTGTTAACCGTCCACTTGTGTCCCGTAGGACCCCGAGTACTTGATACCTGTTCCTTGAATTTTCGCGCTATCCACATCCGGGAGGATTATGGGACCCCAGGCGAGCTTGATTCATTCTTATTTCTTGGGGCCACAAACTAGTTTGAGGTTTTATTTACTATCCTGTACTTATGCCATGCTTTCTTGCTTTATTTACGATTATGCGAGGAGCACTTCTTTATTTAGGATCGTGACCCGTTTGTGATGTCGACAAGCCAGTTTGGGTTCCCGATCGTTCTGACCCACAAACCTTGAGTCCGTCTCGAAGTCAGCTAACTTCGTTGCGGGTATACTTAATGGGGTGGCCCCCTGAAATATTTCTGAATCTTGTGATTGCTTTGTCGTGAAAGCCTCGTTGGGTTTTGATTTGGTTTTTCCGAGGTTGATCGAGTGTGTGTTGCTATTTGTGCACCCTGCAGGGTAAAAATTTCTGAAAGCCGTTTCCGCGGTTATGGACGACTTGGAGCACAGTATCTCGATCATAGACAACTATAACTAAAGTAGTACTATAAATTTGACTTTATAATGACTAGTAATCATCTTCACTATAATGGAATGGCTAAATAAAATTGCCAACAATTGCTTGTTTGGGTTGACGCTTGCTACCATTGTATCTTCCTAGTAAGTATTGCAACTACAACGGAATGGCTAAATAAAAGTACCAACAACTGCTAGGTTTTGGGATATCTCATGCTATTTGTATCTGACTAGTAAGTGTTGCAACTACAATGGAATGGTTAAATAAAACTGCCCACTGCTTATTATATCAGGATGACCATCTATACCTGACTAGTAATTGTTGCAACGATAACTGAATAAATAAAACTGCCAACGGTGTGAGTTCCTTGGTTGACTTCCTCGTTTGGTCTCGAGGGGGAAACACCAGGATGGGTTTGTCTGATGGTAGAATCAGGTTGGTTCCGAATAGGTCTTTCTTATCCCTCTCTGATAGCCGCGGTTGTATCGTCTCTATAGGTTGTCTAGTGCATCTTTGCGCTGCCGCTTGATCCACCATACCTATGTAGGCGAGGACCGCCGAATTCTAGTCTCGTCGTGTCTTGGCCTCGATCTTGACCGCTCTCTCTTTTCCTTTGCCTTGTCGGCACCCCTTTTGTTTAAGCAGGTTTTGAGATCGACGTCGTTAGCAGGGTTACCCTTCCGGCTTGGCCTGGGCATGGTTATGGACGCCATTGGTTATTCTTCAGGGCCCTTAGCCCCATTTGCATATTGTCCGTAGTCGGACGATCTATCATTTTCAAGGTGATTTGGATCTTTGTATATTATATCTGTATTCTTGACTCTTTGAGTCGCTGTTATATATATATATCTGTTCTGTGGGTCCCATCGAGGACTGTTGTGTAATGTTATCACTTCGTTTTCCACCCGCACGAAAGTGCCTGGTGGGCACCATTGAATCGTTTCTATGCGGGTTTGGCGGGTTTCGCTAAAACTTGCATAGGGCCGATTCTGAGGGTGTTACACTAAGTAACCCTCACAAAGCGTCGCGTAGTTTCTAAGTGCGAGGATGCTATTGGGGAAGAGGTTCTGAGGCTGTACTCGGTAATGGTTGAGGACAACTAGGAAGAAATTGGAGATGGGCAGGGAGACACCGCGTACCAGTTGGGCTTTGAGGTACACCTTCTCTCCAGCTTGGGGAGAAGGCGTGACCTCGTAGGCCGGCGCCGCCCGCCAAGCGAGCCCCTCTGCCGCAGGGAGGTATCCCTCGATGATCAGTTCCTTCATGCCGTAGTCCGTAATATCCGAACCGCGCCAATCGCCCTTGTGGGAGTCGTACTCCTCCTCTAGCAGCTCCAACGCTATTGGGTTATGGTCACCGCCGGTGGCTTCGAACACCACGGATTTAGGGATCACCGGACCCTCTGGGGGCACGATGATGGAGCTCGCCGGCTTCGCCGTGGCATCACCTGATGCCGCCATGGAGGGAGCGGGACCGCTGCTGGCCATTGGGGGGTTACGGTGGTGACTGGGAAGGTCGAGGAGTTAGGGTTTTTCGCACGGTGCGCGGAGAGCTCGAGGAGGCGCTCGCTGGAGAAAGAAGACGATGCAAAGGAGAATGAGGTGAAAAGTAAAATTTCCACCGCTGTTACAATTTATAACCTCCGATATCAAGATTCGTGCGGAATGATCGAATGGTTGACGCATGGACGACAAGTGCGGACGCGTGCGCGGAAATTTCGCCACGTTGCCAACCATCGCCGCCAACCGTTCGTATAGATCGCGCCGGAAAATCGGACATGATTGTGTTCTCTGCACGTGTGAGTTACGAGGCGTTGCTGGCCTATGTCTACGTCGCCCTAGCTGTCACTAGCAGGTGAACCATCACATCGGAAGATTCTATCATAGACGGATCCAATCCGGCTATGGAAGAGTACGATAGAAGATTCAGCAATTCTCCGACTTACAAGTTGAAGACGGAGAAAACCTTGCAGGGTTCTTGGGGAGGACTACAAGATGTTGCTTGACAATTTGCCGACATCCATCTAGACGGAACATTCAACGTGAAGAGGCAAGACGGCGCAAGATCTCGGAGTTCTTCGGGGGTTACTGTTGGGGATATGCTATATGGGTATCCTCATAGCATGTCCTCTATCCGGATAACCCGGATGGCCTGATTGTAGCATGGCCCATGGCTGTTGGCGGACGATTAGATGGATCGAGAAGGGAGGCCCATGCCGGATAAAGGAAGGCTACGAAGGAGTCACCGACGTACCCGGAGCCTTGGAGTGCAAGCCACGCTAGACTAATTGTAGGCAGTGTAGGACTCTGTAACCTGTCTATCTAGGACTTTTCCCTGTAACCCTAGGACCTGGAGACTATATAAGTCGGGCCTATGGGAGCCTTTAGGGGACGATAACTTATACTTTCTAGTCACCTCGCATAGCAAACCGATCTCTGTAACTCGACGTATTGCCATTATAGTGATTTATAGCAGGAGTAGGATTCCGACCGTCGTGGGATCTGAACCTGGGTAAGCTGTGTTACCTCATACCCGTCAACCGTCCGCCTTCCCCCACGTCACTAAACACGCACTGTGAGGACCCCTCCATGGCGTACTCGTCGGCAATACCACGACAGTTCGCGCTGGCGCGTCGAGCAGCGTGGGGCGGCTACGTGCGTCGTCGGCGAACTACGGCTTGGCTCCAACCCTTCCCGGTGCGGCGGGCCGGCAAGCCGCGGCCGTGGTGGAGCAGAGTGCTGGAGGTGACGGGGCTTGGCGGCAGGGTTGGTATTCTTGGCCCGGCGGCGGAGCCCCTAGCGACGCTGGAGCTCGGCAGCGGGGTTCGTCTTCCTAGCGGTGAGGCATGGATGTGAGGCGCGGCGGCACCTCCTTCCCTCTCGACGGCGGGACGGCTCTGGCCCGGGCTTTAGGCGCGAGCTCGGCCCGAGATCTGGCGGCGTCCATGGCGCCCGCAGCGGCGATGGGGCGCAGGGTTGCTCGGGAGGTTGGGGATCAACGGTGGCGACGTCTTGGCAGTAGCAGCGCAGCGGAGGAGCGGAGGGGCCCGATCTGGGCCTGTTCCAGCCATGGCTGGCTCTGCTACTGTGTCCGGACGGCGCTCACAGGGGGTGATGGAGGGCAGGTACCCTCCCTCAAGTTGTCTGTGCCTCGGTTTCTTCACGTCCATGAGCCCGGCCCGACCCTATCATCGGCGGCTCGATGCGGCGTTGGTCGGAGCTTTGGCTAGAGCTCGGGGATGCCGGGGTGGCGGCCCCGGAAGGCGGTCTGCTGGGTGTCTCTTCGGCGAGCGTCGTGGCAGTGGTGGTGGCTCCTCCCCCCGTTCATGTGGATGGCGAGGAGAGGGCGACGGGAGGTTTCGGTGTTGGCGACGCTTCGGCTAAGGCAACTCCTAGATCGCGTGTCGGCAGCCTTTCTTGGGGTCAACGAGCATGGCAGTTGCTGGGGAGCGGTTGGAGGTTTTCCGGGCGAAAGCTCTGTGCTTCGGCACCATCGACGACGGTGCCTGCGGGTATCGTTACCTTGTTCGGGGCGTCGGTGCGGCTACCTCCCGCGCGACAGGGCTCCGGGTGAAAAACCTTGACTTTTGGTCTCGACGGCGGCGGCGCGGTGTGTCGTGACCCTCTTGGGGGCATCGTCGTGGAGCCCCTGGTCACCCCAGTTTCGGCTCGTTGTCCTCGGTGGCATGTTTAGGCTTCCGCGTCTGTCTTGTTTATTTTGATCTGCCTTGTAAAAGGGGGTTCGCCTCCACCTTGTATCTATTTGGCCGATGTGGCTTTATTTATAAAGCGGGGCGAAAGCCTAGTTCGAGAGAGAATCTTAAGGTTAAGTGAAATAGAATAGCCTTGGGGAAAAGATTTGCTAAAGATTCCTCTCTTAGCCAAACACCCTCCCAACATTTTAATCCATTACCAATCTAAGGGCTTGTTTGATTCATAGGATATGAAAAGTATAGGAATAGAAAAAACATAGGATTGAGATGTCATGCCAACTTGAATCCTATGAAAAGAGAAATTTTGTTTGATATAGCAAAGGAATTTTTTCATGAGGTATAATCTAATGTTTCTTTCCTATAGAAATTGCACTACAAGATTCCTATAGGATTAATTCCTATAGAATGTGTTCATATGAATCAAACAATAACATAGGAAAAAATTCTTATAGGATTTAAATCCTATACAATTCCTATGCATTTCCTATGAATCAAACAAGCCCTTAATCCTAACACGTGGCCAAAACAGTTTTTTCACATCCATTAAACCCTGCCAAAAATGTGAATCGATCGCCTGGTTTTGCAACAGCTTTGCCAAGAGTTAACTTCTTCGAGATATTTCCTTTTTCTTTGCGATGAACCAGAGATATCGGGAGAGTTTTCCGACGAGACGGAGGCGAAACAGCCGGTGGGAGGGTGGGTGGGTGGAACGGGCACGTGGCCCGATACCAAACACGCCCCTCGCGAGCTCAATATTTTGCTCTTGGTTCGGTGCTCACTCCTGCCGAGACAGCGTGATGCCAGCGAATGCCAAGTCGGCGCGTTCCCGTTGCGGCACCCTGCCGGAAGGGCGGCGGCGTCGCCTTGTTAAATAACGCCGCTGCTCCGTACTCGATTGAGCCGCACCGTCACACCCCCGCTTCACACTTCACAGAGCTAGCTAGCGTTGCTAGGCGCGATCGAAGCTCACCGGCGACATGTTCCGAGCGATGCAGATCGTCTTCAGGGGAAAGACCGGAGCTGCGCAGGCGATGCCCCGCGGCTTCGCCGGCCGCTGTGGCTACTCCACAGCCCCGATCTCCCAGCGGCTGGCCGGGAAGGTGGCGGTGATCACGGGCGGGGCCAGCGGCATCGGCAGGGCCACGGCCGAGGAGTTCGTCCGGAACGGCGCCAAGGTCGTCCTCGCCGACGTCCAGGACGACCTGGGCCGCGCCCTGGCGGCCGACCTCGGCGCCGGCTCCGCGTCCTACACCCGCTGCGACGTCACCGACGAGTCCCAGGTCGCCGCGCTGGTCGACCTCGCCGTGTCCCGCCACGGGAAGCTGGACGTCATGTTCAACAACGCCGGCATCGTGGGGTCCCTGTCCCGCCCCCCGCTCGGCTCCCTCGACCTCGCCGACTTCGACGCCGTCATGGCGGTCAACGCGCGGGGCGTCATGGCGGGCGTCAAGCACGCGGCGCGCGTCATGGCGCCGCGCCGCGGCGGCAGCATCATCTGCACGGCCAGCATCGCGGGCGTGCTGGGCAGCGTGGCGCCGCAGCCGTACAGCGTGTCCAAGGCGGCCGTCGTGGGGATCGTGCGCGCCGTCGCCGGGGAGATGGCGCGCTCCGGGGTCAGGGTCAACGCCATCTCGCCCAACTACATCGCCACGCCGCTGGTCATGCGCCTCCTCGCGGAGTGGTACCCCAAGGAGAGCGCCGAGGAGCACCGCCGGATCGTCGCGGGGGACATCAACGAGATGGAAGGCGTGGTGCTGGAGGTGGAGGACATCGCCAGGGCGGCGCTGTACCTCGCGTCCGACGAGTCCAAGTACGTCAACGGCCACAACCTCGTCGTCGACGGAGGGTTCACCGTGGGGAAGGTGCCCAACATGCCGCTGCCGGCGCAGTGAAGTGAAGGACACATGCATGGTCTATTCCCCACGCTCTCTGAATAAGTTTATTGTGTCGTATATTGCTGCACCGGAGCATTTATTTGGAACAGCGATTCTTTCTTATCGACAAGTGAAATGACACCTTTGGAACAGTGTTTCCTCATCAACAAGAAAAAATGAGCATGTGTTTTGAAAAATGAAGTTCTGCGTCAGAATTCATAAGCTGGTCCTCCTCATATGAATTCATATAAGCTCCATCGTTACTACTCCCTCCGTTTCAAAATATAAGATGTTTTAGGTTTGTGAAATAAATGAATCTAGACTTGTTTTAGTGTGTAGATTCATCCTAAAGTTGAGTGAATCTACATACTAAAACAAGTCTAGATTCATTTTTTTCACAAACCTAAGACATCTTATATTTTGAAACGGAGGGAGTATATATTAAAACAACACATATGCTTAAGGAGAAAAAGAAAATCAAGTCGCATAATCCTGCTCCTCGAAACAGGCTTTCATCGGGCTATATTAATATAGAAACCATCCTACGACAAGCTTGCGAGGGGGAGGGGGGGCGCAAGCACACTCAAGCCCAAAGTAGAAAAGAGAAACGAAAGAGAAACAAATGCCGACAATGGCAGGTCGAAAAAAGCGAGGATGACTCGCCAGCTACGTCCTTCGGAGAATTTTCACCATGAATCGAGCACTTCGAAACACCGTGTATCAAGCAACACATTCAACAAGTACTATGACGATGACGCTAGGGTTTCCTCCGATACACGGAGGGGTGTAGGGAAGGAGTACTCCCGACGCCCTTCAGAAAGGGATAGTGGCACCTGCAAGCGTCACTGCGTCGGTGCCGGGCCAGCAGATAAGGATTTATCCCAACCCAAAAAAAAACACAACCCTCGATACTTCAAAGCGCTCCAGCAATCTTGTCGTCCACCAGCACATGCCACCACGGTCTTGAGTTCACCCTTGCTGTCTTACTATGGCAAAGGAAGTGAGGCTGACAGTATCGAGACACAACAGGCGATGTGCGGCAGAATAGCAGTCGTGCAAGAGGGATCGACCTCCACCGCCGATGGTGGTAGACGACCGGATTTAGCAGCAGGGGCAAACCAGGCCCGCCGAGGAGCGACAGAACAACAGCCATAAACGAGGGACCAACCTCCACGGCCGACGGCGATAGCTTACTGGGTGCAGCAGCAGGACAAACCAGGCGCACAACCGGGCCAACAAAGGCCCCGTGAAGCCCTGCCGCCGCGCTACAGCAGGTGCGCCATTGTCACCGCTACCCATGGTATCTAGCCCATCTAGGCCGCGAAGCAAAACACTCAGTCGGTGAATCCCACAACACATATGTTCAAAAATTGAAATAATGTATATAAATATACATAACATCATCGGGCCACCGATCAGATCAACTGTTATTACAATGGGCAACAAAGCCTCCGTTTTACTGAATCCATAATGAGGTGCATCACATATGTTTCATATTGGCACAACAAGACGCTCATATGACGTTGAATGTCTATGGCGTGTAAATTGAGCCCATTTTATTGTTGTCGCCGTTTTGGATGGATTTGAAAGACGCTTTCTCCCCTAGCTAACATTGTCTTTGCTCTCTTTTCTGTATTAGTGTAACATCCCAGGATTAGCACCTAGAAATAGAGAGGACACAGGTTTGTGCATTGCCATAAGAAAATCCGGAGAATTTTCGCGTAAAACTAAAAGAGCTACAGAGGGATCGGGATCTCTCTTGTACTGAAGGAAACTTCGGAGCAAGTGCGATAGATTTCGACATGACCTTTGTAGAATTCTTTGTTTCGGGGAAAATTTGTTCAAACATATATTTGAATTTCAAATATGAAATTCAAATTAATTTATAAAAATTCACAAATAGGAATTGGAAATATTTAATAACTTGAACTAAAAATGATTACATAAATAATATAAAAAAGATTATTTATTAATATAAATATATATGCATATGGTATTATTTTACAATAGATAAATAAAAGAATTCTTTATATGTGACATTGTCTTTACAATTAGGATTTACAAAGGAAGAATTAATAAATAAATAGTTTATTATTTACAAACACAATAATAATACAAAATCTTTACACATGTGAATAAAAAGGAAATTACAACAAGATTAAAAATAAAACCTAACTAAGCTTATTTTCTTCTTCTTGATCTTAATTCCTGTGAAATAAACAATAGAGCAGAAACATTGTTTTAACGTTAAAATATTTGCCCCACCATATGTGAGGCAATTTGATATATGAAAATAGCTTAGGGATTTTGGTAAGAACTACCAAAATCCACTAACAACCTAGGAGGGTACCACCAAATCTAGGCAACAATTAGGATATGGATCTGGGAACTAAACACTTGAGTAATGAGAGGCAACTATGAAAATCCAGGAAACCAATATATATTTGATCCACCATTTGAAGACAACAATAAGCATGCTATGGCACCCTCCTAAGCCTAGCTAAGTTCAAGAAAATAAAATCAAAGCAACACAACAAGTAATATGTCCTAGCACTACTCAGCTAAGAAGATTCATAGTTAATCTGATCTTTGCCGGTTACTTTAAGTCACATGGCAATTAAGCAATAGTTCAATTGCTATGTAAAAGCCACAAATACCTGATTAGGGGAAAAGGCCCATTTAACTGAACCAAATGACTATTGTATCCCTCAAAATGAAATAAGGAAAGCTATAGTATAAGACCAGGAAATATCAGGCATCCACTTGATCTTATCCACACACCACAACAACCAGGTAAGCATCACAGTCATTGCATGCAGAATGTGTGCTGTCGACAAAGCAAGACAGCACCAGAGCTAGAAAAAGAAAAACACAACCACCATCACTGGTTAGACACGCCATAGTCTTATCCTCTTCTCAAAGCCACACTCCTCTGCCTCAAGAACACCACAAGTAGTCCTAGCTTGTACCAGATCAAAACAGCAGAAAATATATACCACACCATTTCCAGCTTTGGTTGCTTTCTAGAGCCATGAGGAATTCAAGGCCATGCCACAATTGTATTAGGAGCACAAGGAGAAGATCAGGAGCACTAGGAGAAGGATAAACAACAGCTTAAGCTGAAAGCCAGTAGCAACAAGGTGTGAAGGTGGAGCAAGCCATCAAATCAATTAGTAGTTGATCAAGAACAACTACCAGCATACCAGCCATGGGGTAGCAACCACTCTACAGGAAACAGGTTTATCTTTAAGATCTGTATTTAGTTTTTATATAAGCATCTTGGGAAAATAAAGGGAATAATCCACATCAAATCCATTCCTCTACCTTCAACTAAATGATCATTTAGAAGGATTGGAGGAGGAGGT
Organism: Avena longiglumis; assembly: GCA_030063025.1. NCBI lineage: Eukaryota > Viridiplantae > Streptophyta > Magnoliopsida > Poales > Poaceae > Avena > Avena longiglumis. Next base: position 103,526,663 of record CP125976.1, on the reverse strand, counting down.
TCTCTCAGTTTGCATAGAAATGCTATGCAAGTTCATCACAGAGAATGGGGGCCACCAAAATAAATATATGTTCTTTTCTACCAACAATATGTCTCAGTCTTTGCATCATTGACAGGGGCAAGTATAGTAGATCATGTAACAATGGATTTATACTATGCACACTCGACTGAGGTACCATAGTAGCAAATTCCAAGACACAAAGATCACTAAAAATTTACACTAGCAACATCAGCAAGTACACATGCTTGTATATCATCTATCATCAAACCAACTAAATCCTTGCATCATCTTTCTAACAGAATAGTTAGGAATCATGTGATCAATTACTGTCATGTTGATCACATACATACATAATCACCAAATCTCACTTGCAAATAAATTCAAATCATTTTCCTAGATAATAGGCCAGGAATCATTTAGTGTACTGCTATTATCTCTGGCAGAGGAATGCATATCTTAACACACTCAAAGCCGATTGTCATATGTCATTCACCATCAAACTAATAAGCATCACAGTAAGCCACCAAGGTCACTACTATGCACACTCCAGGATGGAGGCACCACAATAGTAACTCTTAAAGAAAGGACAGTTGAATATCACAATCTTCATTTTATAGGATCATCCAGAATTCAACATCTACCCTCTCATATAAGTTTAGAAGAATTCAAATCATCTCCCTAGTCACATCAGCTAGGAATCGGTCATTAAACTAATCACATCTGCAAGCCATCCCAAATGAAGCAAGCCACTAGACTATAGTCATTTCAAATTCAAATCAATATGGAACTATCCACCAACATATGCATTGACGGATAATTCATCCAAACTGAAGCATTAGGCACTTAGTAGTATCTCATGTATCCCAGGAAAATCCTAAGTATAGTAATGACAACATCACTGAACCATCATCATCATATATCAGCACTCAACATCATGTGTTGGCTCAAAGAGACACCACACACTCGGCGATGTCATTGACTCGATGGCGATCACGAAAAGAACTTCTTGAGGTGCCGAGCACGGAGGCGTGGCGTGTGAAGCCAAAGCACAACACACCAGCGAGGTTGCGGGGATGAAATCACCGCCATCCCACTAACACAGCACCATCACTCCCATACCACACCATCAACCATACCACCCCAATAAATAGTTGAAAGGGTATTTTACCCTATGCTATTTTTGGTTGACAATGACACCATGGTTAGAGTGGACTAATGCTATTTCTAGTGTCTTACACGGGTTCTAGTCCAATGCTGTGATGAAATGTTATCGGAGGCCCCCCCATTTTGATAACGAAGCTTCACACTGGAGTTTTCCCTTTTCATGTAATTTGAGTCCGGTTAGGAGCTCCGCACTATTAAGAGGGGTTTTCTCGATGAGCTTGTTGGGGATGATCACCTAAGCCATATACACATCCCTTTCTCCTACCTAATCCATCACCAAAGAGAGAAGAAATCCTATCCACAGGCCTTTTCTGCAGATCCGGTTTCGACCGGTTGGACCGCTCCCGGATCGTCCGGTGTCAGGATCGGAAATCCGGACTCAAACCGGGTTCTCCGGTTTACTCACTCCGAGTCTATCCGAGTCTGGGTATTGAGAGCAGTTTCGGTTTCTATCCGGTTTTCCGGGCTGTGGACCGGACCAACCGAACTTAAAACCGGACCATGCGTTTTTGGCTCAAAACGACTAGTTTTTATCCTTGAGTATAAATATCCCTTCTTCCAGCTTGAGTAGGTTAGGCATTCAGTTTATATCATTTCTTGAAGCTCTCTCTCTCTCCCCATTGTTGAAACACAAAAGCTTGAGGATCTCCCATTCTACCCAACCAAATCCAAATCCCTTTGGTAGAAAGGAAGAGGAGGTCCCGATCTATGTTTCCACCAAGCCAAAGTTCATTCCCCCTTGAGTTCATCGAGTTAGCTTGTTACTCTTGGGTTTGTGGGAAACCCTAGGCGGCTAGGGTCGCCCGGAGGCATTCGGCTTGTGATTTTCCCTGTGGAAAGTTTGTGAGGGTTTGGAGACTACCCTAAAGTCTACCACGAGTAAGTGATCTATTCCTTCGTGGGATAGGCTCGGAGAAGAAGGTGAGCCTTCGTGGCGCGTGAGGAATCTTTCATGGAACATCACACCTCTCCAACATGACGTAGCCCCCTTCCCAAAGGTGGTGAACACGGGAATACATCTTCGTCTCCGCGTGCTTTGGTTATTCCTTAAACGATCTCTTACTTGTGTTGCTTATCTTGTGATAGCCTTCGAGCTTGAAGTATCTTGTACATCATCTAGGTTGCCTCACCTAGTTTGCATTTAGGCTCACTTATATTCCGCAAAGCCTAAAACTTGCAGAAGATTATAAAGAATTTTGTAGAAACCTATTCACCCCCCCCCCCTCTAGGTTAACCATCTTACACTTTCAATAGTCCAATAGGAACATATCAAGGTCGCTGGGGTTGCAGATATACTGCTGTCCCACCAAAACCTAGGTCAAAGATTTGACAACACAAACATACCAAGCATTAACAAATATTACTAGGGTTTTAGGATTCCCAGTAGGAAGGAGTAAAGAGGAAAGAAGGGATACATACCCGAGAAGAACTCAAGCTCGCCAAAGAGGGTATCAGGTCGGCGTGGGTAGCAACACGGCGGCACGGTGGGCACCGAAGAGCCTACACGGCCGAGTCTCACCAAAGCAGATGGTGGCGGAGAATGTCGTGATGAAGCGGCACCACCAGAATCGGCGGCTACCATGTCGAGCAGAGCTAGGGTTTCGGGGAGTCTGGCGAGGAGCCGCAAGCCAAATCAATGGGGAAAGAAAAAGGAAGAGGTGGCGGCGACACGGCTGGCCACGGAGGCGATGGCGGCGTGAGGTGACAAGCGGCGACATCGGCGATCGCGCCTGAAAGAGAAACACGAGAGATAAGGTTCGTGTAATGCGTGCGTGGTAGTGAAGAGAGGGTGGTTTGTGTAGTGCTGGCATAGACTAAGCTGGGCCAAATTTATATATGCCCAAACAAACAGCCTAAGCTGTTTAAGATAAGAAATAAAGTGAAAATAAAATAAATGAATTATCAAAATAACCTCTAAACATTTTTAGCTATAGAAAATTATAGAAAAATCATAAAAATACATTTAATATGTTAAAATTATCATAAAAATAAGATCTATCTAATAAAAATATAACTTTATTTATTTAAAATAAATATACAGCACATAAATATTAACATCATTAAATCCTAAGTAAAATTTCATAAAATAAGAAAAACTCCTAAAAATAAATAAAAATCATTTTTGTGTATAAAAATAACTCTACTATTTTATAAAAATACTAACTTAGCGTTTTACAAATAAAATATAAAGCAAATATTTAAAGATACTAAATTCTTTGAAGAATTTTATAAAAATAAAGGTAAGACTTAAAAATCAATAAAATTCATTTTCAAGATCTTTCATAAGTATATTTCACTAGAAAAATACTATGTATAATATTCAAAAACATTTTAAGATAAATAAAATTCATTACTTATTTTACTCAAATAAAATACCCACCTTCTTAATTCTTAAAATTATTTCTTAAGTAAGAATTAATCAAATTTTCTTATAAAACACTAAAACCTTTAAAGTTTAATTACTAATTCTAAATCCATAATCAAAATAAAACTTAAATATAACTATTAGCCTTTAAATGTTTTTAAATCTTAAATTCAAATTAAACTCCTTTAAAATAAATATTACATATCACTCATGTATAAGATGATGAATAATCTTCATCTTTTCACCACTCTTAAAAATGACTCTAAACTCAAATAAATTTATAAGATCATCTAATTATGCTCCCATTAATAAGTTGCATATTATTAAATTTATCCTTCACTTAAATTAAAAGGGATCATCCTTAATCATATTTGCCATAACCCTAAAACTAGATACTATTCTAAAACTCATCATATCTTAAAATTCACTTCTATTTTTATAGTTAACTTTGGTCTAAACAATCATAAACATCTCATTTGAAGTTTATTCATGTTTTTAAAGTTAACTTTGGTCACTTGTACCATCAATTAAAATATGATAACTTAACATCATTCATAACCATCACCAACCCTAATGTAAAACCTAATGACCTTCAACACTGATTAACTTTAACTAAAGCCTAGTTTCTTCAAATGTTATTCTTTTTGCCACTTCACACAAACAATTCTATAACAGTTCCTTCAGCTCTTAAGAACTCAACCCAAGGACTTTTTATCCTAGTCACCAGATAATAATTAATCATAATCACATTACTCTATCCGTACTTGTATATTTTGGATTATTAACACTTAAGTTCTGTAGGTTTCGCAGCATAGAAAACAAAAAATTTCCTACGATGGGAACAACTATGTACCAAGATCTATCTACTAGATACAAACAACGGGCGGATGTATATCCGTAGAGAACATACCCTTGAAGACCGACAAAGCTTAACGAGTCCAAACTCGTGGTTGATGTAGACGATCTCTTGGCGATCTCAAGATCGAGAGGAAGTCCTAGCGCAAAAAGCAACAGCGCATCCGTGCTCGCACACACGTTCGAGGCACCGAGCAACCTCCGCCTCCTCGCGCCCGATGCAGGAAGCACAACTCTTTCTTGCCAAAAGCCACCGGAACATGTATCTCGCTAGTCGAGACCATGGGGATAAATTCTAGAGGGAGAGAGATCCTTCACGAGGAGGTGTGAGAGAGAGAGGGAGGGGCTCCTTTTATAGGGAGAGGGGGAACCCATGCGCCCAGCCATGGGGCTGCCCCCACCTCTTCCACATTCATGTGGGTGGACACTCCACTCACTCAAATGCCTTTCAATTCCCTCCACTCAAATTCCCATTAAATTTCCACCAAATTTAATGCAATCTCTCATTAAATAAAACTCCTTTTATTTATTCAGAATTTTGTCAATTACTTTAATGACAAACATTCACATATAACCCCTTGCTAGTATTTCATTTCACATGTAAACACTTTACGCAATTTCACCGAAAACCCGTTTCGGTATCTAGTGAAATAAATTCTGCGCTTGTTATTCTTTTCGCATGAAAATTTTGCTCCAATTGGATCTTTGGTGTCTCTTAAGTGTGTCACCCTACGGTCGCGAATAATGCGGACATGATCGATACCCTCTCGGATCAATAATCGAGCGGGATCTAGAGACCCATCGACTCCCACACATTCAACGATGACTTTCTTGTGATCGTGAACCTTTTATGCTAGTATCTTAATCCCTTTGTTTAGCGATATATTACATTTCCGAGATTCGATCATCGGTATCTCCATACCTAGTTTGCTCTCACATCGACATGTACTCTTTTCTCGTTCCGTGATATAACATTCTAGTGATCAAATCACTTGCTTGCAAGCTAATCAATGTGATATCACCGAGAGGGCCCAGAGCATATCTATCCGTCATCGGGATGAAAAATTCCACTCTCGATCCATGGGCCTCAACATAACACTTTAGTAGTTACGAACCCATCTTTATAATCACCACATTACGGTGTGACGTTTGATGTTATCAAGAAACTCTTCCGGTGTTAGTGATTGACATGATCTCATGGTCTAAGGATTAGGATCACTTCGTAAGTTGTTTATAGCAATATAAACTCAATGACTTTGATCGTAATGCTATACTTCGGATGAATGTTCATCACACCATTACACTAATGTTGTGACCCCGTTATTAACAACATCCAATGTCCATGATCAGGAAACCTTGATCATTTTGTTAATCAACGAGCTAGTTTATAATAGAGGCATAACTAGGAACTTACTTTTGTTTATTAAACACACATGTATTAACGATTCCGTATTAATACAATTATAGCATGTAAAATAAACATTTATCATAAACAAGGAATACGATAATAACCACTTTATTATTGCCTCTCGGGCATATTCCCTTCAGTCTCCCACTTGCACTATAGACATTAATCTAGTTTGAAAACTTTGCGTATTGAACACTTATGGCTTTCTGGTGTTCCATATACGCAATTGCAAGTGGTTAACATAATCTACGGATCTGACGCTTCAGGTCCTTGTGTATTTGCATGTCTTTGCGTCTTCACGCATCACTCATTCTCTAATGAGATGGCATTGTATAAATTTGGTCTTTCGGTGATACCTTTAGTTCCTTGGGGTTAAAAGACGTCGATACTATTGTCACACAATATATCTTTAGTGTTAGCCCGTTGCGAACCACACCTTAGTTTGATAACAAACTACTTGACACAAATTTCCTCCTTTGCCGCTACTATAGCAGTCATATACTTAGCCTTTTGTTGTTGTATTCGTCACAATGTCTTAACTTTGGAACTCTTCCAAGTCCATCATGGAATCTCCTTTCCATTACATTGTGCCACCCATAGTTTAAATTGAGATAAACTTAATTTGTATCTTGTGACAAAACTAGTATCAATGTAACGCTTTACAATGAACTATTTGTAATTGTTTGTCACCTCTACACAAATATATTTTTAGTTCTTTCCAAAAGATCATAAGAATTTCCTTACTATTGTCCAATGATCATTTTATGATTCATTCTGGTATATGCTCATAACACTTAGAGCATAGGACATATCTGGATGTGTACATATCATGGTATGATTGATCAAATCATTCTTGTGATTTTACTCATCAAGTGTCAAAGCACTTGAATCTTGTTTCACTTATCAAGTGTCGATACACTTGAATCTTGATTCAATTCCTTTCTATGCGACAAGAACCGTTTCTTGTCGTTTCTATATTGAACTCCTTCAATATCTCATATATGTACGTTTGACACAACCATATTAGCGTCACAGTCTATCCACTATAGACATTCATGCTAAATATTTGGGTTTTGCCTAAGTCTTTCATCGAAATGAAATTCTTAACCTTTGTCAATAAAATATACATCATTTCTAATCAACAAGATGTCCTCCACATAATATTTTAGAAATATGTCTTAGCGCTCCCACTTAATTTTTTGCAAATGCAAGCATCTTCATTGTCTCCTGATGAAAACTCATTTTTCATCACGGTGAAGATTCCAACTCCGCGATGCTTACTTCAACCATTGAAGTTTGCATGCCCTTTTAGCATCCTTTGAATTAACAAAACCCTTTGGATCGTGTCATGTACACGTCCGAGGTAACTATTCTATTAAAAGAACTTTCTTTTGTTTATTCATCTACCATATAACAAATTATATGTAGTGGTTGCTACTTTAATCCGTCTAGACTAAATATCGCTATAAAAGATCAAATCTTGTCATAGTCAAATCCTTGAACATTGTCGTAAAATACTTTACCGACATGTCGACTATTTCATAGATGTGAAACATCCATGTCTGTTTCTTTATAGATCCAAATACGACCGATAGGTTTTTACACCTTTCCGGAGGGTCTTCCAAGTTCAAAACTTGATTTATCGTGTATGGAACTATCACGGATTTTATGGCTTTAAGCATTTGACAGAGTCAGGGCGCATCATCGCTTCTTTGTATGTATTCGGTTCATAATTGTCAAACAATAATGATTTACTCTCAAATCTTAGCATTTGATTGTTTAACCGACCTACTTGGTTCAATAAGAACTTAGATTTCCGTGACCACAACCTTTGAGGCACATAAGCTATGAGCATTATGGCAGCCTCCAGAACCATTTTCGGCGCTGCGCAACTTAGCACATTTAGCTAAGGTTCGTTAACCTTATCAAAGTTCTATTGTCCTCCCACTTAACATTTATGAAAAATTCCTTCTTCAAGAAACTTCATATTTCAAGCGACAAACCCCTTTGTCCTCGGTGTTATGGAGGAATAACCAATTGTTATTCAAAATAACCTACAAAGACATGCTCATCCGACTTCGGTTGTAAACATCTTACTTATGTTTAGCATACCAAAATTTAAGAAATGACAACTTGGGTTTTACCCCAAAACATAACTCATATGGTGTCATTTCAACGGATCAAGATGGAGCTCTTTTGTAACTACCTCGGTGAATTACGCTCCTAGCTACAAGCCTGGATGAACGGTAGTGGTTGAAATAGTACGGTGGGGCCCCAAAAGCCACTCACGGGTAGACCTTTCGGCCGTCCCAACCACTTCCAATTCATCGGACTCTGACTGGCATTTAATCAAGGCGAAGGATCAAATACATACACAAATGAGTATGTATGCAAGCCACCATACAAGAGTACATCGAGCCATTCCATCTAGAAAGAAAGGAATATAGCAACGCATACCAAGAAGATTCAAATGACCTAGATAAATCTAATATTTTAGGATACTTCCTCATACAACACACATCGTAGTATCATGCGAAGCGGCAAACAAAGTCCGAGTACGGATAAGAAGCAAATCGGCATAAGATGCCATAGAAATAAGCACATCCCAACCACAGATCTCACGGATACCCGTTCCGGAATCTCTACACGACGATCGTTGCCCACATCATCACCTCTTCCACCCAAAGATCCTGCGAGGGTACTGCTCATCCGAATCAATAATTTATCGTGTGAGACCCTAAGGGTACTCAAGAAGTCTTAATGCCTCTAAAGGGACACAACCTGGGTGACGAATTGCAGAAAAGATAAACCCTAGCAGTTCTATAGATACGCTAACCATCCGCCTAACCAATGATAGGCGGATGTCCGTGAATTAAGAACAACAGCTTATAATAGTAATTTCATCGATCCATCCTCCTCCTCGCTACCAACGAGGAAGCGGATAACAACCCCCATCTGTTGGCAATTTTATTAACCATTCCATGAGTGTTGCACTATTTACTAGTCGAATTACTTAGTCGATTAAAGCGGTACTTTAGTTATGCTTGTCTATGATCGAGAAATCGTGTCTAAGTCGTCCATAACCGGACACGGCTTTGAAAGTTTTACCCGGGGTGCACCAATAGCAACACACGCCGATCGACCTCGAAAACCAAATCAAAACCCAACGAGGCCTTCACGACAAAGCAATCACGAGATTCAGAAATATTTGAGGGGCCACCCCATTGAGTAGAACCATAGCGAAGCTAGTGACTCGAGACGGACTCAAGGTTTGGGTGGACGGCAGGTAAACGGGAACCCGAAGTGTGGCTGGGCTTGTCGACAGCAAAACGTGTCCCGATCCTAACAAGACAGTGCTCGCACAATTGTAAATACATAAGTAGCATGGCATAAGTACATGATCGTAAATAAAACCTCAAACTAGTTTGTGGCCCCAAGAAATAAGACGGAATCAAGCTCTGGCTCAGGGGGGTCCCATATACCTCCCGGATGTGGATAGCGCGAAATAATCTCGGAACAGGAATCAATTACTGGGTCTTACGGACACAAGTGAGCAGGAAAACCAAATAGCAGATGTTGCTCACCGTGCCACTTTCATTAGTTATCCCATTACTACTCGGGTTAAGTTGTTTAGGTACCTCGTTATCCAACAGACTCACATACCCTACACATGTTGTTCTACGACTCGCATGGCTCAAACAACTCCTGAGAAATGGCTCATGGGATGGAGGAACAAGCTTGGGGTTTAAAAGTAAAGGCTATGCATACTTGGGATTTAATTTAATGCAATCGACTCAATGATGCAAGAATAAGATAGAGGCAATAGGTATCAGTGTATGCAAGCATGTGGAAGTGCTTGCACGGAAACTCAGTTGAAGCGAGACGGATCTGGTAGTGCTCCGGTTCTCTTGATATATCCCCGCCAAATTCTATTCGAAAGAAGAACCAAACAAGCAAGGGCCAACATAAATAAAGTGCACAAGCATAGGAATAAAATGCGACAAGAAAACAATCATGCCATGATGAATGATGCACAAGTTGCATGGCAATAAGTAGCATGGCATGGGTGAGGTGTGATGTGCAAGAATAAGTCATTTTGTTAAGGTTGGGCCACATTTTGTTGTCATAATAGTTGTTGTTTACTATATATTTATATGATGCATGCTGCAATTGAAGTCATGGATAGCATAAACAGAAAGGTCTCGTCGAGCTGATCATTTTAGACATATCATTTGTTAAATTTGGAATTATAAATCAAAAGTTATTAATTATTTAAGTTCTAGTGGCATTAGTGGTAATTTAATTCAACTTGGAATTTTAAATGTGCAAAAGGCAAATTGAATAGCATATTTGAAATCCTTGCATTTTTCTGGTTCAGAAACATATAATACATGTATTATTTGAGTTTGTATTTCAAAAGTTATATTAAAATAGGATTTGAGTTTGAATTTAAATGATTTGATTTAGTTTTGAATTTTAAACAGACAGCCAGCTGGACTTTGTGCACCCAGGCTCAGCCAGCCCCAGTCATGTGGGGACCGGCCGATTGAGACCAGACACCACAGACGGCGGTGTTTCACACCGCGGCCGCTTCCTGAGCTCAGGCAGACGACAGTGGGTCCTGGCGTGTGCCCACTTGACAGCGAGACGCTGCGGCTGCCCACGTGGTTCAGGGGGGGGGGACTGCGGGTTGGTTTGTGAGAAGTTGGGGAGCCTTTTTATAAAACAACATCGACCGACAAAGCGGGGTCCGAGGGTTAAGCAACAAAAGGTTTGGGAGGGTTTTGTGCAAAGCGTCAGCGCAGATGTGGATCTTCTCGCGTGCCTCGGCAGCATGCGTGGCTGGGCTTGAACCAATGAATCTGGCAGCTGGGGCGGAAACCACTGGCTGGTCTGTGTGTTGAGGGAGGAAGGCGCGTGCTAGATAGGGCTATCTGCGTACCGGCAACCACCGTGTTCCGGCAAGACACCGAGGCGCTGACGAACGCGCGACTGCAACGACGCGCGGTTAAAGATGTGCAGGGAGGGAGCTGGGCTTACTGGTGGGTGTTGGTGGCGTTGGATCGGTTCGTGAAGGCCGTAGCTAAGGTTCCGCCGGCTCGGTCCTCCTCCTCCTCGACGAGCAGCGGCGATCGGGGACCTCGAGCTTCCTCGACACCACTCCGGCCGCCTCCCAGTTCGTGTGCACTAGGAAGATCGATTGTGGCGGCGTCGGAAAAGGCCTTGTGGAGAAAGAGGAAGAGGGGAAGCGAGGCGAGCCTCCGGGTGGATCTGGGGGACGGCTAGAGGCGAGGAGGATAAGATCGAGAGGGGCGGTGGGGGCTGCGTGGGGGAGGGTAGATGAAAGGTGGCCTCGGTGCCACCTTGTCCTCCCCTCACGTGCATGGGTCGGCAGGCTGGGCACGGCAGTGGGGGGTAGGCGAGGTTAGAGATGGGGCTCGGGAGCAGGTCTGGAGGCCCCTTGGCCAGGAGAGAAAAGAGGAAGAGGGGGCGGCTCGGGCTAGGGTTAGGTTTGGGAGGGTGGCCTCGGTTGTTTGGTGGGGTAGTAGCTAGGGCTAGGGCATGGTGAACATGTGGCCCGACTAGGATAGGTTTAGAGGAGTGGCTCGGCTAGAGAGGAGAGAGAGGGGCACCTTGGTTGTGATTAGAATAGGTGTGGCTTAGGGTTTTAGCTAGGATGGGTAAGGGCATGGGGTAGGTGTTAGAGAGGACTAGGATAGAGGATTAGAGAGAGAGGTGGATTAGGTTTTCTTTGAATCATGCATGCTCCAATCAAAGACCAAGCAAGATCAAAAAGAAAAGAGGTAAGGAGAAGGATGTGGGTTTAGGCTTATGCTCACCACATGATCACATGTGCATGCATGGATGGGGATGGACTAGAAGGAGAGGTAGAGAGTAGGGTTAGAGGTAGAAGTAGAGAGGGGATTATGTGGTAGGGTTTATAGCAAGATCCAACAAGTTCAAGCCAAAAGAAAGGATAGAGCTAGAGATGGTTAACCCAAAAAGCAAATAAAAACCAATGACAAGCACAAGATGGTACTTTCATGGCCCATGCAGAAATATTTAATGCCCTGTTGATTCTTGTGAAAACAATGTCATCACATAGCATTATTATTTTGCATTCCCAAAATTGGAATAAAGGCCAAGCTTAAAGAATTTAGAAAGATTTCCAAGTGGAGTATGAGGAGATGATCACATTGGAATATATTTGGGACTTGCTAGTGTGTATATGCCACTAGATATTTAATAAGCCCACAAAATATCCCCTCATGATGATAACCCCAACAACACACATATGGAAGCTAGGGAGAAAAGGTCCCACTCACAAGGCATGCAAAGGTGGCCATGTGGCTCTCATGCATCCATAATGTGAAAACAAAATGATGCCAAGATGAGAACATGTGGACAATAAATGGATCCATCCCAACCCACATGAGCTAGAAGTAAACCCATAAATGCCAAGCTCATATTTAGTTGGATGGTGGAATTATAAGGTGGTGAAAGAAAAAGGTGGTGGAGTTATTAAGAGATATGCCCCCAAATCAACTTGGGCATTTAGCAATATATCAAGAACCAAATACAATAACAAGAGGCAACTACAATTAATAATGCACATGAGATAAGAACCAAACAAGAAGGGGTTTTGGTATGATGTTCAAATGCAAGATGGCATGATGACATGAGCATGATATGATGATGATGCAACAATTATATATTGGAAGTGGCCCTTTTATTACTAGAACAAGTAGCATTACAGGTGTTAGACAACTGGGATGCTACAACTCTCCCCCACTAAACAGGAATCTCGCCCCGAGATTCTAGGAAGAAGAAGAAGACACAAAGAGAGAAGGATGGTTGGCACGGAGTTCATCTTCATGCTCCCAAGTGGCTTCATCAATGTAATGGTGTGACCACCGCACCTTGCGTAACTTGATGGACTTGTTGCGAGTCCTTCTTTCTGCCAGTCTCAAGGATTTTGGTGGGTGTTCTTGATAAGACAGTCTTCTTGAGATCGATTAGCTCATGATCCACGGTCTGCCGGATCTTTGAAGCACTTCTTGAAATGAGATGTGGAAAACATCATGGACTTTGAGTTTTTCCGGGAGCTCCAGGGCATAAGCAACTTCTCCTCTTCTACCACAAATCTTGAAAGGACCGATGTATCTAGGAGCCAACTTTCCTTTGATACCGAAGCGGTGTGTTCCTCTCATTGGAGTGACACGAAGGTACACGAGATCACCAGGAACATACACCATGTCCGTGTGCTTCCTGTCATAGTTGCTCTTCTGACGACTTTGAGCAATCTTCAGGTTCTCAAGGATGATATGCACCTTCTCCTCTGCTTGAGTTACAATGTCAGGGCCAAACCAGATTCTTCCTCCTGCACCTGACCAACCAATCGGAGTTCTGCACTTGCGACCATAGAGAGCCTCAAATGGTTCCATCTTCAGACTCTTCTGGAAGCTGTTGTTGTAGGAGAATTCAGCATAAGGAAGACATTCCTCCCACTTCATGCCAAAGTAGGTGACACAAGCACGAAGCATATCCTCCAGAATCTGATTGATCCTTTCCACCTGTCCTTGCGACCGAGGGTGGTAAGCAGTGCTGAAGTTCAATTTTGTTCCCAAAGCATTTTGGAAACTTTCCCAGAACTTTGAAGTGAAGATGCTTCCACGGTCTGAACTGATTTCAAGCGGAACCCCATACAGAGAGACAATTCTGTTGATATAGAGCTCAGCCAACTGAATTCCAGAAATTGTTTCTTTGACTGGGAAGAAATGAGCCACTTTAGAAAACATGTCGATGACAACAAAAATTGCATTGTTGCCCTTCTGCGACCTTGGAAAGCCAGTGATGAAATCCATCTCTACTTTCTCCCATTTCCATTCCGGAGGTTTCAATGGCTGTAGCAGACCGAATGGTTTCGATGGACCTTTTACTCTGCCAGACATCACATTCTCGAGACATACTTGGCACAATACCGCTTCAACCTGTGCCACCAAGATTGTGTTTTCAAGTCCATGTACATCTTCGTGCTGCCAGATGGATAGAAAGAACCAATCATGCGCCTCCTTGAGAACTTGCTCTCTCAAACCCGGTAGTTCGGAACAAACATCCGGTGTTCAAGAAAAGCGTGCCTTGATCATCCACGGAAGGACTCATACTTGAAGCTCAAGTTTAGAGATGAGCTTTTGGTGTGCGGATCACCAAGTGACGAGATCGAATCTTTTCTTCCAAGAGAGGAGTAGCCGAAGGTTCAGGAGATGCCCTTGTTCCACAATTTCCGTGTTGGTCGACGGAATTCCTCGCACAAGAGAGGTCATTGCTCTTCCGGCATGAGGTTGTTGACATAAGCTTTACGGCTAAGCGCATACGCCATGACATTTGCTTTGCCGGAGTGTAGTTGATGGTCACATCAAAGTCATTGATTGCTTCAATCCATCTCCTCTGCCAAGGTTGAGATCAGCCGAGTGAAGATATACTTCAAACTCTTGTGGTCGGAAAAGATCTCACAGCGGTTACCAAGCAAGTAGTGCCTCCATAGCTTCAAAGCAAAGACAAGCCTTTGCTAGCTCGAGGTCATGTGTGGGATAGTTGATCTCATGCGTCTTCAATCGACGAGAGGCATAAGCAACCACTGTTTCTCTTGCATAAGGACCGCACCCAATCCTTGCAAAGAGGCGCCATGCAGAATATCTGGAAAGGCTTAGATGTATCCGGAGGAACCAAGACTGGTGTGGAAGTGAGCTTCTCTTTGAGTGTCTCAAAACTTTCTTGACATGCAGGAGTCCACAGGTACTTCTTGCCTTTCTTGAGGAGATCGGTAAGAGGCTTCGCTATCTTCGAGAAGTTCTGAACGAAGCGACGGCAATAGCTAGCCAAACCAAGAAAACTCCGCACTTCTTTGACATTAGCAGGAGGAAGCCATTCAACTATTGTCTTCACGGTTTCCGGGTTGACTGCAATGCCCTTGGCAGAGATAACATGACCAAGATAGGTTACTTCAGGCAGCCAAAACTCACACTTTGAGAACTTTGCATACAAGCGGTTCTCACGAAGCTTGTTTAGGACACACCGCAGGTGTTCTTCATGCTCCTCCTTAGACTTGGAATAGACCAGAATGTCATCCAGATATACCACAACGAACTTATCAATGTACTCCATGAAAACGGAGTTCATCAGCCTCGAGAAGGTAGCAGGTGCGTTGGTGAGACCGAAAGACATGACCGTGTACTCATACAGGCCATAGCGGGTGGTGAAAGCTGTTTTGGGCACATCTTCTTTGCGAATCTTGATTTGGTGATAACCACTTCTCAAGTCCAGCTCTTGATGGTTTTAGCATTGAGAGCCCGGTAGTCAACACAGAGTCTATCGGTTTTGTCACGCTTCTTCACAAATATTGTTGGGCTACCCCAAGACGAAGTACTGTGTTGAATGAAACCCAACTTCTCTTGTTCATCAAGTTGTCGTTTGAGTTCAGCCAACTCAGAAGGACCCATTTTATAAGGCCGCTTGGAGATAGGAGCCGTTCCAGGTTCAAGCTCAATCACAAACTCAACCTCACGATCCGGAGGCATACCCGGCAACTCTTCAGGAAAGACATCCGGGAACTCACAGACCACTGGTACACTCTGAATAGCTTCCATAGCATCATCATTCAGAGCTGCCAAAGAGAAGAGCTGGACAGCAGGAGTCAGACTTGGAGAAAAGACTATATGGCCTTCAGGAATCTTCAGAGAAACTGAGCGTTCAGCACAATCAATCACAGCTGCATTTGTTGTCAACCAATCCATGCCCAAGATGACATCAATGTCAGAATTTCCCAGAGCAATTAAAGAAGCCGAGAACAAAGAACCACCAATCTCAACTTGAATGCCATGACTGATCTTAGAAGCTGCCATCTTCTCTCCAGGAGAAAGGACCATTAACCGCTTTTGGAGAGGAACCAAGACTAACTCATTCTCATTTGCAAACTTGTGAGAAACAAAAGAATGCGATGCAACAGAATCAAACAAAACTCGTGCAGGGACTAAGTTAACGGATAGCATACCCATCACAACTCCAGGTGCATGCTCAGCTTGAGCGGCGTTGACGCAGTTGGCACGAACAACCGCAGACCCGGGCTTGGTGTTGATGTTGAGAGCCCGAGGTGGTGCACGAACCAAGGAGAGCTTCTGCAGATCTTGGCGGGGTGGAGGGAGAGCTTTGTTCTTCATCAGACAGTTCCAGTTGGGATGTCCATGATCTCCACATGTGAAACAAGCACCATGTGGACGTGGAGCAGAGTAGCCAGGGACTCCGCCAGGCGCTCCCGGGTAGTGGTTGTTGTAGCCCCTGGGAGCCGCAGTGGTGAAGTTTGGTGGCCTTGACGCGAAACTTGCAGGTCTTGGTGGAGCCGGGAGCGACGGTGGGGTGTTAGGAACCCAGACACACCGCTTAGAAGGAGCTGCCATAACTGCAGAGCTTGATGCATCCCTGTTGTGTTTCTTGGACTCCTCGAACACTTGCCGGCTTGCCTCCTCTTGCAGGGCTGTGTGCTGTAGTTCCAGGAAAGTTGCCAGCCTTGCATGTGTGATTGCATACTTGATCGATGCATTGAGCCCTTGCCTGAACCTCTTCTGCT
The DNA here is from genome assembly GCA_030063025.1 of Avena longiglumis. NCBI lineage: Eukaryota > Viridiplantae > Streptophyta > Magnoliopsida > Poales > Poaceae > Avena > Avena longiglumis. The sequence continues at coordinate 103,510,247 of CP125976.1, read as the reverse complement.
TCTTCTTGTCATCAGATACCTCATCGCCACCATAACAAGAGAGGTTCATGAAGTTCCTGATATAGGTGTTGACGTTATCATTTCCTTGCTTCAGGTTGATAAAAGCCTCCTTCATCCTTTCCATTACAATCTCTGAACCGCTCTTTGAACGCCCATGAACCTCTCCCAAGTTGGCTGGAAACCAGTGCAGCTTGCCTTCAAGTAGTTCTCCCACCAGAGAGCTGCATCTCCCTTTAGAAGGTGAGTAGCACACATGACCCACTCCTGTTCCGGAACATCAGCAGTCTCGAGCAACCTTGACATCTCACGCAGCCAATCATCCGCGTCCAGAGGTCGGTCAGAAACATCAAACTGACGAGGGTTGAATTTGAGGAAGCTCTTGATGTCTCCTCGCTTGGGAGGTGGAGGTAGTGGAGCAAACTCGTTCCTCCTGACACTTTCCTCAAAGCGCTGCTGGTTCTGCTGCATTGCCGCCAAAGCATTAGCGATGTTTGACAGCGCGGAGCCCAGTTCGGAGGTATGTCCTCATCGGTACGGAGTGGTGGAGCCATCCTGTCATTGATATAAAACTCAAGTCAGTACTATAATGGAAGATGATAATGATCCAAAATAGTACCAAGATGGAATTAACCAAGATTAAAGGATACAATTTACCGAGATGATATTAAAATATCAACAAAGTTCAAAGCACCTAAAAGATATTAAGCATATCGCACACGACTGAAAAGGAGTGTGGTACACAAATATATCAAAGAAAAATTTTCCACAAATTTTGGCATTAAAATACCAATAGATGCGCAAAATTACTTAACGAATCAAGATTAGTGACTCTACCGATTCAATATACAAAAGCGAATGATAAGAGTAGTGGTATGGTCGCGACTCCATCCCGCACTCAAATCATTACTCCGCACATGAACAAGTGGAACACATATCCCAACCCCTTCTTCTCACGTTGAACCTAAAGATTGGTAACTACGGAAACGAACACCCCAAACAAGATAGCGTCGGATACAAAAGTAAGACAGATTGCGTCGGTTTGCAAAAGCCTGTCGGTATGGAATGTACCAACAGTTGATAAACAAAGGCTGATAAGATAACAACTTGGATGCAACAGATAGACAAGGGATTACACACACACACACCCTATGGTACTACGGAAACCCAGAACACGTGAATCCTAGTTTGAACTTTGAGAAGAGGATTGAAAACGTTGCACTTCCTTACCAGAAAAGGGTGGGTGGGTGGGTAAGAAGAAAAGTGGAAGCAATCCTACTCTCGCGTTTTGTTTTCCCTAGTATACATAACTACCAAAATATTTGCTAGACTGACAACGACCGTTTGGCTGAAACCCTGAAGGTCGGGATGGCTCTGATACCAATTGTAACTACCTCGGTGAATTACGCTCCTATCTACAAGCCTGGATGAGCGGTAGTGGTTGAAATAATGCCTGGGGCCCCAAAAGCCACTCACGGGTAGACCTTTCCGTCCCAACCACTTCCAATTCATCGGGACCAGACGGCGCGAATCGGCAGGCGAAGGGATCAAATACATACACAAATGAGTATGTATGCAAGCCACCATACAAGAGTACATCAGAGCCATTCCATCTAGAAAGAAAGGAAATATAGCAACGCCATACGGCAAGATTCAAATGACCTAGATAGATCTAATATTTTAGGATACTTCCTCATACAGCACACATCAGAGTATCATGCGGAAGCGGCAAACAAAGTCCGAGTACGGATAAGAAGCAAATCGGCATAAGATGCCATAGAAGTAAGCACATCCCGCCCACAGATCTCACGGATCCCCGTTCCCGGAATCTCTACACCGAACGATCGTTGCCCACATCATCAGCCTCTTCCACCCAGTATCCGTCCTGCGAGGGTACCTGTTCATCTGAACCAATAATTTATCGTGTGAGACCCTAAGGGTACTCAAAGAAGTCTTAATGCCTCTAAAGGGGACACAACCTGGGGTGACGCAATTGCGGTAAAAGATAAACCCTAGCAGTTCTATAGATACGCTAACCATCCGCCTAACCAATGATAGACGGATGTCCGTGAATTAAGAACAACAGTTTATAATAGTAATTTCATCGATCCATCCTCCTCCTCGATTACCAACGAGGAAGCTTTTAACAACCCCCATCCGTTGGCAATTTTATTAACCATTCCATGAGTGTTGCACTATTTACTAGTCGAATTACTTAGTCAGATTAAAGCGGTACTTTAGTTATGCTTGTCTATGATCGAGAAACTGTGCTCCAAGTCGTCCATAACCGCGGACACGGATTTCAGAAAGTTTTACCCGGCCGGGGTGCACCAATAGCAAAACACGCTCGATCCCTCGAAAACCAAATCAAAACCAACGAGGCCTTCACTACAAAGCAATCACAGATTCAGAATATTTCAGGGGCCACCCCATTGAGTAGACCCAAGAACGGCTAGGTGACTCGAGACGGACTCAAGGTTTGGGTGGACGGCGGTAAACGACTGGGAACCCGAAAGTGTGGATGGGCTTGTCGATACCGCGAAAACGTGTCCCGATCCTAAACAGTACAGGTGCTCCTCGCACAATTGTAAATACATAAGTAGCATGGCATAAGTACAGGAACGTAAATAAAACCTCAAACTAGTTTGTGGCCCCAAGAAATAAGACGAAATCAAGCTCTGGCTTAGGGGGGTCCCATATACCTCCCGGATGTGGATAGCGCGAAATAATCTCGAAACAGGAATCAAGTACTCGGGGTCTTACGGGACACAAGTGAGCAGGAAAAACCAAATAGCAGATGTTGCTCACCGGTGCCACTTTCATTAGTTATCCCATTACTACTCAGGTTAAGTTGTTTAGGTACCTCGTTATCCAACAGACTCTCACATACCCTACACATGCTGTTCTACGACTCGCATGGCTCAAACAACTCCTGTAGAAATGGCTCATGGGATGGAGGAACAAGCTTGGTGGGGTTTAAAAGTAAAGGCTATGCATACTTGGGATTTAATTTAATGCAATCGCGACTCAATGATGCAAGAATAAGATAGAGGCAATAGGTACTGTATGTATGCAAGCATGTGGAAGTGCTTGCAGCAACTCAGTTGAGAGAGACGGATCTGGGTAGTGCTCCTGGTTCTCTTGATATATCCCCTGCTCAGCGTCTATTCGAAAGAAGAACCAAACAAGCAAGGGCCAACATAAATAAAGTGCACAAGCATAGGAATAAAATGCGACAAGCAAACAATCATGCCATGATGAATGATGCACAAGTTGCATGGCAATAAGTAGCATGGCATGGGTGAGGTGTGATGTGCAAGAATAAGTCATTTTGTTAAGGTTGGGCCACATTTTGTTGTCATAATAGTTGCTGTTTACTATATATTTATATGATGCATGCTGCAATTGAAGTCATGGATAGCATAAACAGAAAGGTCTCGTCGAGCTGATCATTTTAGACATATCATTTGTTAAATTTGGAATTATAAATCAAAAGTTATTAATTATTTAAGTTCTAGTGGCATTTGTGGTAATTTAATTCAACTTGGAATTTTAAATGTGCAAAAGGCAAATTGAATAGCATATTTGAAATCCTTGCATTTTTTTGGTTCAGAAACATATAATACATGTATTATTTGAGTTTGTATTTCAAAAGTTATATTAAAACAGGATTTGAGTTTGAATTTAAATGATTTGATTTAGTTTTGAATTTTAAACAGACAGCCAGCTGGACTTTGTGCACCCAGGCTCATCCAGCCCGAGTCGCTGACAGGGGGATCGGCGCTGACTGGACAGACACCCACGCGCAGACGGCGTTTCACACCGCGGCTGCTCTAGGCTCTGAGACGGACAGGTGGGTCCTGGCGTCTGAGCCCACTTGACAATGAGACTGGCTGCCACGTGGTTCGTGGGGGCTGGTTGGTTTGTGAAGTTGGGGAGCCTTTTATAAAACAAAGATCGACGGTGGGGTCCGAGGACGACGGGTTAAGCAAAAAGGTTTGGGAGGGTTTTGTGCAAAGCGTCAGCGCCTTTGTGGATCTTCTCGCGTTCTGACGGCAGGCGCGTGGCGTGGCGGTGAGCTTGAACCAGCGACAAGGCCTTGGCGCGGCAACCACCGGCTGGTGCAGGTGTTGGCGGGGAGGAAGGCGCGTGCTAGATAGGGCTATCGCGGCTGCATACCGCAACCACCGTGTCGGCAAGACGAGGGCGCTTCGGCAAAGCCGGGCGAACTGCAACAGCGGCGAAGGTAAAGATGTCGGGAGGGCGGGCTTACCGCGGTGGTGTTGGTGGCGTTGGATCGTTCGGCGGGCGCCGGCGTAGCTAGGGTTTCGGCGGGCAGCTGGTTCCGGCTCGGTCCTCCTCCTCCTCGACAGCGAGGCGAAGCGATGGGACCTCCGGAGCTTCCTCGACACCCACAGCTCCGCGCCCGCCTCCAGGTTCGTGTGCACTAGGAAGATCGATGCTGTGGCCGGCGTCGGGGTGCGCTGCGGTGGAGAAAGAGGGGGCAGAGGGGAAGAAGCGAGGCAGAGCCTCTGGGTGGATCTGGGGACGGCTAGAGGGCGAGGGAGAGGATAAGATCGAGAGGGGCAGGTGGGGGCTTGCGTGGGGGAGGGGTAGATGGAAAGGTGGCCTCGGTGCCACCTTGTCCTCCCTCACGTGCATGGGTCGGCCAGGTTAGCTGGGCACGGGCTGGAAGGTGGGGTAGGGCGAGGTTAGAGATGGGGCTCGGGAGCAGGCAGGTCTAGAGGGGCCCCTTGGCCAGGGAGAGAAAAAGAGGAAGAGGGGGGGCGGCTCGGGCTAGGGTTAGGTTTGGGAGGGGTGTCCTCGGTTGTTTGGGTGGGGTAGCTAGGGCATGGTGAACATGTGGCCAGCTAGGATAGGTTTTAGAGGAGTGGCTCGGCTAGAGAGGAGAGAAAGAGGGGGCACCTTGGTTGTGATTAGAATAGGTGTGGCTTAGGGTTTTTAGCTAGGATGGGTAAGGGCATGGGGTAGGTGTTAGAGAGGACTAGGATAGAGGATTAGAGAGAGAGGTGGATTAGGTTTTCTTTGAATCATGCATGCTCCAATCAAAGACCAAGCAAGATCAAAAAGAAAAGAGGTAAGGAGAAGGATGTGGGTTTAGGCTTATGCTCACCACATGATCACATGTGCATGCATGGATGGGGATGGACTAGAAGGAGAGGTAGAGAGTAGGGTTAGAGGTAGAAGTAGAGAGGGGATTATGTGGTAGGGTTTATAGCAAGATCCAACAAGTTCAAGCCAAAAGAAAGGATAGAGCTAGAGATGGTTAACCCAAAAATCAAATAAAAACCAATGACAAGCACAAGATGGTACTTGCATGGCCCATGCAGAAATATTTAATGCCCTGTTGATTCTTGTGAAAACAATGTCATCACATAGCATTATTATTTTGTATTCCCAAAATTGGAATAAAGGCCAAGCTTAAAGAATTTAGAAAGATTTCCAAGTGGAGTATGAGGAGATGATCACATTGGAATATATTTGGGACTTTCTAGTGTGTATATGCCACTAGATATTTAATAAGCCCACAAAATATCCCCTCATGATGATAACCCCAACAACACACATATGGAAGCTAGGGAGAAAAGGTCCCACTCACAAGGCATGCAAAGGTGGCCATGTGGCTCTCATGCATCCATAATGTGAAAACAAAATGATGCCAAGATGAGAACATGTGGACAAGAAATGGATCCATCCCAACCCACATGAGCTAGAAGTAAACCCATAAATGCCAAGCTCATATTTAGTTGGATGGTGGAATTATAAGGTGGTGAAATAAAAAGGTGGTGGAGTTATTAAGAGATATGCCCCCAAATCAACTTGGGCATTTAGCAATATATCAAGAACCAAATACAATAACAAGAGGCAACTACAATTAATAATGCACATGAGATAAGAACCAAACAAGAAGGGGTTTTGGTATGATGTTCAAATGCAAGATGGCATGATGACATGAGCATGATATGATGATGATGCAACAATTATATATTGGAAGTGGCCCTTTTATTACTAGAACAAGTAGCATTACAGGTGTTAGACAACTGGGATGCTACATCTTTTCAGTGTAAAAGCGGAAGTCTCTAAAGCTTTAATCTTTTAAAACATAATGGCAGTTTTATAAATAACACCTTTGATCCAACCATGTCAAACAAGGTTTTATTACAATTCTCAAACACTCCATACTCCTATGGTGTTTCGGGAGATGTAAATCTAGGTGTTTTGCTAAACTTGTAACTCAAATAAATACCTTTATGATAAATCATAATTCATTTATTTTCTTGTCACAATGATTTTCACTTCATCTTGAAAGTCTTTGAACGTTTTCAAATATTTCACACTTCTTTCTCATTAAGTGAATATTCACTCAAATTTCTGGAGAAAGCATATGAAGTTAAAACCCATCGCCATTTACTACACATAATGGACTACATACATCGACATGTATAAATTCCAATATTTTAGTCGATCGTTTTTCTTTGGCCTTTGAACGAAGTTTTAATTATCTCGAGGAAAGTCTCACAAGCGTCACTTGATCAAATCAAAGACTCCAAAAATCCATGAATATGGAGATTCTTCATGTTTTCTTTCCAATATAATTTAAACAATGATGTCACTGTAAGTGATCTTTCAATCATTTGTCTTGCGACATTTTAGCATTAGGTTTTATGGATGTGATTTCTCCAACTAGATTTGTAAATCATCCATCTTATATGGAATACGGTAATTATTTGAACAACCTTTGTTCTCATAATACCTGATTTAAATAACAATTATTAAAACAAATCTTGAAGTCAAGCTTTGATATCAACGAGAAATACAAACAACGGTTTGTTTGTTTTCGATGAACATCATCACATATTCTCTTGCTAGTTACTTAGGCCATTGTAGTTCATGAATTGCGTTGTCCTGTATGACATTTCATAACAACCAATTGTATCCAATACCCAAGAACCACATTGTTTAACAAGCAAAGAATACAACCATAACATGTATATCATATATATACCTAAATTGGATATTACCAATCTTTTCTTTTCGCCAAATATATTTTATAGATTCTCTTTCATTTCCTTTTCCTTTTAAAAGAATATATCAACATCAAAAGTGGCGCCATATACATGACACATAGTCCAAAGCGTGTATATTTAAATAATAATACCTTTGTACTTGCACTTTGAAGTAGATCACCATCATCAAAATGATCGGTATTCTTTCAAAATCCATTCTTTAGTAATCTTTTAGTGTAGTAAACACTTTACATACATCTTCTATTCATCCTTATCATGACGACTTTCATGATCAAGCTACTTTAGCTTATAAAGGAGAATCGTGAGTATAACACTACTTTCCAAAACCCTTTTGGATGATTAGGATGTCTAGCATCTCCAACCTTCGTAAATTCTCATCCAATATGAGAACATATATTATACTCTATCATATTGCAACCAAAACATTGTTTCAGATATCGTTATATCTGCCACACATGATGGTTTCTGAAACAATTCTTTCATCTCCTAGATAAACTTGATATCAAACCAATCAAGAATCATGGAGGCAAACATGATACTTAAGATACTAACACTGGAATTGTTACTCTCGATTTAATACCAACTATTAAATTTCACGGAGTAAATAGAGTTTGCTGAAAGTTTGCAATAGGACTTTAAACTTTGGATTGACACTCAACACAATACGATACCAGTTCGTAAAGTATATATCCAGAATTCTATAGTTCTATTATCTCAATTACAACTAAGCATAAGGTGGTGAACGAATGCCAATGACTACAACAAATTATGCAAATTCACTTTGATATAATTTATGATAAATTGAGTTCTACTAATCCAAATTAGAAATGAACTCCCACTCAAAAACGACATCCCTCGTGTCTTTTTGGTGATTACATGAACCAAATCCACTACACCAAGTCCGATCATCACGTGAGTCGGCGTATCTTCAAAGGCGAGCATCCATATGGTCATCATATCAAAACATATGACTCATGCTTAACCTTTCGGTCCGTGTTCCGAGGCCATGTCTGTACATGCTAGGCTCGTCAAGTAAGAACCTTAGTATTCGCGTGTATTGTCTTTACACAGATATGCTCATGGATTCAAGTACACCCGATCATCACGTGATGTCTTGAAGCGACGAAACATTGTCGGTGCATACTTAAGGAAGAACACATTCTTATCTTGATATCTAAATGAGGGATCATCTTATTATGCTAATAAAATGCCAAACAAGCAATATAAGATGCAATCAAAACATCACATGTTTATTAGTGAAATGATATGGTTCCCGCAGATGATCTCCATCATGTGCACCGTGGTATGATCTCTATCATACGTTTATGTGTAAGACCAAGGTCTATGGAACTTACACGCTATGTGTGTTGTAAGAGTATCATCTCATACTTCTACTTACAACATCACCATATCATAACACTAGCCCAGCAACAATCTAAACTAGACGCCTCTAATTTATCCATTGCAAGTTTTACGTGGCTTAGGGCTTTCGAAGATAGAACCGTTCTTACCTACGAACATGAAGCACAACGAGGATAACCAAATTGTTGACAACTCGTTGCAAATTATATATTGATTATAGTAGGAGAGACAGACACCCGCTAGCCACTTATGCAAAACTAGTGGCATGTCAAGCGTGGAACAGGTCTCATGTGCGAGGACATGTAAAGTTTGTCCGGGCCGCTTCATCCCACTATGCCACCAATATCCAAAGTACAACTAAGAAGCAATAAAATGATCATCATCGCCCACATACTCATATGTGTACTACCCGTGCAAAGTATCTATGCATAGATCCGGCTCTGATACCACTGTAGGGTTCGCAGCATAGAAAACATTTTTCCTAAGATGGGAACAACTATGTACCAAGATCTATCTACTAGATACAAACAACGGGCGGATGTGTATCCGTAGAGAACATACCCTTGAAGACCGACAAAGCTTAACGAGTCCAAACTCGTGGTTGATGTAGACGATCTCTTGCCGATCTCAAGATCGAGAGGAAGTCCTAGCGCCAAGAAAAACACAGCGATCCGTTGCACACACGTTCGAGGCACCGAGCAACCTCCGCCTCCTCGCGCCAGCGATGCAGCGGAAGCGCAACTCTTTCTTGCCGAAAAGCCACCAGGAACATGTATCTCGCTAGTCCGAGACCATGGGGGATAAATTCTAGAGGGGGAGAGAGATCCTTCACGAGGAGGTGTGAGTGAGAGAGAGGGAGGGGGGCTCCTTTTATAGGGAGAGGGGGCACCCAAGGGGCCATGCGCCCAGCCATGGGGATGCCCCCACCTCTTCCACATTCATGTGGGTGGACACTCCACTCACTCAAATGCCTTTCAATTCCCTCCACTCAAAAACCCACTCAAATTCCCATTAAATTTCCACCAAATTTAATGCAATCTATCATTAAATAAAACTCCTTTTATTTATTCAGAATTTTGTCAATTAATTTAATGACAAACATTCACATATAACCCCTTGCTAGTATTTCATTTCACATGCAGAAACACTTTCTGCAATTTCACCCGAAAACCCGTTTCGGTATCTAGTGAAATAAATTCCTGCGCTTGTTATTCTTTTCGGCATGAAACTTTTGCTCCAATTGGATGCCGGTGTCTCTTAAGTGTGTCACCCTACGGTTCGCGAATAATGCGGACATGATCAAGACCCTCTCGAATCAATAATCGAAGCGGGATCCGAGACCCATCGACTCCCACACATTCAACGAGGACTTTCTTGTTATCGTCGGAACCTTTTACGCTAGTATCTTAATCCCTTTGTTTAGCGATATATTACATGTCCGAGATTCGATCATTGGTATCTCCATACCTAGTTTGATCTCGTTCGACATGTACTCTTTTCTCGTTCGTGATATAACATTCTAGTGATCAAATCACTTGCTTGCAAGCTAATCAATGTGATATCACCGAGAGGGGCCAGAGCATATCTATCCGCCATCGGGATGAACAAATTCCACTCTCGATCCATGGGCCTCAACATAACACTTTAGTAGTTCGAACCCATCTTTATAATCACCCACTACGGTGTGTGACGTTTGATGTTATCAAGAAACTCTTCCGTGTTAGTGATTGACATGATCTCATGGTCTAAGGATTAGGATCACTTCGTAAGTTGTTTATAGCAATATAAACTCAATGACTTTGATCGTAATGCTATACTTCGGATGAATGTTCATCACACCATTACACTAATGTTGTGACCCCGTTATTAACAACATCCAATGTCCATGATCAGGAAACCTTGATCATTTTGTTAATCAACGAGCTAGTTTATAAGAGAGGCATAACTAGGAACTTCCTTTTGTTTATTAAATACACATGTATTAACGTTTCCGTATTAATACAATTATAGCATGTAAAATAAACATTTATCATAAACAAGGAATACGATAATAACCACTTTATTATTGCCTCTCGGGCATATTCCCTTCAAGTTCCTTATCAATGACATTGCTTATGAAATAAACTTAAAAATAAACCCAATCTTAAAGAAGATACCTAAGATCAACTTATTTAAAATGATAAGGGTTTCACTTTGGAAATTATAAAATTGCATAGCATTATTTATGCATAATGGCATCTTGCTTCTTTAAACATTAGTCCTTACCGGACCAATGATGATGATTTCAGATATTTCAGATATTGGATCTTCTATTATCTTGAAGACCGTGAGTGCATAATCTTGCAATCACAAAAGACAAATTCACACTTGCTCATGTCCTTTGATTATTTTTTATAAAGTATTTTGCAAATCCAGTGTTGTCATCACCTGCATTTCAAAAAGGTCAGAAACCACTATTTTCATAATAATATGATTATAGGTTATTTACCATGAGGTAAAAACCTTCTATGGAAGTTCCGGTGGTAAAGGAACATATTATCTAGGACTTAACAACCAATGTCGCTAGTGATTCTTGCGCCGTATATTACGCGTTAACCATGAGACTTGGAATGGGACGGAGAAGTCACCTGGATCGGCTCTCTCTCGCATGCCAACGGATGATCGGGCCGTTGTTGCAACTCCTCTTGTAGAGGGTTAGCAGGTTATGAGTGGGATTCCTCAACGTCCCACGGCTTCTGGTATCTATGAGGGTTGTACACCTTAGGTTGATAATAGAAACAAGTTTTATCCTAGGTCTGATGTGCAATCCGTCGGGTATGCGGGGTCGTGGAGAAGGACAGTGATTGACTTGGATCTTAGTCTGGGCCTCACACCAAGGAAGTGTGAACGAGCCTATAACTCGGATGTGCAACAAAGCTAAGATCTCTCATGGGTAAAGTGACGCACCTCTGCAGAGTGTAAGAATCAGAACTTGTTACTCCCATTAGGAAGGAGTCATGGAAAGGAACTCCATGAAAGTTCTGGTAAACCCGTGAAGGCTGATGGACATAGCTTTTCAGAATAAAAGCAACCTTTGAAGATTTTTTTTCGAAAACTTGCATTGCCTACGACCTATGGTCTGTGGCTGTAGATAGTGCATCAAATACTTCTCTTGAACTTGTTGAGTACGCTCGTACTCAACGTATCTTCTTAACCCTTGCTAGATCTCGGAGAAACCAATGACGTTCCCAGGAAATAAGTCACTTGAAGAGTTGAAGATATCTAAGGGAGATCAACGGAGTCGAAGACTTACCGGAATCTATCAAAAACAAGCTGAAGCTTAGAATATAAATAAACTCCTAGAATCTAGAATCTACTTCTGTAGAACAATACTATAGTAGTACTTTCAAGCCTTATACATATATTAATAGTAGTACTTCTGAACTTCGAGTGGATCTTTCTGGTTGTTTCTGTATAATATTCCTCACTGTTCGAGGAAGTTATCTGGATATTTTGTAATATGTTATATGTAATCTAAAGTGTTGTCTTGGACCTGCGATGTTTCTGTTGTACCACTCTGAGGGATATAATACGGATGGAACGATATTTCATTGTTGTTATATCAACGACTATAGTGTACTAAATCATGCAGTGGTATGCTGGGTCAGGTGCTACTTGAGAGCCAAGGTATACATCATCATGCACATTGCCTCAACCGAACCATTGGGAACTTTAGGCGATTTTGTGTGGAACATTTGTCTAAGTACTATCAATCTGCAAACCATATTTTTTTACGATGCTACTGCTTTATGTAATACTATATTTTTTACAATCTGTGCATCTACTTCTTCGTGATTGTATACCATCAATTCGAATTAATGCCGCACATAGATGCTGGTGTAAACAAACTTTAATTATAATTTAGGTCGGTCATAGTGGAAAGTAACTTAGAGTAGTAACATTACTAGTCTAAGTTACTACCTTTATAGTGAAAAGCAACTTAGGCTGGTCCTAGTGCTAGTATCATAAGATGTATCATGCATGCCAACTTGGCAAAAATCTGATGTGGCCCATAATTAATGAAGAGAGAGGTGGTTAGTGTATCATAGGTAGATACTGTATCATAGCACGTAAAGCTAGAAATCATAATGACAAGTAAATCTTGTACACACGTTTTACATAGAGATTCTACAAATCAATAAATATACTACTACTATGATACTACTATATGATACAATGCACCAGAGACATAGTATCATATGCATGATACTAGTAGTATGATACTACCACTAGGACCAGCCTTAGGTGTGATAATATGCAATGCCACATTAATTAGATTGTAGACACACTTTGTCTTGGTATGTGTGATGTTATAATAACATAGCTAGTTACTCAATCTATCTCTATCTTCATTAAATTATTGCCACATAAAAAAAAATACTAGCTTGAACTCTTAGTTACTAGTGAAGTTATCTCTACTATAACCAGCCTTACAAGTTACTCCCCTTTGGCACCTATCACTACTAACTCACCAAGAGTCAACAATTCATGAGGAGACAGAGTCGATGTTGAAATAAATTGTCTAGCCTTTTTTTATTAAGTTCGAATTGTTGGTTGTGTTGGCTAGTGCATGCAATTTAATATGGTATCGTTCTAGGATCAAATCCTAACAATTAAAAATTACGGCTTCCCAAACACGCATCACAATAGATCAAAGGGCAAAGACGTAAAGTAAGTGTTAAAATAAATTGTCTAGTCATTTTTATAAGTTTAGACTGATGGTTGCATTGGCTGGTGCATGTAATTTAATAGTCGGACATGGCTCTCTTTCTGTTCACGGGTATCAAGTTGGCCTGAATGAAGCGACAAGCAAAGTATAGGCAGACGTGGCATGGAGCGCCACATGGACGCGTTGAAGCTAGCTTGTTTCCGTGACATTGTACCAACGAAGTTATATGTGTCCTTGCGAGTAGATTTTTCTCTTCCCAGTGCAGCACGTTTCCTAGTCTCATTTTACAAACGAAAGTGACCGAGTGCACCAGCTCATTACCAGTAGACCAAGAAAGACTACATAGACCCAGTCCACCAGCTCATTACCAGTTGACCACCAGATCCCCCCCGCCTCCGGCGAGCGGAATGCCTGCACCACCACCGCCGGCCGGCGGACGGCGGCGGTGGAAGCAGCGGCTGAGCCCCACGCTCGCACGGGACCGCTGCTACGCTCGCTCCTTCCGCTGGGCCGGCCTCCGCCAGGTCGCCGTGCCGCTTCCGGACGGCGCCGTCGTCCACTTCTGGCGACCGCGCCCCGACCCGGCCCTGCACCCCGTCCTCCTCCTCCACGGCTTCGGCGCCAACGCCACCTGGCAGTGGGCCCCCTTCCTCCGCCCGCTTCTCGCCGCCGGCCTCGCCCCTTTCGTCCCCGACCTCGTCTTCTTCGGTGACTCCGCCTCCCCTACGGCCGACAGATCCCCGGCCTACCAGGCCGCATCCGTCGCCGCCGCCATGGCTGCTCTCCCCGCCGCGCCTCAGAGGTACAGTGTCGTTGGCGTCAGCTACGGTGGCTTCGTGGCCTACCACCTCGCTCACGCGTTCCCGGCCGTGGTAGAGCGCCTCGTGCTCGTCGCGGCAGGTGTGTGCCTTGAGGAAACCGACCTGGCGGCGGGTCTGTTCGCCGTGGAGGATGTCACGGAAGCCGCCAGCCTGCTGCTGCAGCGGCCGGAGGATCTGAGGAGGCTGGTGGAGCTCACCTTCTACAAGCCGCCAAAGTTCATGCCGTCCTGCTTCATCAGGGATTACATCACGGTAGGTAACCCACTGACCTGCCAACTAAATTACTAGCTGCATTTTCTTGCGTTGCAATATTGCACGATTGAGATCGTTCACCGAGGACTCTTCACTCTTAGGTGGGTAACTGGGTGTTACAACTTACAACTTGTGAGTTGATTCATAATTACTACCTGTCACTCTATAAATCAAATTACATACTCCCTCCGTACATACTCTATAGATACATACAAACCTAGATAAATCTGTGACATCCTTTTCCGGACGGTGGGAGTAGAAACAATCATATTAGTATACCTGCATTGGTCAATCTTTTGAATGTGATTGCGAGGTGATCTCAATTAGTTGCAACATTTGACAGCTACATGAATTCAACAATTGGTTGGTGTAAGCTTCTTAGGATATGGTGCTTAGTTTTTCTAATGGATAGGACATCAAGTGATGCATGCCCACCCCCTATCCCAACCTAATGGAAAATGATAACAGAAACACTACGACACTATGCACTACGGCTTTGGCGATCGCTTCCTCGAGTGGCTGGCGATCCTGCTCTCCTCAGCAAGCACGCAAGTCCTGCTCAACAGCGAGCCTGGACCCGCGATCTGGCACCAAAGAGGCCTCCGGCAGGGCGACCCGCTGTCTCCACAGTTGTTCGACCTTGCCGTCGACACCCTTTGGCGCCTTTTCAAGCGTGCCACCGAGCTTGGCATTCTACGTGAACTACACCCCCGCCGCTCGATCCCGCCGATCTCCCAATACGCCGACAACATAATCATGTTCTGCCAGGCGCAGGCTGGAGACATCGAGGCTGTACAGCGAACCCTGGAGCTCTTCGGGGCGCGCCTCTGGACTCCGCGTCAACTACACCAAGAGCACCGCCACTCTTATCCGCTGCGACCCCGACGAGGTCACCCCGATGGTCACGCAACTTGGCTGCCCCGTCGTTGAGCTGCCCCTGACCTACCTGGGCATACCGCTCACCATCCGGAAGCCAACAGCGGCGCAGATGCAACCTATGGTCGATCAAGTCACCAGCAAACTACCGACCTAGAAGGCAGGACTCATGGACAAGGCTGGGCGCCTCGCAATGGTGAAATCAGTCCTCGGCGCCATCCCCATACATCAACTGCTTGTCATCGTGCCCACGAAGCGACCGATCCGACTCATCGAGAAGGTACAACGAGGCTTCCTTTGGCAGGGCGCAAGGAGCCCAAAGGTGGCCACTGCCACGTCAACTGGCGCCGCGTGGCCCGACCAATCGACATGGGCGGCCTCGGCGTCCACGACCTCAAACGAACCAGCCTCTCTCTCAGATTACGGTGGCTGTGGTTCAGTCGCACCGAAGATAGGCGCCCTTGGCATAGAATGGACATGCAGTTCACCTCGGCGGAGTGCGACTTCTTCGCCTCCACCGCCATGGAGGTAGGGAACGGCCTCACGGCCAAGTTCTAGGAGGATCGATGGATAAGCGGCCATTTCGACAGGGAGATTGCCCCTCTGTTGCACGCCTGCATTCCCAAACGACGACGAAAGACTAGGACGGTGGCTGACGCCCTCCTCGAGCACCGGGGCCCAAGACATTCAGGGCACCATCGGCATCCAGGAAATTGTCCAATACCTGCAGCTTTGGCACGCCATCGACGATATCACACTCAACGACGAGCCCGATCGCCTCATCTGGAAGTGGACGGCCAGCGGCGCATACACGGCGAGCTTTGCATACCTGGCCTCCTTCCATGGATCCTGGGCCTGCCCTCCGTGGAAACACATTTGGAAGGCTTGGGCACCCCCACGCCTCAAGTTCTTCTACTGGTTGGCCTTTCAGGACCGCCGCTGGACCACACAGCGTCTCGAGCGCCACGGCCTACAACACCGTCCGCGATGCCTGCTCTGTGACCAGGCGCTTGAGTCCATGCACCATCTGCTCGTGGAGTGCCCCTTCTCGCGACAGATTTGGCATGAAGCCTTAGCTTGGCTCCGCATGACCTGCAGGATCCCCGGGCCGGAGGACAGCTCCCTGATCGAGTGGCTAGCCCAAGCGAAGCGCGACACGCCGAAGCCACTTCGTAAGGGCCTTGGTTCTGCCGCATTACTTATACCTTGGATGATCTGGAAGCATAGGAATAGCTGTGTCTTTGACAAGCTACCGCCCTCGGGTAGCATTCTGCTAGCCGCCATCAAGGACGAGAGGCTTGCTTATGGGCAAGGGCAGGGCACTAGGCCTTAGGGCAGTTTGCCACCGATATGGGATGTACACTGAACAAACACCTTTTGTATCGACCTCCTAGGAGGCTTGTAACTATCCTATCTTTTTGCGTTTTCTCAAAAAAAAAAAAAACAGAAACAAACATTGTTTTACCACGGATCTAAGGAGGTTGTTGAGTCACCTTCTGCAAACCACCAAAGTTCATGCCATCCTGTTTCATGAGGATTACATCAGGGTAGGTAACTCGGTGACCTACCAACTAAGTTAGAACATCGATTAAGATTAATATTGAGATTAATGCTGCATTCTTTTCTTCTGTAATGTTGCACGATTAAGATTGAACATCGGATTCGAATAGATGGTTGGATGAGTGGTGTTAGAACTTGTAGTTTGATTCATAATTGCACCTGTGGCTCTTAAAATCAAAATACATAGAAATAATCACATTGCTGTACTCGGATTGTGGACTGCAAGGTGACCTCAGTTAGTTCTAACATTTGACAGTTCGAAAAAAAATCAGCAATTAGGATAATATTAATATATAGGAAATCAGATGATGTTCTCCCACCCTTTTAAGCCTCATGTTAAACGAAAACAGAAAACAAACATTGTTTTATCATGGATACAGGAAGCAGTCTCTGCTGCTAAATGTTGGCTCAGAGACAAAACTTGTAGGCAATAAGAAAAGTCCATTTTTTAACGAACATAAGAATTCATAGGTTGCACAGCCGTTCTTTCACAAGCAGAATTGATAGTTATGTATATTCTCTAATACTCGGTCAGTTTTTTGACTTTTCATGGCTTCAAGATGCTACTGACATTACTTTCGGCAATTTCACAGTAAGATGTACCTGTAGAATTACAGTACTATCAGTATAATTTTAATAAGAATTCTAATGGTGTAATTTTATAATATCAAACCTTGACAAGTTTTAAAATCTACTGGTGATCAGAGTTCTGACAGTTTGAAGGTACAGTTCTAGGATGTAAAGTAAAAAGAAAATAGGTAAAGATTGATGATGCATTGTAAATATCAGTCAAACGTGTTTTTTGTCATGTTCTTTAAATTTTTCGTTTTGTTTTGTTATTCCAAAGTTCTACCTACTAGTAATGGTCCCTTCACTGGAATATAACCTCATCATAACATTTTTTTTCTTGAGAAAATGCAAAAAGCCTTTGTGATTCATTTCATTGAAAAGGTAGAAGGTTGAAACATTACAAGCCTCCTAAGAGGCGAAAGGGGTACAAAACCGGTTAGATCAGTATACATCCCAGGTCATTGGCAGGATTGCTCTATGTCCAGCAGCACCAGCCCTGGCCAGAAGGCCGCCTCTTCCTTGGTCGTAGAAACCTGGTTGGCTACAGATGGGCGGGTGACAGGTGGACAAGCACCATCGAGCATGCATTCGCTACGATATTTCCAGTTTAGCCAAGGGGTCAGCAGCGTGATGATGACCATGCCTTTTGTGAAGCGGCTTGGTGTGGCTTTCTTGGCGAGGATCCACCAGTCGTGGAAGGCGGTGGTGTGATCTGGTGGCCGGCATGTCATCCTCAGCCAAGAGAGAACCTCGTACCAGACTTGCTGCGAGAAGGGGCATTTTGTGAGCAGATGCGGCATTGTTTCCAGCTCATGATCACAAAGAAGAAGTGTGGGTGGTGTTGTAGGCCACGGCAGCGGCGCGCGCAGTACTCAAACATCGGTGCTGATCCGTGAGCCAATGGAAGAACTTAACACAGGGAGGTGCCCAGCTTTTCCATATAAGCTTCCAGCAGCCGCTAGATGTCGATACAGGGAAGGTGGCAAGGTAGCATGAGCTCCAAGCACGACCCTCATCAGTCCTGCTAAACCATTGACAGCGTAGCCATAGTGCCAGACCAGTACACTCCATGTCCTGGGTGCCAAGGCTGCCGTAAGCGAGTGGCTAACAGACCCGGCACCAGTTGACATGGCAGTTACTAATTAGCCTGGGCGTGCCCGCCCAAAGCAAGCCAGCAACATCACACATAGAGAAAATTTAATTAAGAAAGGCCGGTGATACATACTTTGGTAATGCGGAACATTAAGTCGAGTAGTGGCTCGGGCTACACCAATGCTCTACTCGTAATAGGAAAAAGTAACACCTGAAACACATTAAATTAGCTTCCATACTGTAAGAAATACAGTTTATTTTCCAGGGTTTATATTGACTATATCATTATTTCAATTGTGCCAAAATCTAACATGTTTCATCCAGTGAGCTGTCTTACAGATGTATGTAAATAACAGTCTAATATGGCATATTACCCTCACTGCTGGTAATTATGATAATGCTCAAATGTACATGTAGCAATCAGTTTGTGCATCTCGAGTGGAGATTTAAATATGACCTGCACATCTCCAGGGTACTCTAGTACTAGCCATACACAATTTTCCGTACTTTTATACTTAATAATTGATTCTGCAAAGTGTCTGTAGTAGCTTTATACACTTTCTATGTTTGCAGGTTATGTGTACTGAAAATGTAAAAGAGAAGACCGAGTTGTTATATGCCTTGATCAATGGTAGGAAGCTTTCGGACCTTCCTAAAATTAACCAGGTATTGACTTGCGGTTTACATACCATCTTGCCTTCAATAGGAGCACACAACATGATGCCTATCATTATGTTCTTTATTCTCAAATTATTATTTTTAATTGTGTTTTTATAGTATGTATATCATGTACTTTGTTAATTTGACAGCAAACCTTGATAATTTGGGGAGAGCAGGACAGAGTATTTCCGTTAGAACTTGGCCTCACGGCTGCAAAGGTTTGTCTAGTTACAACATATAAACCTCATCATATGCAAAGCCTCACAGTGCTATAACTTTGGTGTACTCAGACATTTGGGAGATACATCGAACTAATCATCGTTAAGAACGCTGGTCATGCCATAAACCGTGAAAAGCCAGCAGAGCTTTGCAGACTTATAAAGAACTACATCATTGATCCCTCGGTTAAATATAAGGATAGTCACAAGGTACCAATTCATAGTTGTAACTAAACAGAATCTTAATAAATAAACCTATTGCCTGTCATACTGTGGTTATCCAATACACATTCTTGAAGCCATCTGCTGAAGAAGACTTTTCCACTCTTGCTGCCCTTTTTTGTATTTTCTAAGGAACTTCTTCGGTTGGTTCACAGGGATGTTGGAAGTTTGCGTTAAGAAGATTTGCTGGGTCCAGCCTGAAGAAGATGGACTCGAGCCGACCGCTGATATGATGCATATGTATGCTGATTTATATGTAGTATCATGTAAGAAATGTTAACTCTCTGATACACAACTATCTCATCATTGATTACTTACCAACGCAGAGTTAACAGTGTGAATTGTGTCAGAATGCTAGTCACAATATAGGACCAAGGCCAGCTATGTTTGGCACTGACATTCACATATTTGAATTCAACTAGTCTAGATATTTGGTACCTGGTTTATGGCGGATATAAGGGCTTAACTGGCACTGGATTTGATTTTTTTTCTTCTTTTGGGGAGGATTCAATATTATTTGTAACA
The DNA here is from genome assembly GCA_030063025.1 of Avena longiglumis. Lineage (NCBI taxonomy): Eukaryota > Viridiplantae > Streptophyta > Magnoliopsida > Poales > Poaceae > Avena > Avena longiglumis. The sequence goes on along the minus strand of CP125976.1, from coordinate 103,490,335 downwards.
CTCTGCTGACCCAACTCAGCAAGAAATTCATGCTTACCCTGACTCCAAGAGCCTTCTCTCTAGGAGGCAATTCAGAGAGATCGTGATATGTGATTCAAATGCGTCTGACATCATAATTTCTCTATGTAAATGGTGTTGTACACTCCAGCTTCTAGACAAACGCATACACACATCTACACACCACTGCTCCTGGTCCATCTTGCCGCGTTGTGATCCTCTTAGCACCAACAAAAAAGTTATAACGTCTAATAACTTGTTGGAATATAAACAAAAAGTTCTCGATTGTGATTTGTGACTTAAGCGGTTGCAATTTTTTGCTTGGAAATGAGGCCATGGTGTATGGAATTTAGGGTCGAGGAAAAACCTAAAATAAGTAAATTGTCTTCTGTTTTTTTCCTTGCGTGTTTTGATGTATCACGGAAGTATGTATTTGGAGAAAAAAACTCCTCTCGGGTCTGGTCCGCATCAGATCGTCGGGTTGCGGCCTCGCGTCGTCAGTGGTGTGCTCTTACGACGGGTGCATAATCGGCCCTAGGTGTGCACCTCTCCGCCTCAGAGTTTCCGCATGTGCATCTTCGAGGTGGCACATCATGAAGACTTACTTGTTGATATTCTTCGACTTCCATCCACATTGGGATCATCTCATTCTTGTTGTAATTAGATTTGATAACAGATAGTTGGTCAAATAGTTAAAAACCATTTGAAATTTATAGCTACTTTATGATCATTGAAGAGTATCTCTGCATGTGGGTTGATGATACTCCCAAGACAATATTTGGGGAAAAGACGGAAATTGTCTTTCGCTCCCGAGCAACAGTGCTCTCTTTGTTTAAAAAAAAATTAAAACCATATTTTACAGGTTTCAAAAATATCTGAAAAAAATTCTAGATATAATCAATGTAGTGTCCCACAAGCGTGCAAAACCGCGATATGAAATCCTTTGTATTACAAAAAATAACAAATCCGATTAAAAACAAAAAAGAAAAAAACTCTCTTCCCCAGGTTCACCAGGCTGCTGGGCTCTTTATTTTTGGTGGGCTGCTGGACCCAGCGAGTGAGTCTACCTGGCAAAATGCGGCCCCGCTCCTAATTCATCCGAGTCGGTTTGTAGTACGTTTTGTAGGGCTCCGTGCTGCTGGGTTGATTGTTTTAATTAGTACCACCTCGACCAGGGAGGAGAAAGCGAGAAGCGTCGCAGGGGTATAAAGAGGGGTTGCCGGGCATGGAGAGAAAGCATCTTTGCGCTTGGGGCAATGACGCAGCTAGTGAGGTTATACCGAGGCGCGTCAATTGCTGGTTGAAAACTATTTCCAAACCCCCTCTTTGGCCCTCACGGGTCATTGAGAATTTCTGGAAGGACTCCCTCTCCTTCGGGCGAGGGTAAAGCCCTACAAATCTAATCTCGAAAATTGTTTTTTAAAATCTTATTCAGAAATCAGTAGTGTACTCGCTCGTTGACTAGAGTCAGTCAGTCAACTCGCCAACGGACACCGCAAAGAATTTGGCGGTCTCAGAACGAGAAGCTACCCAGCAACTTTCATTGTTGTGATCTACTCCCTCCATCTGTTTTAAATTGTTGTGTAAAATATAAGATGTTTTATATTTATGAAAATAGTGTATCTAGAGCTGGACACTGAAAGTCATCTGGATTGAAGGTAAAACATCTTATATTATAAAACAGAGGAGTGTAAACAAGGGTTTCATATCCTCGATCACAAAGGAACAATAGAAAAATTTCTACATGTGCCTTTAGCGGCCCACATTATCTTCATGGCATCAGGGTATCGAGACCCCACGCCTACGACTAGTCCTGGCCGCAGTCGAAAGCATCCTCAACACCATCGAGCCGTCCACCGGTTTGTTTGCCGACATGATGACTGATCTCGATACGTGAAGAGCAACACGGTCCCTAGGCTATGCCAGGCGTATGACACCCTATCTGTCGCTTATGAAGTTTTTATATTCCTTTTTTTTAGTGTTATGTTTTTTGCCCTCCTAATACATAGATAATTGCTGTCAACGGACCTATGATTGTTTTCACCGTCCAGAGGAGTAACGTGTATGATCTGCACCATGCTATACTTACTCGGTACCTTTACTTCCTAAGTTCTTAATAAGAAGGCAACGCTTGAAAAAAAAACATTTGGTCATTGTAATCTTTTCTCGTTGGGCATTCCGTTTTCTATGCTGACCACTGGGCGTCCTGACCAATGTGATCAAGGACGCCGTCGGCCGCCCATGCCCTGACTTCTTCTGGCGCTGCTTTCCTGGTGGAATCGTTGTAACAACTCCCACTCTGGCTTCTCTGAGTTTTTTAAGAATAATGGCACTTGACTTCTCTATGTACCCCTAGGGTTTTGTCCTCTTGTTGGCGATGACGGTGGGTCCTTGGAGATTCCGACTCTGATCCCCAATCGTGACCCCTGACTCCGTTCCCTGATTGTGATCTGTTTCGATTCTGACACCCTCTCCCGCTCCCATCATAGTCACCCTCTTCGGCTAGTCCAGGTTTACGTGAAGCACGTCTAGGGTTTGCTGTGCAAAAGTGAACATGGCGGAGTCAAGATCGTCCGTGAGTGTTGGGTTTGGCAAGTCTAACAAAGAGGATACCAAGGCGACGGTGGCGCTGATCGCTACGGGTCAGGAGCACGATGTGTTCTCGGCAATCATGAATTATCGATTGGATCAAGGCATAGATAGCATGTTTGATCAGCTCATAATAATTGGAGAAGAGGAGTTTGATGACTTCGTGATTGGGGATGATGAGTCTGCTATGGCTGAAAGCACTAGGTGAATGGCTATTGCGTAGATGCTCATTGATAAATGGTTTGCCATTAAGCTCTATTTCTGCAAATGCATAATGCTTGGAACCCTGCTCGTGAGATCAATATGCGTGCGGTGGGGTGTAATAGGTTCAAGTTTAACTTGAATAGATTCAAGTTCCTATTTCCTAGTCGGAGAAATAGAGCCATAATATCACGTTTAATGATTTGCCAGCAGGATTGGTAGAATTCTATAGGATTCATCCGGTCCTGGTGCTTTGTTTGTAACCATCAATTCTAGGGCATTCTTCACTTCTGCCTCTGGAAAAGTTTGGGCTAAACAATATCTGTCCTCGTCAGATAATTTCTCACTAGGCATCCAATTATTCTGATCAAAAGACATTTTGTTTCCCTCACCAGGTCAAAATAACATTTTATAGTATTCCATTGCATGATCTAAAAGATTATGAGTTTATTGAGTTTTAACATTTTCATTGTTTAGAGACTCAAAGTACACATAGTATTTTTCCTTTTTCTACCATTAGCTACCATTCTCTTCCTATTGATAAATTTTCAAAAAGGACAACTGAAGAAAACCCTTCCTGGGACATTGGTCACCAGAAAGAATAGTTGATTCTTTAAAGAGTTTAAGTATATCAAATTCAGCAGACATTTTCTTCTTTCTTTTCAACTTATTTTCTCCTCTAACATTGATCCCCTACCCCCTAAGACTATCTTTGACATTTCCTTATCGTCGCGTAAGGCGGGTCAACGCTCTACAGAAGAAATCTTACGGGCAATAGATATCTTCAATGGGCCTGTGCATGTATTAACGGGCCTCAGCCTGGGCATAGAGGTGTTCGCTCAGGCCAAAACCGGGCGGAAGGAGGGCACGGGGAATGCCCGGGCACCAGGGAGGCGAATGCCCACTTAACGTTCTAATCTTTTTCTGTTTCTATTTTTTGTATGTCTTTTCTTTTTTTCTGGTTCCTTTCCTTTTCTTTTTATGTTTTTTGGAAACAATTTTTAAATTCAAACAGTTTTAAAATTTGAATGGTTTTTGAATTTGAACAAATTTTAGATATGAATAATTTTCGAATCTGCACGGTTTTAGAAAATGAACAGTTTTAGAATTTGAATATTTAAACATCTGCGAAAACTGTTTAAACTTTAAAACTATTTAAACATGAAAACTGTTCAAATTGAAAAACTAAAAGCAGTGCCCTTGTTAGTTTGGGAGAAAGCTGCATGCAGAGCGAGCATAGCGCGCGTCGGGGCGGAAAATAGCAGACCCCCACCAGGGAGACGGATCCAGCTGAGCTCCTCCCATGGCAGCGCAGCAATCTGCAAGTTCTTCCTTTCTAGTTCTCTCCCCTTGGTCCATATAAAAAAAAACAAGTTCTCCCCTTAGTTAAGTTAGTGTGCGATTTAGGGGCCCTAGATTAGGGGGCCGGCTTAGTCGGAGTTAGCGCGATTTACAGTACCAATTCACTACAGTGTTACTTACTGTAGCAGCGAAAGACTCGCGGCTGCCACATACGCTAATGATGCATGTCATATACTGTAGCTAATTATATTCCCGCTGCTTCGATCGGTGGCTTGAATACACGACGAGGACAACGTGAGAATACGTACGTGGCGGCAGTGATCGACGCGGCGTCCATCGTCGTCTTGTTAAATACTTATCCGACACCTGCCTCATATACTCCATTTACATCCAAGAGACCAGCTATCTATCTAGCCAGCGTTTGCTCACTGCGAAGCTCACGAGTGACAAGATGCTCCGAGCGATCCAGGCCGTCCTCAGGGGAAAGAGCGGAGCCGCGGCGGCGCTGCCCGGCGGCCACTGCGGCTACTCCACGGCCTCCATCTCCCAGCAGAGGCTGGCCGGGAAGGTGGCCCTGATCACCGGCGGGGCCAGCGGGATCGGCAGGACGACGGCGGAGGAGTTCGTCCGGAACGGCGCAAAGGTCGTCCTAGCCGACCTCCAGGACGATCTGGGCCTCGCCCTGGCGGCCGACCTCGGCGCTGACTCGGCGTCCTACACCCGCTGCGACGTCACCGACGAGGCGCAGGTCGCCACGGCCGTCGACCTCGCCGTGTCCCGCCACGGCAAGCTGGACATCATGCTCAACAACGCCGGCATCCTAGGCTCCCCGTCCCGGCCCCCGCTTGGCTCCCTCGACCTCGCCGACTTCGACGCCGTCATGGCGGTCAACGTCCGCGGGGTCATGGCGGGCGTCAAGCACGCGGCGCGCGTCATGGCGCCGCGCCGCAGCGGCAGCATCGTCTGCATGGCCAGCATCGCCGGCGTTCTGGGAAGCGTCACGCCGCACCCGTACAGCGTCTCCAAGTTCGCCGTGGTCGGGATCGTGCGCGCCGTGGCGGGGGAGATGGCGCGCTCGGGCGTGCGGGTGAACGCCGTCTCGCCCAACTACATCGCGACGCCGCTGGTGATGCGCATCCTGCAGGAGTGGTACCCGAAGGCGACCGCTGAGGAGTGTCGGCGGATCGTGGAGGGGGACATCAACGAGATGGAGGGGGCGGTGCTGGAGCCCGAAGACGTCGCGAGGGCGGCGCTGTACCTTGCGTCCGACGAGGCCAAGTACGTCAACGGCCACAACCTCGTCGTCGACGGAGGGTTCACGGTGGGGAAAGTTCCCAACATGCCCGCGTCGGCGGAGTGAACCATCAGGAGCCCGCCGGCGTACGAAACGAACGTGTCGGTTTCATTCCTGCAATAAGTTCAGGTGTGCTGCACTGCTGCATTGCGCCAGAAAACAGTCGAGTTTTCATTTATTCAGAGTCGGAATAACAATTCATGGTGACGGGTGAACTGCATCAGTTGCTATAAAGATTATTTCTCGTCAACATTATGTACTCCTCCGACCCATATTATGTGACACATATTGTTTGGATAAATCTAGACACTATTTAGTATATAGATTTATCCAAATTTTAATAAATCCAAATCAATTAATATGGGTGAGAGAGAGTAGTAAATTATAATCTGGACGCATCTAGATCTCAATAACTAAATCTCGGTCGGCCAACATCATCCTGATATTTACATGATCAGTTTTCACCTTATAAATAAGAAATTGTAGTATGTGAAAAATAAATTCGCATGGCGTAAAAAAAAGTGTATTTGAGGTAAAAAATTGTAAAAAAGTGTACTTTGTGAACACAAAACTGGTGTTGTAGACATTTTATTTAGTTGCAACCCATATACAACTCTAATATCACATTAGTCATGGAACAAATTCAACGGCGAAAAAGATGACTCGGACTGATTTGGACCATAGTTTAGAAAACCAGACCCGTGATCGAACCGGTGAGGTCTTCGATTTACGGTTCACTGGTTCAAACCGGTTCGGTGCTGGTTTATTAAGGAAACTAATATGGATGTGAAAGTACTAATATATTAGAAAATAGAAACATATTTAAAGTATACATGAATTACTTTGATATAAACACTGGTCGACCCAGTTGGCATCCCATTGAATTATTTGTTAGTGCGAGCTGAGAGGTCTTGGAACGAATCCCGATCGCAACGTCATATTTTCTTCCATGGACGGTTTTTTATTGGTCGGACCGCCGACTGGCTTTCTATTAAACCGATGGTTTAACTACTTTTTGTCTGGTTTTTCCTGGTTCGTTAGCTGAACGGTCTAGTGCGCTTAAAAAGACGACGAGGCCTCTGTTTTCGGAAAAGCTGAGGCCTATGGTTTCGGTTTTTTACGGTTTAACCAGTGAACCGGTCCAGTTTTTAAAACTATGATTTAGACATTGATTTACAAAGAACTTGCATAGCTCTAGACGCGATTGACTGTGTGCATGCGGCGAGGAGCCTAGCCGGATCATGGAGAGGGTACACGAACGAGATAAACAAATTAGACATAAACTCGTGGCTGCCGCAGCTGTGTGTACCTGCAAATGATTCGTATGTTGCAAACTTGCAATGTTTCACTTTACCACTGCACTGTGCTGGACGCAGCTGCTGCTGCATGCGATGTGGGGCAACTCGCTATATATGGACTGACGGTGCTCACTCATTTGTCGCCGCACCGAGCCACTGCACGTGACGGTGACAATTTAATTTCATAGCTTTCTGCTAAAATGTGCAATTCTGGGTCTCAAATTACCTTTCCGTAGCCAATTTCTCGGTCTCGAATAAGAAAGTCTGCTTTGATGAATGTTATTTGTGCTGCCATTTCACGGAGCTTATAAAAATGACGGAACGCTCTAATATTTGACGGGGTGTGTGCTTGGGCCTCTACAGGACCGTGTTGTAGTGTTCCTCGGTGGACAGAAAGACTGAGGTTGCTCTGTGAAGATTTGGCCCCTCCTCAGGCTCAAAGTCTTTCGTCGCTATTGCTAGGTCCTCGACGTCGTCGTCAATGTTGACGTTGCTACCACTGTTGCTAGGTCCTTGATTTCATGGCCGTTGCTGCTATTGTCGCCATTGCTGTCGCTATCGCCAATTCCATAACCTAGGTACGGTGGGGGTTGGATCTATTTTGAGTGGGGCTTCGGTTAGCCAGCTCGGCTGGGTCGTGCTCCTACATCGGTGTAGACATGACTCACACGAGAGTAATAAAAATGACTTGTCCATATGAAAGAACCGGAAGGGAAAACCCAAATAATAGAAAACTGCCAACGTCACCGCCAAGTGTGCCTGACGGTTTGGACCCATCGGTCAAAACACTCACAAAATTTTAAAAGAGGTATAAAAATTACCACAACTTTGCTAAATAATGTGATTAGGATTTTTTTTGCTAAATATAGAAATTAGCGTAAGAAGTGAAACGGGAGGGAGGGGGGGTAAAGTGAAGTTAATTCTTATTTTACTGTACTGCAAAGTCTGCAATGGTGAAGAACTGCATGTCAGATCATCCCATCACCAAGGGTTCAAGACCTGCCAACGTCATGGCGCCGGCATGTTGGGCACCTTCCCCACCGTGAAGCCGCCGTCGACGACGAGGTTGTGGCCGTTGACGTACCTGGCCTCGTCGGTCGCCAGGTACAGGACGGCGGCGGCCACGTCATCCGCCGCGAGCGCCGGCCCGTCCATCTCGTTCATGTCCCTCTCGATGATCCGCCTGCGCTCCTCGAGGCTCGCCCCGGGGTAGCACAGGGCCATGTACCCCATGACCAGCGGCGTCGGGAGGTAGTTTGGCGAGACGGCGTTCACGCGCACGCCGGCGCGCGCCAACTCCCCGGCCGCGGCGCGCACGAGCCCCAGCACCGCCGCCTTGGAGACGCTGTATGCCGGGAAAGCCACGCCGCCCAGCACGCCCGCGGTGCTGGCCGTGCAGATGATGCTCCCGCCGCGGCGAGGCACCATGACGCGCGCGGCGTGCTTGACGCCCGCGAGCATGGCGCGCGTGTTCACCGCCATCACGCGGTCGAAGTCGGCCAGGTCCAGGGCGCCGAGCGGGGCGGGCGTCATCGAGCCGCTGATGCCGGCGTTGTTGAACATCACGTCCAGCCTGCCGTGCCGGGACACGGCGAGGTCGACCGCCGCGGCGACCTGCGCCTCGTCGGTCACGTCGCAGCGCGTGTAGCAGGCCGCTTCCGGGCCGAGCTCCGCGGCGAAGGCGTGGCCCAGGTCGTCCTGCACGTCGGCGAGGACCACCTTGGCGCCGTTCCTGACGAACTCCTCCGCCGTCGCCTTGCCGATGCCGCTCGCGCCGCCGGTGATCACGGCCACCTTACCGGCCAACCTACATATGTACAAATTAAGCAAATCATATAGGCTCTTGGAGATCGTGAGCTGAAGAAAGCAAACACAAGGCAAGATCGAGCGCGAACCTCTGCGAGTTGGCAGCCGCGGAGAAGTAGCTGGAGAAGGCGGACAGGGCATCATGCTCGGCTCGGCCATTCTTGGCCCCGACGAGGACGACATGCTTCACTGCTCGGAACATTCTGTCCGCCTGCGTGCTCGCGCAAGCTAAGATTTGACGAGAGCAGATGCTAGCTTAGGGTAGACCGAGACAGAGCCGTACGTGGTCCTGCCAAGAAAAAAGCGAGACTATAATGCCGGAGCAGTACAACACCGGACGTATCGATATGTTGATTCGGTCCAGTCACAGTGCACATTTTGGATATTCTGCCAATATCTTACGGCCACGTATCTCATCTTTACAGATTTCGGATCGTGACGTGCCAACAATTTCCGGTGACCAGGACTGAAGCCGTGTGTTCGGTAACTCGTGATCATACTGTTTATGTCTCGGCAGTCCAACGACGACGCAGTGATTATTGGCGGCAAACTTCTATTTTTTCCTTTTCTTTTTATTTGTTTGTTTTTTTACTTATCTTTTTTTGTATTTTTTCTATTCAATATATCATCTATGTACTTTCGGTATAACCATATTAGCATCTCAATCTATCTATATAGATATTGATGCTAAATATTTGGATTTTGTCTAAGTCTTTCATCGAGATGAAAATTTTAACATGTGTTAATAAAAGATACATTATTTTCAATCAACAATATGTCTTCCACATAATGTATTAGAAATATGTCTTAGCGCTCCCACTTAATTTCTTGCAAATACAAGCATCTTCACCGTCTCTGATGAATTTAAACTCTTTTACCAGTTTTATCATGGTGAAGATTTCAACTCCGTGATGCTTACTTTAACCATTAAAGTTTGCATACACTTTTAGCTTTCTTTGAATTAACAAAACCCTTTAGAACGTGTTATGCACACGTCCTAGGTAACAATTTTATTAGAAAAACTTGTTTTGTTTATTCAACTACCACATAACAAAATTATATATAGTGGTTGCTACATTAATCCGTCTAGATTAAATATCGCTACGGAAGATCAAATCTTATCATAGTCAAATGCTTGAACATTGTCGTAAACTCTTTTCCGACATGTCGATTATTTTATAGATGTGAAACATCCATGTCTATTTCTTTATAGATCCAGATATGAGTGTAAGGTCTTACACCTTTCTCGAGGGTCTTTCAAGTTCAAAACTTGATTTCTCGTGTATGAAACTATCACGGATTGATGTAGCCCGACCTACGGTCGTTACCACATCATGGTCTCCAACTTACGCCAAGTCGTCATGGACTCCAAAGGTGAACCCGTTCCTCTATGCGAGCCCACTTCATACCCTATTGAATGGTATGCTACTTCATACTCCGTCACATATGCATGATAGGTTCACACCGACAAGTACGGAGGCAAGGGAGGAAGCCCGGGACATCAAGCCCGACAAGACGAAGGCTTGGAAGAGGAGACGGAAGAAGCCACGGCTGAACCACCGGAGTCTCCGGTCCTGCTACACCGGAGTCTCCGGACCTACCTCCGGACCGACCCCAAAGAACCGCCGAGGACCAACGCCACCGGAGACGACATCGAGACAGACTGAGTCTCGCCTGACCGAGTCTCGGCCTAGACCGAGTCTCCGGACCCCACACCGAGTCTCCGGCTACACGATGGGCAAGCACAATGGGCCTTCGGCCCATGTACCCCTCTAGCTCGTCCAAACCCTAGTTTTATCCCTAAACTACTCCTGTTTATGTGGCTGGCCTATAAATAGAGCCCCCACCCCTTCATGTATCCCTTAGGCATAGATGATAGACTAAAGATGTAACACCCTCAGAATCGGACCTATGCAAGTTTTAGCAAAATTCGCCAAACCCGCATAGAAACGATTCAAAGGTGCCCACCAGGCACTTTCGTGCGGGTGGAAAACGAAGTAATAACATTACACCACAGTCCTCGATGGGACCTGTAATGAGAGATATATAAATGACTCCAAGAGTCAAGAATACGATATAATATACAAAGACCCAAATCACCTTGAAAGCGATAGGCGTCCGACCACGGACAAGATGCAAATGGGGCTAAGAGCCTCAAGAATAACCAATGGCGTCCATAACTCGCCTTGAGCCAAGCCGGAAGGGTAACCCCGCTAACGGCGTCGATCTCAAAACCCGCTAAACAAAAGGGTGCCGAAAGGGCAAAGGAAAAGAGGAGCGTCAAGATCGAGGCCAAGACACGGCGAGGCTAGAATTCCAAGCCTCGCCTACATAGGTATGGTGGATCGAGGCAGCGGCATGCACTAAACAACCTATAGAGACTCGATACAGGCGGAAATCGAGGGGGTAAGAAAGACCTATGCGGATCCAACACGAAGCTAACACCAAACAAACCCATCTGGCATTTCTCGAGACCGCCGAGGAAGTCAACCGAGGAACTCACGAATGGCGCTTTTACTTATTAGGTTATCGGCAAAGATTTACTAGTCGGTATAGATAATCGCCCCGATAAAGTAAACAAAGGCACTTTTAGTTAACCATTCCGTTATAGTGGCGATTTACTAATCGACATGTATAGCATGAGATAAACCCAAAACCCCGCAGCTTGTTGGTACTTTTATTCAGCCATGTCGCTAGAAGTTGCAAAACTTACTAGTCGATTCAATTGTCGCGACAAACCAAACAAGCATTTGTGGGCAGTAATTAGCCATTCCATTATAGTGAAGCTGATTACTAGTCATTATAAGTCAAATTTATAGCAGAAACTTTAGTTATGCTTGTCTATGATCAAGAAACTGGCTCCAAGTCGTCCATATCCATGGACACGGCTTTCGTAAAGTTTTACCCGCCGGTGCACCAATAGCAACACACGCCGATCAACCTCTAAAAACCAAATCAAAACCCAACGAGGCTTTCACGATGAACAATCACAGGATTGAGAATATTTGAGGGGCCACCCTTGGAGTATACCCGCAACGGTAAGCAAGCTTCGAGACGGACTCAAGGTTTGCGTCAATGGTCAGAAGCGATGAGATCCCCAATCGGGACCGCTGATACTGCGTAATCACCCGCTTACCTAAACAGACAAAGGTGCCTCGCACAATTTAAATCTGAAAAGTAGCATGGCATAAGTACAGGATAGTAAAAACACCTCAAACTAGTTTGTGGCCCCAAGAAATAAGACTGAATCAAGCTCTGGCTCAGGGGGGTCCCATATACCTCCCGGATGTGGATAGCGCGATAAAACAAGGAACAGGAATCAAGTACTCGGGGTCTTACGGGACACAAGTGGGCGTTCGGAAACCAAATATTTTCTATCACCCACCGATGCCTCTGCTTATTTCAATTTTAGTTGTTAAACAGAAATTAAAGTAACGATAAGTAAAACTAGAATCATCTCCAACATCAACATGCGGCAATACATCAGCAACTGTGGCATATGACGACACACATCAACACTTGAGCAAGCAACTACGACGCGCAAGTCCAACTATCTACCAAACAACAGGTAATAGGATGTGTCCAAGGCAATATAGGGCTGCACGGTATATCACAGGTACGGAAACTAAAGCATCGCAACACAGATAGCAATAGATCAACAGGAGGGAAGTAAATACTATAAAAGTAAGATAGGTATAAAGGGGGGGAGATGCTCGCCTGAAAAACATTGCCGAAGGTTCGACAGAAGATCGGGGCGAAGCTCACATCAACTCAACGGCCTTATCCGCGAAGAAGCAAAACACTATAATGAACACCGGATGCAATATTTAATTCAACGGCAGAAGATCGGCATGATGCATGTATGATGGAAGACATGGCAAAGGTGCGATGCAATTAGGTCAAGATTAAGCGGAACCGGGGTCCCGACAATTGATTATATGGTTCAAGTTATTTAATTGCCCCGCCAATTAAATGTTGTTTAGCATGGTAGAAGATAACACCGGGTTCGCTACACAAATTTAAATGAGGCCAATATGAGACTAGATTTGCCCGCATATGGGCCCCATATTTAATTATTAGGTGAATCGGCATAAGGCCCCAAACCAATGCTATGCATGCGGGAATGACAATTTAATATGCAATCAAGTTGTTATTATGTTGTGAAATAGGGTTCGAGGAAAGGGTTCACACATTGAGGGGTCTCGACGGTCTTGGGGTTCCGGGGTTCGGGGTCAGGGTCCAGGGTCCAGGGTTCGACGAATCGTTCTCGGATCGGGGAAGTAGATCTTGTTGCGCGAGCGTCAATGCTTTCGGGGGAAGAACTTGTCGTCCAGGGTGTCGGTGTCCGGGGTGAGGTACTCGGCGTTCTCGAGGGAGTACTTGACGCACATGTGGTCTTCAGGTTCCCTGTCGATGAGCCTGTCGTCGAGAAGAACTTGTCGGGTCCGCGTATCGGGTCGGTCCTGGCATACGGGGTGAAGATCTTGGCGTCCTACGGTTCCATGTCGACGACCTTGGTTTCCTCGATGGAGAACTCGGAGCATCCGTGTCGTGGTTCTTGTCGGGGTTCTCGGCTTCGGCGGTCGGCCTTGATCCGTGTGGCGATCTTGTTGATTCAAGTTGGAGACCTTGGGTGGCGACTACGTTGCTTCATGCCGATCTTGCATTTGTACACATCTTCCAAAGATCTTAAGGTGTCGAACGAGAGCCACCCGAAGCCACATCGCTAAACACTGACGAGGCAAATAAACATGTTGATTCGACAGTTATGGAGTCACCGTAAGCAGGAACAACACAGCACAAGACCAAGCACTGTTCCAGAGCGTACACCAAGAGAGCTCGCTCTTGTCGACGGAACAAGCCCCAAAATCGGGCTCTGCAGCGGCAGGGAGGACTCACGCGAGAGGAAGGGCGGCGCTCGGGCGATGGCGACGCCACCCGCGAGGAAGCGCACGCACAGAGACGGGGCGGCGGGCGGCGCGCGAGTCGCTGTGGCAAAGGGCCGAGGAGGTCTGCCGGGCAGCGGAGGAGGGTGGCACGGGCGGGGCGCGAGGGGGGGCGGGTGGAGCCGGGCGCGAGTCGCCGGAGGCGGCCGGGCGCTGGAGGCCGACGGCGGACGCGGGCGAGACGGCCGGGCGGTGGCGTGAGGCGCGGGAGGCGGCCAGCTGGCGGACGGCGGTGAAGGGAAGATCATGAGGCGGAGGAGCGGCGGCCGGCGGCGGAGAGGAAGACGGTGGCCGAGCCGGTGGAGAGGTTTGAGGGGACGAGGCCGGCGAAGGGCGGACAGAGGCGGCGCGGAGGTTGGAGGAGCACGGCGGCGGGGACGACTGGGAAACGGGGCAGACGGAGGAGGCGGAAGGCGTGGCCGCGGCGGGGAGCGGTGGTGAGGGCGAGGTGGCGCCAGCGGGAGGGACGGAGGCGACGCCAGGGCGGCGCGCCAAGCGGTGGGCGCGGGCGAGCGGGCGAGGTGGAGCGGAGGGTGGAGGCGCGGCCACGCGAAGGGCGGGCTTGGGAGCTTGGAGGAGGGGGAGGGAATCGTATGGGAAGAGGAGAGCGGGCGTGGTGAAGGGCCGAGAGGAGGGGCCAGGGGCCTGGGACAGGCGGGTCCCATGGACAGGCAAAGGGGCCGTGGGGTGGCGGTAAATGGCGTGGTGCGTGGTGTGCGGTAGTGTGGGTGGGGCCAACTGGTGGGAGAGAGAGGGAGAGAGAGATGTGGGTGGGGAGGATTAGGTGGCAGTGCTGATTGAGGGGAGGAGAAAAAATGACGTGGCAGGATACTATTGAGGGGTGAGGTGGCTGGGAGAGGGTAGACTAGCTGGTAGCTAAGGATTTTTACAGTATGGTTTAGGTGGACCGTTCGAAAATATGGGGTGGTCGCTCGGGTCGACACGCCTGCTCGACGCCCGCTAAAATAATTTAAAATATTATTTACTTTGATTGGGCCATTTGCAAACCGACTGCAACAAAACAAAATACTCCGGAGCCCCGGGGTTTGGCATTTGAATTAAGATGGGGCGTTTGGAAAAATAAACCGGGGTTTGCGAAATAGTTTCGGCAAACAATGCATGATGATGACGATGCAATGCACAAATTCAACGCGATTTTCTAGTAGTGGTTTTGCGGGATGCCACAATTCGACACCACTAACAATGGATCTCGCCCTCGAGATCCGCCTCATGGTACCGGAAGGAAGGTCGGTGGTCGGCGTCTTCACACTTCATGTAGATCCTCGCGACACCACTAACAAGGGTTCCTTCTTCATCTGGAAAACGGCGACACCACCAACAAAGGGTCGTTGTTCCTGATCGTCGAGAGAACACTCCGGAGAACAAAGGACGAAGGTAGAGGTATCAAACGATAAGGCCACCTCTAACTTCCATTAGAAGAGGGAAAAGTTACATTGATCCACCAGTTCGATGTACAGAGAGAACAGTAAGAGTCGGGTAGGGTGATCAGTCCATCCCGGACCCAACTATCAACTCTGTACATGGGTCGGAGAATCAGGCAACTCAACTCTCGAGATTTAGACTGAAGATCTTCATAGGTGGTATCCGGAACAAAGGAATGTTGCCAGCAGAAATCGTATGGAAGACACAATGATTAGGTTCCGCGATGGTCCCATTGGCATGAACAACACGTGCTCAAGGTCGACTCCAACTTCACCAAAGCTCGTCCTTCTCATATGTTTTTCAACGACACTGCTATCCAGCAAGGAACACATAGGGATAGGGAGCTTAAGAACAAAAGATTGGAGGAAGGTACAACAGACAAATTGCAGATTGATGATCGTAGCACCTCCGTTATAAAAGGAAGAAAGCGAAACCCTGAAGGTACGACGGAAACCCAACCACGAGAAATCACGGACTCAAGAAAGAGAAGAGAGCGATTCAAAACACGAGAGGTAAGAGGAGAACAGCAGAGGGTAAGGAGTAAAATCAGACCTAATCGAACTATCCAACGGTTTTGCAAAATAGTTTTAACACTCTACTTGACCGTTAGCTAGGTTATCCTCACAATTTGGACTTGTGGGGTATCGCAACTGCCGAGCTCGATACCACTCTGTAACACCCTCGAATCGGACCTATGCAAGTTTTAGCAAAATTCGCCAAACCCGCATAGAAGCGATTCAAAGGTTCCCACCAGCACTTTCGCGGGTGGAAAAAGTAATAACATTACACCACAGCCCTCGATGGGACCCATGTAACAGATATATATACGGCTGACTCCAAGAGTCAAGAATACATATATAATATACAAAGACCCAAATCACCTTGAAAACGATAGAGTCCGACTACGACAAGATGCAAATGGGGCTAAGAGCCTGAAGAATAACCAATGGGCCCATAACCCTTCCCTGGCCAAGCCGGAAGGGTAACCCTAACGCCGATCTCAAAACCTGCTTAAACAAAGGGGTGCCGACAAAGGGCAAAGGAAAAGAGGAGCGTCGATCGAGTCCAAGACACGCGAGGCTAGAATTCGGTCCTCGCCTACATAGGTATGGTGGATCGAAGGCGGCATGCATGCACTAAACAACCTATAGAGACTCGATAATCAAGGAAATCGAGGGGGTAAGAAAGACCTATCGGATCCAACACAGCTAACACCAAACAAACCCATCTCGCATTTCCCCTCGAGACCGTCGAGGAAGTCAACCGAGGAACTCACAGTTGGCTTTACTTATTAGGTTATCGTTGCGCATTTACTAGTCGTATAGATAATCGCCCCGATAAAGTAAACAGTGGGCACTTTTAGTTAACCATTCCGTTATAGTGGCAGTACTTACTAATCAGATACAGATAGCATGAGATAAACCCAAAACCCCGCAGTTGTTGGTACTTTTATTCAGCCATGTCGTTGTAGTTGCAAAACTTACTAGTCAGATTCAATTGTCGCAAGCGACAACCAAACAAGCATTTGTGGGCAATATTAATTAGCCATTCCATTATAGTGAAGCTGATTACTAGTCATTATAAGTCAAATTTATAGCAGTAAACTTTAGTTATGCTTGTCTATGATCAAGAAACTGTGCTCCAAGTCGTCCATATCCGCGGACACGGCTTTCAGAAAGTTTTACCCGGCCGGGGTGCACCAATAGCAACACACGCCTATCAACCTCGGAAAAACCAAATCAAAACCCAACGAGGCTTTCACGATCGAACAATCACAGATTGAGAAATATTTCAGGCCACCCTTGAGTATACCCGCAACGGTAAGCAAGCTTGAGACGGACTCAAGGTTTAATGGTCGAAGCATTGACAATGAGATCCCCAATCGGGACTGCCGACAGCGTAATCACTCCGCTTACCTAAATGATGCAGTGCTCCTCGCACAATTTAAATAAAGTAGCATGGCATAAGTACAGGATAGTAAAAACACCTCAAACTAGTTTGTGGCCCCAAGAAATAAGAGAATCAAGCTCGGCTCGGGGGTCCTATATACCTCCCGATGTGGATAGCGCGATAAAACAAGGAACATGAATCAAGTACTTGAGGGTCTTCACGGGACACAAGTGGGCGTTGAAACCAAATATTTTCTATCACCCACCGATGCCTCTGCTTATTTCAATTTTAGTTGTTAAATGAAATTAAAGTGACGATAAGTAAAACTAGAATCATCTCCAACATCAACATGCGGCAATACATCAAGAATCGTGGCATATGACGACACACATCAGCACCTGAGCAAGCAACTACGACGCGCAAGTCCAACTATCTACCAAACAACAGGTAATAGGATGTGTCCAAGGCAATATAGGGCTGCACGGTATATCACAGGTACGGAAACTAAAGCATCGCAACACAGATAGCAATAGATCAACAGGAGGGAAGTAAATACTATAAAAGTAAGATAGGTAGAAAAGGGGGAGATGCTCGCCTGAAAAACATTGCCGAAGGTTCGACAGAAGATCGGGGCGAAGCTCACATCAACTCAACGGCCTTATCCGCGAAGAAGCAAAACACTAGAATGAACACCGGATGCAATATTTAATTCAACGGCAGAAGATCGGCATGATGCATGTATGATGGAAGACATGGCAAAGGTGCGATGCAATTATGTCAAGATTAAGCGGAACCGGGGTCCCGACAATTGATTATATGGTTCAAGTTATTTAATTGCCCCGCCAATTAAATGTTGTTTAGCATGGTAGAAGATAACACCGGGTTCGCTACACAAATTTAAATGAGGCCAATATGAGACTAGATTTGCCCGCATATGGGCCCCATATTTAATTATTAGGTGAATCGGCATAAGGCCCCAAACCAATGCTATGCATGCGGGAATGACAATTTAATATGCAATCAAGTTGTTATTATGTTGTGAAATAGGGTTCGAGGAAAGGGTTCACATTGAGGGTCTCACGGTCTTGGGGTTCCGGGGTTCGGGGTCAGGGTCCAGGGTCCAGGGTTCGACGAATCGTTCTCGGATCGGGGAAGTAGATCTTGTTGCGCGAGCGTCAATGCTTTCGGGGGAAGAACTTGTCGTCCAGGGTGTCGGTGTCCGGGGTGAGGTACTGGCGTTCTCGAGGAGTACTTGACGACATGTGGTCTTGAGTTCCTGCCGATGAGCCTGTCGTCGAGAAGAACTTATCGGGTCCGCGTGATCGGGTCGGTCCCGCATACGGGTGAAGATCTTGGCCCCACGGTTCCATGTCGACGACCTTGGTTTCCTCGATGGAGAACTCGAGCATCCGTGTCGTGGTTCTTGTCGGGTTCTCGGCCGTGGGTCGGCAGTCTTCGGATCCGTGTGGCAGATCTTGTTGATTCAAGTTGGAGACCTTGGGTGGCGACACGTTGCTTCATGCCGATCTTGCATTTGTACACATCTTCCAAAGATCTTAAGGTGCCAACGAGAGCCACCCAAAGCCACATCGGCGAAACACACGAGGCAGGCGAAACATGTTGATTCGACAGCGGAGTCATCGCTAGCTAGGGAACAACCTGACAAGACCAAGCAGCTCCAGCGCATACCAAGAGAGCTCGCTCTTGTCGCTCTGACGGAACAAGCCCCAAAACTGGGCTCTGCAGGGCTTGGGGAGGACTCACGCGAGAGGAAGGGCGGCCTGGCGCTTGACGGCCACCCGAGGAAGCGGATCTGAGGCAGACGGGCCGACGGCAAGGCGGGGCGGCGGGGCGGGTGGCGGGGCCGGAGGAGTCTGCTCGGGCCGGAGGAGGGGTGGCGGCCGGCGGCGAGGGGCGAGGTGGAGCGCCGGGCGCGAAGTCGGAGGCGCGGAAGACGGTGAGGCCGACGCCAAGTGACGGCAGACGGGCCGGGAGGTGGCGTGAAAGCCGGCGCGAGGGCGGCGGGCGGCTGGCGGTGAAGGCGGCGGGCGGAGGCGGAGGAGCGGCCGGGCGGAGAGAGAAGACAGGCCGAGCCGTGGAGAGGCTTGAGGGGACGAGGCCGGGCGAGGGGCTGGACATGGCGGCGCGGAGGTTGGAGGAGCAGCGGCGGGACGACCGGGAGACGGGTGAGGAGGAGGCGAGGCGGGCAGTGGGAGCGGTGAGGGCGCAGGTGGCGCCAGGGAGGGAGGAGGCGCTGGGCGGGAGCGCTGGCGGCGCGGGAGGTGGGGCGGCGAGCAGGGTGGAGCGCGAGGGTGGAGGCGGGCGCCACGCGAGGCGGGCTGGGAGCTTGAGGAGGCGAGGGAATCGTGCGGGAAGAGGAGAGCGGCGTGGTGAAGGGCCGACAGAGGAGGGGCCAGTGGGCCAGGGGACAGGCGGGACAGCAGACGGGCCAGAGGCGGTGGAAGCGCGTGGGGAAGGCGGTTGTGCAAGCGGTGTGCGTGTAGGGTGTGTGGGGGCCAACTGGTGAGAGAGGGAGAGAGAGATGTGGGTGGGGAGGATTAGGTGGCACCACGATTGGAGGGGTGAGGGAGAAAAATGACGTGGTGATACTATTGAGGTGAGGTGGGGGAGAGCGGGTAGACTAGCTGGTAGCTATAGGATTTTTACAGGCGTTAGGTGGACCGCTACGAAAATATGGGGTGGTCGTTCGAATTCGCCTGCTGGATCGCCTACCCGCTAAAATAATTTAAAATATTATTTACTTTGATTGGGCCATTTGCAAACCGACTGCAACAAAACAAAATACTCCGGAGCCCCGGGGTTTGGCATTTGAATTAAGATGGGGCGTTTGGAAAAATAAACCGGGGTTTGCGAAATAGTTTCGGCAAACAATGCATGATGATGACGATGCAATGCACAAATTCAACGCGATTTTCTAGTAGTGGTTTTGCGGGATGCCACAAAAGACAACCCCCATTGTGGAATCTCTAGTTTTGCCTCATCCCCTTTACCAAGGGGACCGACTATCGTCACCAACCTCGATTGGACTTTGCATCACGCATCCATCGTTGAACAAGGCCTTGGAGTTCGTGTCTCGCTCCAAGTTGTCAAGACCTCCCCAAGGTGTTCTTCCCTCTCCGGTGTGGATTTGAGGGAGCACGTTGACCGATCTTTCCTTGCGAGGATTCTATCGGACCGTGGCCGCTCGAGCAATCGGCCTTGTATCATGTGAGTTTTGCGTGTGTTCATCGTGTTCTTCGCGAGGTGTGTGTTCGCTTCCGCTACCTTCTTCCTTTCCCCTCGCTTTCCCATCGATTTGACCACGAGATCCGTGAAGATCGGGCCACCCAAGAGGTTAACCCCTCCATCATCTGGTATCAGCAGCTTTTGGTTGCCACGGATTTCTCTTCGATTTGGGCTTTTCCCCATAAATTCGAAAATTCCACCAAAAACAGCTCCAATTCGTGTTTTGGATCGATCTGTGATTTGAGTGAGTTTTGGTAGGTTTTGATCCGTGGATTACTTGCTAAACTTGTTGATCTACCTTCCCCTGCGTTCCCATGGCCTAATTCCTTGATTTCCCCCATCAATCTGAGGTTTTGGTTCGAGTTTTTCCGCCAAAACGTCCTGCTCGAGTTCTCGACGCCTGGAATCACCGACCGAGTCTCCGCCCAGACCGGAGTCTCCGGACCTCCAAACCGGAGTCTCCGCCCCTTCCTGCAGACAGAAAAACTGCAGCACAATTTTGAGCATAACTTTTGCATTTCAACTCGGATTTTGGTGTTCTTTAGCTCGTTTCGAAGAGGAGAAGGATCACTACATCATCATCTTCGTTGTTCATGCTATCTACTCCATCCAAATTCCATGAGCAAGGCGGAAGCCAACAATAAAGAGTGAAGCTCGTCGACGAAAGGTATAACATTCCGCGACTTTTGCCCACTTGCGTTCCTTTGTGAACCCCACTATCTTTGCGAGAAACAAACACCTATTGAGACTAGTTCCTCTTATGATTGCTTGGGCTATGCACATTTGATACCTTGTAGATTCCGAGCAAACATTGTGTGCGCTATCTCATATAGTTATCTTGTATAGTTGTTGGCACAAGGAAGAGGCAAGTGAAAAAGAAAAAGAGAAAAGAAAAAAAAATAGAAAAAGGAAAAGAGAAAAAAAAGAAAAGAAAGAAATATACATGTGCCTCATAGAATAGGAAGCGCAAGCTCGATGAACATCATATAGGTGATACTTATTGTGCATATCTTGTAGCCCACCAATTAATTGCAATCGAACTAGCGTCTCTCCTTGTACTTGTGTGACACGAGCTTATAGTCTTATCTAGGTAATCATTTGGTTCTTAGCTCACTTTCTCCGTCGCACAAGTCCCATTTATCCCACCGTGTGTGTTTCCTTGTACATATTTCTTATCTTGTGGATTGACTTGTTTTGCTTTGTGATCATTGTGGTTCTTTACTTGCCAATACAACATCTTGATTTCGGATTGGTTCTTGACATGCCACTTTCCATACCTATCCACCATAGGCCTTGTGTTTTTTTTTGTTAGTAGTTGGCTTTGGTGTTCCGCGTGAACTTCACTTTGCTTGGTTTATTGCTCTCAAGTGTGGCCACTTGCACGATACGATCTTCCAGGGTAAAGTAAGGTTTGATGTTGTATCCCTAACACCCTCTACCACTTCCATATACACCGCTTGGTCTTGTGAATCATGTCTAGGGACTCCGGAACCAAGGATGATATCTATGAAGAATCCATGATGAGCCACCATGACTACGACTCCACAAGTATAGAGGACATGTGAGCACAACACCGACAATGGCTCAAGATGCTTTGAGGACCGGGCACTACATCGACAACGGCTCCACATGCATGGAATACATGGAGCATGACATCAACTATGGCTCCTCAAGCATGGAAGACTTGGAGCTCTACACCGACAATGGCTCCACATGCTTGGGTGATATGGAGTACTACACCAACAATTACTCCCCAAGCATGGACAACTTCGAGTACGACATCGATGATGCCTCGCCGAGCATGGAGGACACGGAGAACTTCATCGAGTTTGATGGCTCCTCCACGATCCATGAAGAATTCCTCCACCACGTGGAGATGGAAGCCTACTACGCCAAGCAAGCGGAGGCGCATCATCAAGATTCCATGACCTTCAAGGCCAAGCGTGCCACACCAAAGGGCACCACCTTGATGATCCACCTCCAAGGCGACAAGCGCCACCACCTAGATGGCGTCAAGCTCCACCATCTCCAAGGCACCAAGCTACATCACCTCCAAGGCGCCAAGCTCCAACTCCTATCCAAACAAGAGTGGCGTCCAAACATCATATACATCAAGAGGCGCCAAGAAACAAGAATCTTCATCGACAAACATCCTCTCATGAGCATTGCCACCATAAAGAGGATACAAGACATCGTCAAAGGCATCTTCGCCACCAAGACGAAGAATTCTTGATGAGCACCAACCATAATGCTCAAGCAAGCTCAAGAAGGCACCACAAGCACAAGAAGAGTGCCAAGGCAAATGATCACCGTCGTGAGTGTCACGTGGATGACCAAGTGTGCCACCTACATCAACCATCGGCAAAGCACGCATATGACCTCCGTCGACACCATCATAGGGCACCTTCAACTACCCGTGCCACCACCACAATGGCACCAAGAGCAAGCCTTCCTCCACGCCATCAAGCTTCAATGCCTACGCTTTACTTCCACGACCTTTCCAATGAGGAAAATGTAGACCTCTACTTCGCCAAGTTGGATAGCATGATCCTACCTCCACCACTACTATGAGATGGCCACAAGACGGTCGAGCATGGGATTTTCCCTTCTAAGGAGGCGAGCGATGATGCCCATCTTATGGCATCCAACCTTGAAGGCGACAAGGTCAAGAATGGTGAGCATGGGATTTTCCCTTCACCAAAGGAGGCTCTTGGAGTTGAGGAAACCGAGCCTATCCCCATATGCTTGAGTCATGATGTGGTACCAATCCCATGTGAGTATGAGAGCCACTTAGCCCACTTGAGTGAGAACAAGAGTGAGATGAGTGACTCCACCTTATGTGAGATCGAGTGCTTCCACTTTGAGGGCATGAGTGATACACGAGTGAGTTGAGAGTGGTATTTGATAGGTCAAGTGAGACCATTTCTATTTCTAACAACTTACCTCTACCTCTAGTGTGTTCTCTTATGTTGTGCTAGGTTCCATGGATGAAGGCGCCAAGACATGAAGCAATGATGCCTCAATTAGAGAATATGTACATGGTGCACGAAGATGATGCTACGTCATGGCTACATCAAGAAAACGAAGTCGTCCACAAGGAGGCCACTACTTCCACAACACCCACTTAATATGAGCGGTATGAACAAGGTAACAATAAGGGTGTTGATGATGCCATGATCCCACTAGTGGACATGATGAATTGTGAGGATATGCATGTTATGGATGATACTTGTGACATTACATACGCTTCATTCATATTCCCATGTGATGCTTTGCCTTTGCATAATATTGCTCATGTGGAATTGTTTGATTGCGATACCATTTTCCATAAACATGCCATGCTATGCATCTTGTGTGTATCCTCCAATTGCTTCGGACTTGCTTTGTCATGCTAGTCATTCAATTTCTCCCGTTGCTTGCAATAAGATGAATGCTTGTTATTTCACTTGTTTTGCTTGCAACAACATTGATCATATGCGTTATAATGAGATGGCCCCCATAGCTTTCTCAATTTTTGGAGATTTTGATGATTGCCATGATAAGCATGTTCCCCACTTGCATACTCACCATGCACCTATTTCATACTTGATTGACATTAATGGTGATGTGCACAAGAAGAGATACGTCATGATGGATGATGTGTATCTCTACCATGCACACACGTTCTTCCTTTTGTGTATGATGTGTGTAGGTACCCGCACTATCATGTCAACCTCGGTTGAGCACGAGTTGACAAAAAGAGCTCTTGAGAGCATCCAACAAGTGAGTTCAAGATCGAACCCAGCTCTGATACCTTTTGCATGCTTTGCATCTTTCATGTTGGCAAATTGCTCTTTCCTATGGTTTGCTTGCAAGCATGTTAATGGTATTATCTTCCCTTGTGACATTCATGTTTCCTCGCTTTTAGATAATGATGTTTTGTGTGTTGTAACAAAATTGTTGAACAATTTCTCTCTTCGATGTTTTGTGTGCAACCACAATTCCATTAAGAGCATGTATTGTCATGAGAGCTTCCAAGAATCTCGTCTTGTTGTTGCAACAAACATAAGGACCACTTGCTCTTTCATTTGGTTTGATTGCAAACACGTTACTTTGGCTTCCGCTTGGGATACTCATATTCCCATGATATTTGCTATCGATGATTTGTGTGTGACATCCAACATGTCAAACAATTTCTCTTTCCAATGGTTGGTTGGCACACATAATGATGTTGTTTTGGATATTCTTCCTTTTGTGTTTTTGCCAAATTCTCCTAACTTTGCATCAAAGATGTTGATCAAATTTCTATTCAATTGCTTTGAGTGACACACTAAGACATTATATGGAGTTTTTGAGTTCCCACATTTGGATGATGTTCAAACGATTTCCATGCACTTTGACCTTGCATATGCATTCCATTTGCTATCCTTTTATTGTGCTAATAGTGTTGTGAACAAGAATGGACATGCCACATTTGACATGCTCCTCTATCACATACCGGAAATATTTTGCTTGGTCTTTGTTGTGTGTAGGTACAAATGCATACGTCAACCTCTACCAACCACGTGTTGACAAGAAGAACCGAAGAGAGTTACCTATGTCTACCCTTCATCGAGCTATCGCTACAAGATAAGGTGACTTCCTTCTACTTGAGGACTCATGCAATAATCTTCATGAATTGGCTACACTTTGAGTGTTGCTTCGCTTTTGTTGTGAGCTTTGTAGGCTTCAAGGAAGGTGAAGGAACATTGAAGTGTTCTCAAGTCAATCTTCCCGAGGACGACTATATGGTGAACCCCAGGATCAAGGATGTCCTTCGACCTCTTCTGCCGTGATGAACATGGAGAGTCGAGGGGCGACTCTTTTGAAGGGGAGGCGATGGCCGACCTACGGTCGTTACCACATCATGGTCTCCAACTTACGCCAAGTCGTCATGGACTCCAAAGGTGAACCCGTTCCTCTATGCGAGCCCACTTCCTACCCTATTGAATGGTATGCTACTTCATACTCCGTCACATATGCATGATAGGTTCACACAAAGCGGAGGCAAGGGAGGAAGCCCGGACATCAAGCCCGACAAGATGGAGGCTTGGAAGAGGAGACGGAAGAAGCCAGGTGAACCACGGAGTCTGGCCTACACTGGAGTCTCTGGTCCTGCTACACCGGAGTCTCCGGACCTACCTCCGAGCCGACCCAGCCGCCGAGGACCGGGGGCGGTCAGGCGCCACTCGGGAGATGACACAGGAGGCAGGCCAGTCTCGGCCTGACCGAGGTCTCCGGACCCCCGAGTCTCTGGCCTACACGATGGGCTCAAGGCGCCAGTGGGCCTTCGGCCCATGTACCCCTCTAGCTCGTCCAAACCCTAGTTTTATCCTAAACTACCCTGTTTATGTGGCTGGCCTATAAATAGAGCCCCGGCTCCTTCATGTATCCCTTAGGCATAGATGATAGACTAAAGACAACCCCATTGTGGAATCTTTAGTTTGCCTCATCCCTTTACCAAGGGGACCGACTATCGTCACCAACCTCGATTGGACTTTGCATCACGCATCCATCGTTGAACAAGGCCTTGGGTTCGGTGTCTACGTCTCCAAGTTGTCAAGACCCTCCCAAGGTGTTCTTCCCTCTGCGGCGTGGATTTGTGAACACGTTGACCGATCTTTCCTTGCGAGGATTCTATCGGACCGGTGGGCACCGTTCGGGAGCAATCGGCCTTGTATCGTGTGAGTTTTGCGTGTGTTCATCGTGTTCTTCGCGAGGTGTGTGTTCGCTTCCGCTACCTTCTTCCTTTCCCCTCGCTTTCCCATCGATTTGACCACGAGATCCGTGAAGATCGGGCCACCCAAGAGGTTAACCCCTCCATCACGGATTCTATGGCTTAAAGCCATCTGACAGAGTCATGGCACATCATCGCTTATTTTCATGTAGACCGTTCATTATTGTAAAATAATGATTCAACCCTCAAATCTTGGTATTTGATTGTTTACTCGACCTACTTGGTTTAATAGGAACTTAGACCTCCGTAACCACAAACTTTGAGGCACGTGAGCCATGAGCATTGTTGCTGCATTCAGAACACTTTTCGATGCTGTGCAACTTTGCATATATAACTAAGGTTCGTTTAACCTTATCAAAGTTCTATTGTCCTCTCACTTAACTTTTT
Source organism: Avena longiglumis (assembly GCA_030063025.1). Lineage (NCBI taxonomy): Eukaryota > Viridiplantae > Streptophyta > Magnoliopsida > Poales > Poaceae > Avena > Avena longiglumis. The sequence continues at coordinate 103,464,181 of CP125976.1, read as the reverse complement.
ACGAAAAATTCCTTCTCAAAGAAACTTGACGTTCTAAGCGACAAACATTTTTTTCTTTGGTGTTATGGAGGAATACTGAATGATTATTCGAAATAACATACAAAGACATGTTCATCCGACTTTGGTAGTAAACATCTCACTTATGCATAAAATATCACGGGAACGAGAAAAGAGTACTTATCGGTAACGAGGTTGAACTAGGTATCCAGAGATACCGACGATCAAAACCTCGGATAAGTAAACTATCGTGATACAAAGGGAAGTTGGTATGGTATGTAAGTGGTTCATTCGATCGCAAAGTAATCATAGAAATATGTGGGAGCCACATGAATTTCCAGATTCCTCTATTGGTTATTGATCGGAGAAGTGTCTCGGTCATGTCCGCATAATTCACGAACCGTAGGGAGACACACTTAAGGATTCAATGTTGTTTAGTTGATATGGAATGTTAATAGGGATACTGAATTTTGTTTGGAGTCTCGGATGGGATCCGGGATATCGAGGAGATCCGGAATGGTCCGGAGAATAAAATTGATATAAGGAAAGTCCGATTAGGAGTTGGACAGTTTATGTTTTCATCGGAGAGGTTCTAGAAGGGTCTAGAAGGTTCACGGTCAGGAAGGATAATGGTCCATGAATATGTCATGGGTAAGTGGAATGATTGGATCATATCTAGGTCACTTGGTGTGGGTATTTGCAAGAGAATTAAAGCTCTAAATTGAAAGTCAAGCGGAAGTTTGAAAAGTCAAACTGGAACAATGGTTTCCTAGTGGAAGAAGAAACAAGCCCTTCTCTCAATCCAACTTGGGTTTGAGTTTGGATTCAAACCCACCCCTCCCAAGGCTGCCCCCTCTCATAAATAGAGGGGGAGGGCTGCCCCAACACCACAAGCCCTAGCCCCTCTCCACCCGAGCCACCGCCGCGCGCCGCCGCCGACACCTCCTCCTCCTCCCGGTTTTCTAAACCCTAGATCTCCGGGAAACCCTAATCCACCATAACTCGCACCGGCTTAGGCGAAGCCCTGCGGGATCTTCCCTCTACTTCCGATACCATGCCGTCGTGCTGCCGGAATCGCGAGGGGAGAACTAAAACCTCCACTGCCTGCTGGAACAAGGGAGAGGAAGGTCTTCATCGAAAGTCTGAACGATGTGACCCATTGGAATCGCTTAGGAGCATGGCCGGAAGGATCCTCTCATGATCTTGAGATCGGCAAGTGTCGACTACATCACCCACGAGAATCTGCTCTCGTTAACTGCTTTGGAATCTTTGAGGGTGAGTGCTTCTATCGACTCGTTGCTACAATCTAGTAGATAGATCTTGGCTTGTCTGTGTGCATGCGGTAGATTTTTTTTCCATGCTATGAACCCCTTCAGACTGAGGCTCGGCCAGTGGCGCTAGGAGACAGTGAGGTGCCGATGGCCTTCAATTTGGAAGCACGATGTGTTCCTTCTTCCAAAGAATGGTTGTTTTCACTGCAAATTTTATTTGAGTTTCCCCTTCACCTGTAGCATGGTCAAGCTGTGCATCCTCATATTCCTTCACAACCTCAACCACCCCGACAATAGCATAGCCATCTGAAATCGGTCGGTAGTGGTAAGTTCCACCCTCTGAGGAGGTAAGGCATAGCCGACGCCACCTTAATGGACAAGCCCATCTCACATGCAGCAAGTGTCGCTCTTCGTGATCTCATCCACGGGATCGAGGACCCGCCATTTCAGCGTGGGATGCACATTATCCGTGGAAGCCATACGCTTTTCATAAAAGAGTCCAGGCTGCGGCAACTTCAATGCAAGCTCTTCGTTCGGCGAGATGGTAGGTAACTTGCTGGCTATTTTTGCATTCACTTGCGCTGCGCTCCACAAGTGCATGTTCTATCTGTGCCATCCGATGCAGATGCTTTTTATTTTTTCGCGCCATCATGAAGAGCCCCACTCGACAAACCCATCCTTCCACGCCATTCCCACTTCCTCGTGCAAGTCCAGGGTGTTCTTTTTACCGATGGCGTGTCGGTGGTCATTCTCTCTGTCGGGATGGAAGGTCGGCGCATTTCTCGTATCTCGTGATGAGTTCGATGTGAGTTTGTCAAGAATTGTTGGGAAGGTACACAATCCGTTTACGGGTCCAACCTTGCCCAGTGCGTAGAACCAAGTCTTTGCGTAGGTACCACCCCTCTGTTTGGGGTGTGATCCCTCTAACGCAGGCCTTCTCGGCTTCCTCCACTTAGGCCTCGAGATATGTAGCCACGACCCGTCCTCGGTGATATTCCTTCTTCGCATTTAACGTATTGGTTTACGACCTCTTTGTAGCTATAGAATCTTCCTTATGCGCCACAAATTTGGGCGGTGAGGTCTTATCTTAGCATGATATGCGTCTTGAAATCTGAGTCTCATGCTTTGACAAATTCGCTCAATTTTGTCTTCGATTCTGCGGAAAGATTCATCTTCTTTAGAGTCCAACCTTTGACCTTTTCCTTTATAACCGGTTTATTTTCATCCTCCTCTGGAGGTAGGGTGAAATTTACCAACAGCGAAGTCCAGAGCGTTTCTTTGGATCTTTCATCGACAAAGGTACCATCGCCCTTCTTTGTATTATTCCAATATGCAATTGTGATTGAGATTTGGTCCCTAACAAGAACTCCAACGTATAAATTTGTCTGCGGCCTTCTTGGTCTCCATCGGCTGCCATCAACAGGATGCTTCTATCATGAACTTTGCATGATCTTTTCTACGATTATGGCTCGCCTCGCTTGCTCTTTTCATAGAAGAAGATTGTTCTTTGGCTGGTCGATCTGGAGGGCTAAAAGAAGAAAAAAGTGTTAATTAATACATGTACATATATACAAATCAATCGGTGCAAGTCGCCAGGCTTAATCCATGCATATACCTCGACGGACTTTGTAATCACTAAAGTCGTTCACGAGTCGTCATCTTGTCCATGACTACTTGAAATAGTTATCATCATGTCCCTCCAAGTTCGAGATATTGGAGGTGTCCTCGTGGATCATGTTCTCCATTATTTCTTCCTCTTCAAGGTTTCTACTAAGTGGATCCATAGTTTCTAAAACAATAATATTATCACACAAATATCGAATACATCTATTGAAATACTCAAGCAAGGATGATGATATGATAGGTTAAAAGTATTGAAATGTAACCCTAATACATGCTTGGTCATTCAAACCCTAATTCGGAGAAACCCAATTCATATGAGAGGTACATTTACTTCTTCTAATTAACTTGTCATGAAAGTTGATTAACAATGCATGGTTATTATAATGCTATATTGACAACGAGAGGTGTGCTAGGGTGGTGGTGGCGGGCGCTTAGGCGATAAGCGGGGCCGGATGCGTGGGGGTGTGCGTCAACCATCACGACGTGGGCTACCTAAATGGCGACTCACCGGACAGCGTGTAGGCTCAATGAGGCAGAGAGGTCGGTCGGGTCAACATAATGGTTAAATGTGGTCATCAGTGGCACAAAATATACACATACAATACACATACAATACATATATACATACATACAAGTATACAAATAAATCGATCCAATACTAAAACATATACACCTATAGATACAATAGGTACACCTATATATACATACACATACACATATATGGTAGCTTTCGCCTGCGGTACATGGAATGACCGGGGAGAGAGGAAGAGGATGCTGCAGGCGGCGGCGCTCACGGCTGCGGCGACGGTGCTCAAGGAGCCCGGCAATGGCGGGCGTGGAGCGTCATGGCCCATCGACGGCGCGCTCCCGCGACGGCGGCAGCGGCGTGGGCGGCGACGATAACTCTTCTGCTTCTTCCTGCAAGGCTTGATCGATCTGGCAGGGGGGAAGAAGGAAGAGGCGCACGTGTTATTGTTGGAGATATGCCCTAGAGGCAATAATAAATGCATTTATTATTATATCTTTGTGTTTATGATAGATGTTTACATTCATGCTATAACAGTGATTAACCGGAAACATTAATACTTGTGTGATTTGTAAACTAAATTAGAGTCCATAGTAAAGCCTCTTTATAATACTAGCTTGTTAATAGATGATCATGGTTTCCTGATCATGAACATTGAGATGTTGTTGACAACAAGATCATATCATTAGGAGAATGGTATGATGGACATACTCCTATAGATAAGCGTAGCATAAAGATCAAGTCATTTTAATAGTTCAATTGCTATAAGCTTTCTGATACATAGTAACCTAATTCCTTGACCATGAGATCATGCTTATCACCATCACCGAAGGATGCTTTGATGACATCAAACACCACACCGTGAATCGGGTGGGAAAGTATGGGTTGAGACACATGAATCAAGAGTGGGATTTGTCCATCCATATGACGGATAGATATACTGCAGGCCCTCTCGGTGGAATGTCATCCAATTAGCTTGCAAGCATGTGGTACTGGCTCTGAAGGGATCACATATCACGGGAATGAAGAAAGAGTACTTATCAAGAACGAGGTTGAACTAGGTATCGAGATACCGACAATCAAAACCTCGGATAAGTAAAATATCGTGAGACAAAGGGAAATTGGTATCGTAAGTGGTTCATTTGATCGAAAAGTAATCGTAGAAATATGTGGGAGCCATATGAATTTCCAGATTCCTCTATTGGTTATTGATCGGAGAAGTGTCTCGATCATGTCCACGTAATTCACGAATGGGGAGACACTTAAGGATTCGATGTTGTTGAGGAGTTATGGAATGATGAGAAAGACCAAATGTTGTTCTAGGTCTAGTATGGGATCCGGGATATCACGAGGAGATCCGGAATGGTCCGGATAATAAGATTCCTATAAGGAAAGTCCTGTCTCGGAGTTCGGGAATGATTCTGGTGTTTTCACCAGGAATGTTCTAGAACGGTCTGGAAGGTCTGGCACTCCGGGGGAAGGGTACATGAATGTGTCATGACAATGTGGAATGGTTGCATCATGTACTAGGTCACTTTGCTGGGCAAAATAAAGAGAGAAATCAAATCCTAGTTTGAAAGTCAAATGCCAATTTGAAAAAGTCAAATCTCAAGTTTTCTTGGTGGAGGGAGAGAGAAACCCACTTGGGAGGAAGTCCCTCCTCCACCTGGCCGACAAGAGGAGGCTTTGTGGGGAGGACTCCTCCTCCCAACCGCCACCCCCACCTATATAAGGAGGGGTAGGGCGCTACTGCCTCACACACACCTGTGGGAAACCCTAGCCCCGAGCAGCAGAAGCCGCCTCTTACTCCAGTGGCCCCATCGCTTAGGGCCTCCTCTGGCTCGGCCGATCCCCATGAGTTAGGGTTTCTTAAAACCCTGGTCACTGACCAAGCCTCCTGGTGCCCTTCTAAACCCTAGATCACCAAGGCCTCTCATAGTCCACCATACCGCCCGCTTTGAGGCGAAGCCTGCGAGATCTCCCTCTACTTGAGACACCATGCCGTCAAGTGTTGCTGAATCACGAGAGAGTTGTAACACCCTCGAATCGGACTCTATGCAAGTTTTAAATAAACCCGCCAAAACCGCACATGTGAAAGCGATTCAAAGGTGCCTACCAGTACTTTCGTGCGGGTGGAAAGCGATGGGTAATAACATTACACAACAGTCCTCGATGGGACCCACATAATGTGAATATATATATAAATAATGACTCAATGAGTCAGAATACGGATATAATATACAAAGATCCAAATCACCTTGAAAAGGCTGAGGCGTCACTACGGACAAGATGCAAATGGGGCTAAGAGCCTCAAGAATAACCAATGGCGCCCATAACCTGCCTGTGCCGTTTCTGAAGGGTAACCACGCTAACGGCGTCGATCTCAAAACACCGCAAACAAAAGGTGCCGACAAAGGGCAAGGAAAGAGGAGCGTCGATCACCCGAGAGCCCGATTACGGTGAGGCTAGAATTGGGCGGTCCTCGCCACATAGGTATGGTGGGTGAATGGCCAGCAAAGATGCAATCAATAACCTATAGAGACTCGATACAAGCTGGCGGTTATCAGAGAGGGGTAAGAATGACCTATCCGATCCAACACGATTCTACGCCTAAACAAAACCCATCCGGTGGTTCCCCCTCGAGACCAAGCGAGGAAGTCAACCGAGGAACTCACACGGTTAGCGATTTTATTTATTCGGTTATCGTTGCTGCGGTACTAGTCGGGTTTAGATAATCATCACGATAAAATAAACAATGGGGCCATTTTAGTTAACCATCTAGACTATGAATTCTTGGCGCTTACTAGTCGAGATACAAATAGCGGTGAGATAACCCCAAAAACCCAGCTGCTTGTTGGTACTTTTATTGACCATTCCATTGTAGTTGCAATACTTACTAAGTCAGAATAAATGGTCATGTTTACACTCAAACAAGCAATTGTGGGCGATATTAATTAGCCATTCCATTATAGTGAAGTTGATTACTAGTCATTATAAAGTCAAATTTATAGCAATAAACTTTAGTTTTGCTTGTCTATGGTCTAGAATCACTTTGTAAGCTCCAAGTTTAGGTCATATCCGGCGGACCGCGGCTTTGAAAGTTTACTCCTACGGCGGTGCACCAATGCAGCACACGCTCGATCAACTTGAAAACCAAATCAAACCCAACGAGGCTTTTCCACGACAAAGCAATCACCGCGATTCGGAATATTTGAGGCCACCTTAAAGTAGAACTCCTCAACGGTTTATTTGCCGGCTCGAGACCTGACTTAAGGTTGTGAGACGGTACGTGGAACGATCGGGAACCCGAAAGTGGCTGGGTTGTTTGCGACACCGCTGAATCGTACCCGCTACTTATCCTAAATCTGATGTGCTCCTCGCACAATAGTAAATACGTATAGCATGGCATAAGTAATCGGGATAGTAAATAAAACCTCAAACTAGTTTATGGCCCCAAGAAATAAGACCTAATCAAGCTCGCTCAGTGGGGTCCCATATACCTCCGGATGTGGATAGCGATAAATCAAGAGCAATTATCAAGTATCGAGGGTCCTGCACGGGACACAAGTATGCTGCTAGAAACCAAATATTTTCTATCACCCAATCGATGCCTCTCGCTTACTTCAATTTTAGTTGTTAAACAGGAATTAAAGTGAGCGGTAAGTAAAGCTATGATCATCTCCAACATCAACATGCGTAATACAACAACAATCGTGGCATGACGACACGACCTTGACTGAGCACAGCTGGACACATAAGTCCAACTATCTACCAAACAACAGGTAATAGGATGTCCAAGGCAATATAGGGCTACATCGGTGACACAGTGTCGGTAATTTTAAACTAAAGCATCGCAAATACGTATAGCAATAGATCAACAGAGGGAAATAAATACTATGAAAGTAAGATAGGTAGAAAGGGAGATGCTCATTTGAAAAAACATTGTCAAGGTTCAACCAAGATCGGGCGAAGCTTCACACATCAACTCAACGACCTTATCCGAAGAAGCAAAACACTAGAAGAAACACCGGATGCAATATTTAAGATCGGGCAAGAAGATCGGGCATGATGCATGTATGATGTATGACATGGCAAAGGAAGGATGCAATTGGTCATAATAAAAGCGGAACCGGGTCCCAGAGCAATTGATTAAATGGTTCAAGTTGTTTAGAACCCCGCAATTTAAATAACAAAGTTGTTTAACAATGCAAAATATATCACCGTTAGCTACACAAGTTTAATCGAGGCCAATATGAGACTAGATTTGCTCTCGCATGGGCCCCATATTTACTTATGAGGTGAATCGATAAGGCCCCCATACCACATGACATGCATGCGAGATGAACAATTTAACATCGCTGGTGTTTATATATATTATTATAAAAATAGGGCTTAGGGTCGCATTTGATAGGGTCCTCGACGAACTTGGGGTTCCGGGGGTCGGGGTAGGTCTCGGGGTCTGTAGGTTCGGCGATCCGGGGTCTCGGGTTCGGGATCGGATGCAGGAGGAGGTCTTGTCCGCAACCGAAGCGAGGACTTGGCTCGGCGTGAGCGCATCGGTTCGCTTCCTGCTTTGGTCGTTCTTGTCGCCGATGGCGAACTTGGAGTGGATCGGGTGTTTGGGGTGCAGTCGTCAGAAGTAGATCTTGGCGATTCAGTGGTCTTGTGTTCGGCGGGTTCAGCGCCCGGATCGGGTCTTTGAATCCAGGTAGTAGACCTTGTCGATTGGACAATCTTGTTTGGCGGGGTGAAGAATTTGGCGCAGACGTCGTGGCCGCTTCAAGATCGTGGTGAGGAAGGAGGTCTTGTCGTGCGGGTCGGTGATCTTGGCGTCAGGGACGGCGAGTCTTGGTTGGGGAGCTTCGGATCCGGAAGGAGCTCTTGGGGAGTCGGTGTCGGTGATTCTCGGAGTAGTCCTTCATGTAGGGATCCAAACGCCGGACTTGGTGTCTTCCGCGGCAAGCGGAGATCTTCGGAGATGGCGCGGTTCTGTCAGCCGATGGTCTCGTGAGGCTAACTTGGCAAGCCGGTCTTTGGAAGCGAACTTCGACCAGACAAAGACCTGATTATACCACACTGCCACCTCTGCGTAGGTCCCAAGAGGGCATTTTCCCAAACACCTTATGGACATACCACCCTGCTCGCTACACGGCAACAAAGACAGCGAGAAAAAGGAAGCATGGCCACAGCGAAGCACGGGGCGATAGAAAGGCGCAAGGCCAGGGCCTTCCACGACGAGCCGCTGACCCAAGCGACGAGGCGGAGGCTGGGCTTAGCATGGGGAGTCCCGAGCTCGGAGACGCGGGCCGGAGGAGGAACTGAGGGTCAGCTGAGCACGGGAAGGGCGTAGCGTCGGCGGAGGCCGGCGAGATACGGCGAGGCGGGCTCTGGACGGGCGCGAGCTCGGGACCTAGCGGGAGGCATGCGGCCCCGGGGTAAACTTCATGAGAGGCTTGGGCTTAGGGCTAGGGCGCGTGAGGCGGCATGGAGGCAGAGGCGTGACGGCGGTTCGGGAGGAGGGTCGCCCGTCACTGTAGGGCGCTGAGGGTCGCAAGGAGGGGCCTGGAGCGCAGAAAGGCTATGAGCGGAGCCAGCGGGCAATCTGCGTGGTGCAAACAGTGGGGAGGAGGTCGGCCCGAAGCTCATGCAGGAACTCGGCCGGAGCAGAGGCCTTGAGGCTGCAGACTGAGGAGGAGGAGGCGTGGCAGTTCTTGGAGTGCTCGAGGATCTTGAGGAGGTGGGCCGAGTAGGCGGGAGGTGCAGTGGTGGGCGGGCGGGTGGCCTTGGGAGAGGAGGGATTGGAGGGAGGTGAGGCGGCCAGCGTCCGGGCGTCGCCGGGCGAGGGAGCTCGGCCGAGCAGGGCGCGAGAGGAGGGCGACGGATGCTGGGAGGAGGGAGGGGTGGCGGCTGCAGTGCTCGGGATGCGGAGGGACTGGGCCGGGCGGGTGGCAGGGCGGGCAGTGAAGGCCTGGGAGGTGAGGCTGGAGGGAGTGAGGGGCGGGCAAAGGTCTGACGCTTGAGGGCGGAGGGAGGCGGGCTCTCAGAAGGGCGGGGTCTGGCGGGGCGGCGAGTGAGCGTCAAGGCGTCTGCGGGGAAAGAGGAGGCAAAAACAAGGTCTGACAAGTGAGGGACTGGGCCGGTCTGCAGGGGGAGGAGGAGAAGGCGCGGTGGTGGGAGGAGGCGGCCCAGCGCGTGTCCGCGGGCGAAATGTAGGTGAGAGCGTACAAGTGAAGACAAAGTGAGGGAGAAGGCACAGATGGGGCCCCCGGGCGTGGGCCCGGGGAGACAATGTGGCTACATAATGTGGGCGTCTGCAAGGTGCGTGGTGTTTGGTTGGGAGTGTGGGGGCAAGGGGGGTGTGGGTGTTAGGCACTGGGCGAGCTAAGGCTGGGGCAGTGGAGGAGGCGGAGGCTAGGGAGAAAGGTGAGGTGGCGAGGGTTAGGTGGGCTAGTGGTGATGTGGAGGGGATGGGTAGGATAGGATTGGTATTTGTAGGATTTAGATTGAACTGGTTTGTATTTTATGGGGTGAGTAGTTCGGGTCGTTAATGGATTCATTGCTTACTAAAAATAATATAATTTTATTTGCTTTAAACGGGCGTTTGCAAACCGATAGCGCCTAAAACAAATATTTCGAGACCCGGTTTTGCGTTTGAATAAGAGACGGGCGTTTGGAAAACAAAACTAGGTTTTCCGAAAATAATTTTATGCAAGCAATAAGTGCAAGATGATAGCGATGCTCAAATGCAATGTGGCATGATGACAAGAGCATCTTGTCATGATGATGCAATGCACAAAAACAACGCGATTTTCTAGTAGTGATCAAGCAGATTTGCTCATGCGGAAGCTAAGGTTTGATCTTGACGAGCCTAGCATGTATACGAGACATGGTCTCCTAACACGGATCACCTAAAGGGAAAGCATGAGTCATATAGTAGATATGATGAACATGTTGATTGTTCACTGATCGAAGGCTACATCAACTCGTGATGATCGGTTTTGATGTGGTGGATTTGGTTCGTGTGTTCACTAAAACAATGTGAGGGATATTGTTTTGAGTGGAGTTCACCTAGATTAATTTAAATATTAATTAGAACTCAATTTGTCATAAACTTAGTCTAAACTATTGCAAATATGATGTAGATCAATGGCGCCCCTACCATCAATTTTAATGCTGCCCTAGAGAAAAGAAAGTTGAAAAACAATGGAAGCAACTTCACGGATTGGTTCCGCAATTTGAGGATTGTCCTCAACGCCGGTAATTTGATCTATGTCTTTGGATGCACTGTCGGGTGACCTGGCACAGCAGCTACTGCTACCGATGAAGTAAAGAATGTTTACCTCACTCTAAGAATCAAGACTCCACGATTCGTTGTGCTATCTTGTATGGTTTGGAATCGGATCTTAGGAAAAGGTTTGAGAACCATGACCCACATGATATTGTCCGTGAACTCAAAATGATATTTGAGGCTCACGAAGTGAGTTGAGAGTTATGAGGCTTCAAAAGTTCTTTAACTACAAGATGGAAGAGGGCATATCCGTCAGTGAGCACGTGCTTAAAATGTCTGGGCACGCAAACAAACTCCAAAGTTTTGGTATAGTGATTCCTAATTCTTTGGGGATTCACCGTGTCCTCCAATCACTTCCACCAAGTTACAAGAACTTTGTGATGAACTACAATATGCAAAACATGGACAAGGCGTTGCTGAACTCTCTCCATGTTGAAATCTCGCAGTGGAGATCAAGAAAGAGCACAAGTGTTGTTGGTCAATAAGACCACCAAATTCAAGAAATACAAGTCTAAGCAAAGGAAACTTCAAGAAGGGCGGTAAGAAAGTTCTCAAGCTTTTGGTACCAAATAAGACACTCAAGGCTGGACCTAAGCACGATCTTTGAAAGTGCTTATCGCAAGGGAGAGAGTCCTTTGGAAGCGAATTGCCCAAAGTACTTGGCGGATTTGAAGAACGGCAACATCAAGAAGAAGAAAGGTATATACGATATAGATGTTATTGATGTGTATCTCACTAGTAATCGTAGTAGTGCCCGGGTATTTGATCTTGGTTCGGTTGCTCATATTTGTAACTCGAAGCAAAGGTCGTTAATAAGCGGAAGCTAGCGAAGAACGAGGTGACGACGCGCGTTGAAATGGATCAAAGGTTGATGTGATCGCTGGCCGGACACGCTTACCTCTTCATCTACCATCGGGATTAGTTTTATACTTAAATAATTGTTATTTGGTGCATGCGTTGAAAGGCGAACATTATATCTGGATCATGTTTATTAAGTAGACGGTTACTTGTTTAAGTCCGAGAATAATGGTTGTTCGATTTATACGAGTAATATGTTTTATGTACACGCACCTTTGATAGATGGTCTATTCTTATTGAATCTCGAATGGGAAATACACATATTAATAACATTGAAGCTAAACGTTTGAAATTAGCTTATCGACCTATATGGCATTGTGGGTCTCGCTCACATTGGAGTGAAGCGTGTGAAGAAACTCCATTCGATGGACTTCTTGAATCACTTGATTTCAATCACTTGAAAGATGTGAAGCATGTGCGATGGGTGTAAAATGACTAAGACTCCATTTTATGGTATGATGGAGGCGAGCCACGGACTTATTGGAAATCATACATACCGATGTATGTGTCCCAATGAGTGTAGCATCGCTGTGATGGTTATCGTTATGTTCTTACCTTCACGGATGACTTAAGCAGATATGGGTATATCTATTTCATGAAACATAAGTCCGAAACTTTCGAGAAGTTTAAGGAATTTCAAAGTGAGTAGAGAATCAACGTATCAAGAAGATTAAATTTCTACGATCCGATCGTGGAGGTGAATATCTAAGTTACGATTTTGGCGAGCATTTGAAGAAATGCGAATACTTTCTACAATTGACACCACCGGAACACCATTGCCAGTAAATGGTGTGTCCGAACGTCATGTCGAACACTCTTAGATATGGTTGGTTCTATGATGTCACTTACAGTTGACTCGCTATCATTTTGGGTTATGGACAGAAACAACCGCATTCACTTTAAATAGGGCACCATCTAAATCTGTTGAAAGCGACTTATGAATTATGGTTTGGGAAGAAACCTAAATTATCGTTCCTTAAAGTTTGGGGTTGCGAAGCTTATGTAAAGAAGTTACAAATTCTGACTGGAAAAGCTTGAACTCAAAGAGGAAAATGCGTCTTCCATAGGATACTCGAAGGAAACTATTGGGAATACTCTTCTATCATAGATCCGAGGAAAAATCTTCGCTAAGCCAAGAATTGATCCTTTCTAGAGAAGAGAGTTTCTTTTGAAAGAAGTGACTAGAGGGAAAGTAGAACTCGACGAGGTTATCGAACCTTCTCTAGAACTTGAGTAGCACAACACTGAAGTTATTCCTCGTGGCTTGCCTACCAATAAGAGAGGAAGCTAATGATGTTGATCATGAAACTTGATTTGAAGTTTCTATAGAGCCCAACGAGGCGTGCCAACGAGAACTTCAATACAGCTCACGATTGGTATGATCCCATTATGAGTGTCATGTTGGTGGGATACACGCAATGACCTCACGACATATGAGAAAGCGATGATGAGCCCAGAGATTCCAATAAATGGCAAGCCAGCTATGAAATCGATTGGATCCATGTCTGAAAACCAAGTATGGACTTTGGTGGACTTATCATTGGATGGCGGGAAGGTCGTATCGAGAACAAAATGATTTTAAGAAGAAAATGGGCTAATGGTAATGTTCTTGTCTATAAAGACGACTTTGTCACAAAGGGTTTCGAGCAAATTCAAGGAGTTGGAAGTCACGATGAGACTTTCTCACCGTGATGAGGGAAGCTAGAAGTCCGTGAGGATTATGTTAGCAATCGCTGATATTATGATTATGAGATATGGCAGATGGATGTCAAAAGCGGCGTTCCTCAATGGAGACATTGATGAAGAGTTGTATATGATGCAACCCAAAGGTTTTTGTACGATACTAAAGATGCTAACAAAGTATGTAAACTTCAGCGGTCCATATATGGATGAAGCAAGCATCCAGAAGTTGGAATCAACGTTTTGATAAGGTAATCAAAGTTTTGGTTTTATACAAAATTACTTGGAGAATCTTGTATTTACAAGAAAGTGAGTGCAGAGCTCTGTAGCATTCTTAATACTATGTAGATGACATATTGTTGATGTTGGGAATGATGTAGACCTTCTTAATAGTGTCAAGGATTTTTTTTGAATAATAGTTTTCAATGAAAGATCTTGGCGAAGGAGCTTACATATTAGGCATAAAGATTTATAGAGATAGATCAAGGGAGCGCCTAATATCATTATCTAAAGTATGTTGGACAAAGTTCTAAAGAGGTTTGGAATGGAAGATATGCAAGAAGGGTTCTTGCCCATGTTATATCGACCTTGAGTAAAACTCAAAAGTCCTAGCGAACGCGGAAAGATAGAGAAAAGGATGAGTAAGACTCCCCTATGCGCCTCCTCAGCCATAGGATCTCTAATGTATGCCATGCTATGTACTAGACCCGACATATATCTTTATTAGTTTGACTAGCGAGGATATCAGAAGTGATCGAGGTGGATCATTGGACAGCGGTCAAAAACATGCTTAAGTACTTTGGAAGAACTAAGGATGGTTCTTTCTTATGGAGGTGATGAACGGCATTTCGTTGTTAATGCATTTACACCGATGCTGGTTGGAACAACCGATCCCGATGATTCTAAATCTCAATGCTTGGATAATGTATTGACTTTACAGATGGTCTTGCGGCAATGAGTTAGGCTATCGAGGAGAGCAAAGCAAAGCGTTGCCATGCGAGATCTTCAACTAAATCGGAATACATAGGTAGCATTTTAGAGCTTCACACAAGAAGCAATATGGATGAAGGTTCATTACAAAGAT